>JAKJXP020000021.1:0-550740 GCA_022225965.2 Diatrype stigma | reverse complement strand
TTCCACTCCGGCAGACCCGTAATTCCGTACGATGCACCCAATTGCAGCCCACAGCTTACGTACCTGGACCCGTAATTCCGTATAATACACCCAATCATGGCCCCTACAGCCTAGGTGACTTACGTAAGCTAGGTGCCTTATACCAGCTAAGTGGCTTTCACTTAGCTGTTATAAGCCACTTACTTACTGCCACCTACCTACCTGCTGCAATCCTAGCCCGCTGATTGGGTGCATTCTCAGTTTATGTGGGTCATCGACCTGTAATTGCTGCCACCTACCTGCTGCCACCTACCTACCTGCTGCCACCTACCTACCTGCTGCCACCTACCTACCTGCTGCCACCTACCTACCTGCTGTTACCTACCTACCTGCTGCCACTTACCTACCTGTTGCACCTAGCTGCAAGTCCTAGCCCTCCGATTGGGTGCATTCTCTATATATGTGGGTTACCTACCTATATCAGTACTAGTAACTGCTGGCACCTACAACTGCACCTACTGTTATAAGCCACTTAGCTGTTGCAAGCCCCCTAGCTGTTGTAAGCCCCTAGCTAGTGGCAGCCACTTAGCTTACGTAATTCACCTGTAATTGCTGCCACCTACCTACCTGCTGCCACTTACCTACCTGCTGCCACCTACTTACCTGCTGCCACCTACCTACCTGCTGCCACTTACCTACCTGCTGCCACCTACCTACCTACTGCCACTTACCTACCTGCTGCCACTTACCTACCTGCTGCCACCTACCTACCTGCTGCAAGTCCTAGCCCTCCGATTGGGTGCATCCTTGGTTTAAGTGGGCCAATTACCTATACTAGTAGCTGCTGGCACCTACAATTGCACCTAGCTGTAATTATACCTAGCTGTTCTAAACCATCTAGCTGTTGCCAGCCCTTTAGCTTATGTAAGCTCCCTAGCTTACGTAAGCAGCCTAATTGCTGTTGCCACCTACCTACCTGCTGCTACTTACTTACCTGTTGCACCTAGCTGCAAGTCCTAGCCCTCCAATTGGGTGCATTCTTTATATATGTGGGTCACCTACCTATATCAGTACTAGTAGCTGCTGGCACCTACAACTGCACCTACTGTTATAAGCCACTTAGCTGTTGCAAGCCCCCTAGCTGTTATAAGCCCCTAGCTAGTGGCAGCCACTTAGCTTACGTAATTCACCTGGCTATTGGCAGCCACCTACTTACCTGCTGCCACCTAACTCCTGCTGCCACTTATTGCTGCCACCAAGCTGCAATCCTAGCCCCCTGATTGGGTGCATCTTTGGTTTAAGTGGGCCACTTACCTATACTAGTAGCTGCTGGCACCTACAATTGCACTTACAACCTGCACCTAATTGCTGCAGCTGTTACAGCCCATTCAGCTTATGTAACTTAGCTAGGTAAATTGCAACAGCTAAGTAGGTAGGTGGCAGTAGGTAGGTAGGTGGCAGCAAGTAGGTAGGTGGCAGCAGGTAGGTAGGTGGCAGCAATTACAGGTCGGCGACCCACATAAACTGAGGATGCACCCAATTAGCGGGCCAGTATTGCAGCAGGTAGGTAGGTGGCAGCAGGTAGGTAGGTGGCAGCAAGTAGGTAGGTGGCAGCAGGTAGGTAGGTGGCAGCAGGTAAGTAGGTGGCAGCAGGTAGGTAGGTGGCAGCAGGTAAGTAGGTGGCAGCAGGTAGGTAGGTGGCAGCAGGTAGGTAAGTGGCAGCAATTACAGGTCGGTGACCCACATAAACTGAAGGTGCACCCAATCAGCGGGCTAGGATTGCAACAGGTAAATAGGTGGTAGCAGGGCCAGCTCCAATTAAATGGCACTACGCCAGAAGCTAGCCATTTACGGTTTGGGTTGGGCTATAGGCTAGCCGTATTGGGCCTAGCGCGGGCCATTTACAGCTTAAAGCAGACGCTAAGCTAGCCCGTTAAAGCCTAGTCCGCACCGGTACTAGCCGCTTTAGGCGTGCACGGGCCGCTATGCGCATATTGAGTTACTTTCCTATTTGGGACAGCCGACTCCACCCAACTCCCATAGAAAAAAAAGCGACACAATAACCCTTCGTTTCACTACGGTATAAGCAAGCTTATGACCTACGTTAACACTTGGGCATCGACTTCCACTAACTAACATACCATCGTTAACCCACTCACTAATACTACATACTCATACTTTATTTACTTCTCAACTTCAAGACCCTACCTGGGTAACCAACTAACTACTTTACCTATTCATTCGGTCTCTAATCACCGAGCAACATTCATTGCCTTGGGCATCATCTAGACTAACTAGTGCATGACTTTCTGAATATACCTGGGCTTGCCTTTTACACAACACAACCAAGTTCGATGGAATTGCAATTATTGTAGTAGTGGCAGTGTGATAACTTCCTTCCCTATTGTTTTATATTCGCGTGGTTGGTTAGCACAAGTTTCGCACCATGATCGATACACCGCTTCCCGACCAGCAGGCCGAAGCGAGCCGTGATGCTCAAGTGATCGCAGAGCACCTCCCGGAGGGCTACTCGGCCGAATTTGACGGCAGCACTAATGCCGCCATCGCCGCCGCCGCCGCGATTGCCGGCCCGTCGTCGTCGCCGTCTCCGTCAGCAAGACCGGCCCACTCCATCAACTCGGCCGACGACGACTCGGCCGCGAACAGCGGCAGCGAGGGCCCGACGTCGTCGCTCAAGCTGCAGGGCGGCGACATGCACCGCGAGATCTTCAAGACGGCCAACAGGATCAAGTACCACAAGCGCGCCGCCACGTTCCACCACCCGCCGCCCCCGCACGCCTCCGCGCAGGGCAAGGCCGCGGCGGGGGCCGGGGCCGGGGCGCCCTACGACTACGGACTGACCATGAACGACCAGCTCGCCCCGGGCGGGTTCCGCCGGGCCTTCCTCATCCGCCAGCGCCAGCGCCAGCGGGACCGGGTCTGGGGCGCGCGCCTGCCCGTCACCCGGAACTTCGTCGAGTTTCTGGACCTGTACGGGAGCTTCGCGGGCGAGGACCTCGCCGACAGCGACGAGGAGGCCGTCCAGTCGTCCGACGAGGAAGAAGGCAGGGCAGGGGCAGGAGGACGACGAGGAGGGAAAGGACGAGCGTCCGATAATGCGAGGGCGGCAGCCTCGCGCGGAGGACGGGATGATGATGATGATGATCGGGAGGGGGGCCCCTCGGGGGAGGAGACCCGGCCGCTCCTGGGCCTGCGGCGCCGGAGCACGACGCAGGCGTCGCGGAACGCCACGGCCAGCACCACCAAGACCTTCTTCACGCTGCTGAAGGCGTTCATCGGGACGGGCATCATGTTCCTGCCGCGGGCGTTCCGCAACGGCGGCATCCTGTTCTCGTCCATGACGCTGCTGACCGTGTCGGCCGTCACCATGCTGGCCTTCCACCTGCTGCTGGCCTGCAAGGCGCGGTACGGCGGCGGCTACGGCGAGATCGGCCAGGCCATCGCCGGCGACCGCATGCGCGGGCTGATCCTCGGCTCCATCACGCTGTCGCAGCTCGGGTTCGTGTGCGCCGGCATCGTCTTCGTCGCCGAGAACGTCACGTCCTTCCTCATCGCCGTGTTCCGCCGCGGCGAGGAGGGCGCCGAGAGCCCGCTGTCCACCATGGCGCTCGTCCTGCTGCAGGTCCTGGCGCTCATCCCGCTCTCGTTCGTGCGCAACATCGCTAAGCTCGGCCCGGCCGCCCTCGTCGCCGACATCTGCATCCTGCTGGGCGTGGGGTACATCTACTACTACGACGTGGCGCACCTGGCGTCCGACGGCATGCACCCGACGGTTGTGCTGTTCAACCCGGACTCGTACACGCTGACGGTCGGGGCGGCCATCTTCACGTTCGAGGGCATCGGGCTGATCCTGCCGATCGAGTCGTCGATGGCGAAGCCGGAGCGGTTCGAGCACCTGCTCGGCGCCGTCATGCTGATCATCACCGTGCTGTTCACGTCGGTGGGGGCGCTCTGCTACGCCACCTTCGGCGAGGACACGTACATCGAGATCATCAACAACTACCCGCAGACGAGCCGGTTCGTCAACGCCGTGCAGTTCCTGTACTCGGTGGCCGTGCTGGTCGGCAACCCGGTCCAGCTGTTCCCGGCCCTGCGCATCATGGAGGGCAAGCTGTTCGGCGCCCACGCGTCGGGCAAGAAGAGCCGCCGCACCAAGTGGGTCAAGAACGCGTTCCGCGCCGCCGTCGTCGCCGCCTGCGGCGCCGTCGCCGTCCTCGGCGCCGGCAACCTCGACCGCTTCGTCGCCCTCATCGGCTCCTGCGCCTGCGTGCCCCTCGTCTACATCTACCCGGCCTACCTGCACTACCGCGGCGTCGCCGCCTCCTGGCCCGCCCGCGCCGCCGACCTCGTCTTCGTCGCCCTCGGCGTCGTCTGCATGGTCTACACCACCGCTGTCACTCTGGCGAACAGCTTCCTCTGAACCTGGATCGGAAATCTGATTTTGGTGGAGGGGCTGACGAAGGAGTTGTTTTTTGTCGTGTTGAGAAACAATCTATCAGGGGAGGGGAGGGGAGGGGAGGTACCATCTCTCCCCCTTCCCCTCCCTCCCGGTACCTATGTAGGTATCATATGTTATGCATATAGCATTTAGGAATAGCGTGGTATGGAGTTTTCAGCGCCTCTTTGTATTCCTCTGCTTTTCTTGCTTGTCGTCCTCTCCTCTTTTCGAGGATTCATTTACGTTGGGCTATACTTGATGATATACGGCCGTTGGGTCACTGATGCATACCTACATACACTCTGAAGGCAAAGATTGAAGAAAGATAGAGAGAACTAGAAGTATGGACGCATTGACTAGATTGGGAAGCGGCATTCACGAGGCGTCTTTGGCTGGGAGGGCATGTATTTTTGAACATCGATCTGGTTGATACTGTTTCTAATTTAACAATTTGATTACAATGACTTGCAAGTGTTCACTTCCGAGGTTATCGATGCATATCTAATTGAGGCCGAGTGGTATATATATCTGCCTGGTTCCTAGGAGGTTAGTAACGCAAGATTCAGATAGATACCCAAGTGCGTAGATACCAGTTTCTCCCTCTCCCTATAGCACTCGAGAAGATTGGATTATTCTCATGTCTCTTAAGGAAACGGCTAATATTGAGGTCAGTCGGAACAACTCGCAATGTTGGTTTCCAGACGATGCCGCTATCCCAACTGGGTAAACATACCAGTTACTATTAACTCGTGTTCTGGTCGCTATCGCTCACTACAGTTTGATCGTTCCCGTCTCCACACCGGCCGACCATCGGCTTTCACCCCGGTTCTGCCGAACCGGGAGCAGCAGTGCTAGTCATTATTAGTGTCTGCCAGCCAGATACGGCCCCTTCTCGTCACCTTGGCAAAAATGTCGGGTCAGCGTTCGATTTCGTGTCGAAGAGCTGATTGATATCTTCAGTCATTTCCATCACGGAAGCCCCAGATTAACTAGAACTGAGTCTAACCTTTGCACTTACTTCGTACACATTTCGTCAGGGATTCTGTCGACCCAATGTGGGAGTCTAAGACATGTCCAGCTCGGCCTCTTGCCCACGAATCATGATCCTTGGCAGCCACCCCAAACCTTGGATGTAGGCTGATGGCATATTAGTAGGCCTTGGCATGGAATGTGGAGATGAATAGACCATTTTGGCTACTCATGTCCTGAGATAAGAACACTCGGGTTACTCAATTCGTGGGCGTAATGACACCGGCACCCATTATATTGGTAAGTTGGTATTGAGATCGGCTGTTCAGCCCTCTAGACGATCTACCGTCCGGGGTAGGCAGGGTATAGGGTGCATGGTGCATGATACCCATGTGTAAGCTCACCCTCCTGCGGTGAGTGACTGAGCTACTCTGGAATCTGCAGATAAGGCAACAATATGCACCATGGGCGTCTGTCTATTGTCTATATAAGAGGTGGTTCGCCCAGCGTGCTGGGCACTTCTTAACATCCGCCTACTAGCCCCCGTCTCTCCGTGTCTAGCTACAGTGACACGATGGTCTCTTTCAAACTGCTCGCGCTAGGCCTCTCGGCCTGCCTCACAGCAGCGTCCCCAGTGCCGCCGCCCGTGCCCGTACCCGTACCCGAAGCGTTCCGGCTCTCGGTCCGGGACGACCGACCCTTCAACGCCAGCCTCCCGAACGTGACCATCTTCGCAACGGGGGGCACCATCGCAGGGAGCGCCGCGTCAAGCGACCAGACGACGGGGTACCAGGCGGGCGCGCTCGGGGTCGACGTGCTGATCGACGCGGTGCCGCAGCTGTGGAACGTGTCGAACGTGCGGGGCGTGCAGGTGGCCAACGTGGGCTCGCCCAGCATCACGCCGGCGATCCTGCTCAACCTGACGCGGCAGGTGCAGGGGGCGCTGGACGACCCGGCCTGCGCCGGCGTCGTCGTGACCCACGGCACCGACACGCTCGAGGAGTCCGCCTTCTTCCTCGACCTGACCCTGCGGTCCGAGAAGCCCGTCGTCGTCGTCGGCGCCATGCGGCCCGCCACCGCCATCAGCGCCGACGGGCCCATGAACCTGCTGGCCGCCGTGACCGTCGCCGCCGACCCGGCCGCGCGCGGCCGCGGCGCCATGATCGTGCTCAACGACCGCATCTCCAGCGCCTACTTCACGACCAAGACCAACGCGAACTCGCTCGACACCTTCCGGTCGGCCGAGCAGGGCTTCCTCGGCTTCTTCGTCGACATCCAGCCCAAGTTCTACTCCACGCCCAGCCTGCCCCTGGGCCGGCCCTACTTCGACGTGGCGGGGGAGTACATGTCGCTGCCCGAGGTCGACATCCTCTACGGTCACGAGGCCCTCAACCCCGCCCTGGCCGAGGCCGCCGTCCAGTCCGGCGCCAAGGGCCTGGTGCTGGCGGGCATGGGCGCCGGGGGCTGGACAGATCCGGGGAACGAGGTGATCGAGCGGCTGGTGAAGGACAACGGAACGGCCGTGGTGTATTCTCGGCGGCCAGCGGACGGCTATGTCGAGCCCACGGGTAGTGTTGGATATGGAGGTGGGTTCCTCAACCCGCAGAAGGCTAGGATCATGTTGCAGTTGGCTCTCAATGCAGGGTATGGGGATGCTCAGCTGCGGCAGATATTTGAGTTCAACTCGTTGTAACGATAGGGGTAATGGGGGATAATACGCACGTACGATAAACGGGAACTCGATAAGTAATGATTAATCACGATACGTCAACCTGGTTTAATCGCGGAGTGCTATGAGTTTGCGATGCGTGGTGAACTGAGTTACATACCCAGGGAGGTAAGGTATGACTAAATCTCGTGATCTACACGAAATAAGCCTGGTACTATATGCCCATGTGGAAAGTCGTTAGGTAGGTCAAGGCAGACAGAAACCTGCTGTTGGTTCCGGATAACATGCCTTATATATGAATGATTCAATGATCGATAGATGGTCTAGTGCTCTAGCTATGCAGGAAGCCATCCGTAACTTCTCTATTGTATACCACGTGCTCTATTCATGTAGACCGTTGACACCGCGTTGGTACACCACCCTGTGTAGGATATCGTACCATCCCCCTATATCTCGATGTTTTTCAGTCCTATGCGCCTCCGTATATGATATGCAGGAGATTTTTGATCTGTATGATACAAGTGGGTTTTCTACACACATCACTTCCTTCGTTGTCCTCTTATATAACCGTATCATACAGATCACCCCCGCCCTTTCTACCTCATCCCCGTATGTTATATATCCGTCTACCTACCCATCTCAGATACAACTGAATTCGACGGCATCAGCGGCGGCCACGGGGTAGCAAGAACTTTTACTCGAAGTTTCGCTCGGTGACTACCTCCTCATAGGCCTGGATCAGGTCGCCGACCTTGAAGTCCTGAAACTCCTCGAAGCCGATACCGCACTCGGAGCCCTTGCGCATCTCCTGGACGTCCTTCTTGACGTTCTTGAGGGTCTCCAGCTTGCCTATAAGGTAACACAGCCATGGTCAGCGGACAGGGAACGAGATAGTCACGTGTGGATGAATAAGATGGGTAAATAAAGGGGGGGGTTGAGTAAAAGAACAGAAAAGGGGCCCGAGATATGCAACAAGCCTCGGTAAGACTCTGAAGGGGTTGTAATCAAGAAGACCTTTTCCTCTACACTCCACGCTCCGAGTCTTTACAAGGACAATGTAAGGATCCCCAATGGGAGGAATGCATGCGAACGACACAGAACAGAAAATGAAAAGAAGAAAAGAAAAACCCACCTTCGAAGATCTTCTCCCCATCCCGCACCACGCGGTACAGCGAGCCGCGGGCCACGACGCCGGTGCGGACACGGCAGCCGGCGACGTTCTTGTACTTGCGGCCCTTGATGTTGATGGGGAAGATCTCGAGGACCTCGGCGTCGCCGAGGACGCGGACCGAGACCTCGGGCGGGAGGTGCTCCGACAGCAGCGCTTTGGCGTCGTCGATGAGGTGGTAGATGACGGTGTGGTCGAGGATGCGCACGCGGTGCTCCTCGGCCATGCGGCGCACGTGGGCCGGGATCGTGTTGGCGAAGCTGACCAGCGTGGCGCCCGACGCCGCCGCCAGCTCCACGTCGAACTCGCTGATGGGGCCGGGCGCCGCGCGCAGCACCCGCGGCCGCACCTCGTGGCTGCCGATCTCCTGGATCGCCGCCGACACCGCCTCCACCGAGCCGTGCACGTCCGCCTTGACGATGAAGTTGATCACCTTGCCGCCTTCCTTGCTGGGACCACCGCCGGCTGCCGCCGCAGTATCCTCCGCGGCGGCGGCGGCGGCCATGGCCTCGGCTGCCTCCTGCTTCGCCTGCATGTACTGCGCGGCCTTGCGGCTGTTCCAGTTGCCGCCGACGGGGGCGCGGAGGCCGCTGCCTTCGACGGCGGCCTTCTCGCGGGCGCGGCGCTCCTGGTGCTGGCGGCGGGCCTCGGCGATGGCCTCGTGGTCGGCGGCGGCCTTCTCGCGCTCGTGTAGGTTCTCGCGGTACTCCGCGGCCGACTTGACGTGGTCCTCGTCGTCGCCCTGCAGGACCTGGTCGCCGGCGGCGGGGAGGTCCTTAAAACCGAAGACCTCGACGGGGGTTCCGGGAGGCGCCTCGAGCACGTCGGCACCGGCCTCGTTACGCATGTGCCGGATCTTGGCCCACGTGAACCCGGCCGCGATGTAGTCGCCAGTCCGCAGCGTCCCGCGCTTCACCAGGATCGTCGCCGTCTTGCCCGACTGCTTCAGGCTGCTCTCGAGCACCCAGCCCTCGGCGGGGCCATCCCGCTCGGCGCGGTGGTCGAGGATCTCCGACAGCGTGAGGATGTTCTCCTCCAGGTCGTCCATGCCCTGGCCGGTCAAACCGCTGACGAGTACGACCTGGACGTCGCCACCGTAATCTTCGATCTCCAGTCCGCCAGTACTAGCCAGGTCTGATTTGACCTGGTCTATCGAAGCACCTTCTATGTCGATTTTGTTGATGGCCACGATGATGGGGACCTTGTGTGCTTTGGCATGCTTGATGGCTTCGAGAGTCTGTGGCATGACGCTGTCGTCTGCAGCCACGACAAGGACGACAATATCGGTGACTTGAGCGCCTCTTTCTCGCATCGTCAAGAATGCAGCGTGCCCAGGGGTGTCCAGAAAGGTAATCACTTTTCCAGACGATAAACTCACCGAGAAAGCACCAATGTGCTGTGTGATGCCGCCGTGTTCCTGCGCTGCGACCGAAGACTTTCTTAAATAGTCTAGTAAAGTGGTTTTACCGTGGTCTACATGGCCCATAATTGTGACAACAGGGGGGCGTGGGGGTAACGAGCTCGGGTCCGCGGGTGGAGGGCGAGGCTTGAGATCTCGCGAAGCACCAACATCCACGATCGGTTCGAATCCATACTCTTGTGCGACTAGGGCAGCAGTGTCACCAGCCATAAGACTATCAAGTGTGACCCCTTCGAAACCTAGCTCGCCAAGCTGTTGCAAGAAAACATTACGCTTTATTTTCAAAGCGTCGGCCAATGCCGCGATACTGATGAGTTCTGGTAAGTGGATCGGTATAGGGCCTCTTCGTGCAGCCTCTTTTTGGGCTTTGCGCTCCGCTTTTATTCGTCGTCTCTCTTCGTAATCGTAGTAGGCGTCATCTTCCTCTCCATATGATTCTCCGTCGTATCTAGAATCTCGACCTGCTTTTTTTGATTTGCCGCGGTCTTTCTCTCGTTTATCTGGGCCTTTGTCCCGGCCTCTAGATCTCCGGTCTTCCAAAGCTTCTATCTTGGGTTCACCATCCTTTGGGTCAGAGCTAGATGCGGGCCTAGTTATATTCGAACTGATATATATGCCATCCACAACCCCATCCGGTGATGTAGGGGTGTCGCTGCTTGGAGTAACGGGAACGGCTCGATACTGAATTTGCTGGTCATACTCCAAGCCCCAGTCGACTGGCACTTTTGATCCAGAGTTCGTTTCAGCCTTATCGCCATCAATGATGTTTTCGGACACCTTGTTCCAAGAAACATCACTAGTGGACTTCTCCGGCGCGGGCGCGGCTTTTCTCGTGAGCAAGCCCGAGTCGACTGGTTCTTTCGATCCAGAGTTTGTTTCAGTCTTATCACCATCAATGAGGTTTTTGGACACCACGTTCCAAAAGTCCTCACTGGTGGACTTCTCCGGCGCTGGCACGGCTTTTCTCGTAAGCAAGCCCCAGGAATTCTTTTCATCAGCCCCATTGCTACCAGGGTCCGTTGCTGTCGTTTCAGCCTGCGGCTTCGAGGTAGGGTCATTGAACGTGTCAGATGTTGCGGGACCTTCTACTGGATTGGCTGTATTGTCTGGTGCAGAGGGGTGTACAGATGCCGGTCTTGGATGTTCGTTTGGACTTGCTGCACGGCCATTATGTGTCGCATCGATTTGTGGTGGTTGAGGCTTATCAGCCTCTTCTTTTACGGAGCGGCGAACCATGTTTACCATGCCACCCCACCCACTTTTACTGCTAGGTCCAATCCTAATACCAGGCCCAATCCTACTGGCAGGTGACGTGGCATTGTCAGTCGACGATGCTTCCCGAGCAGGTGGTTCCTGAGAAGGTTTTGGTTCCCTCTCAGAAGGTTGTGGTTCCCTAGAAGGTTGTAGCTCCCGAACAGATTCTGGCTCCCGAACGGATACTGGCTCCCGAGCAGGCTCCGGCTCCCGAGCAGGCTCCGGCTCTCGAGCAGGCTCCGGCTCCCGAGCTGGTTGTAGCCTCACCTCACCAGTCCTAGACTGCTGCCGTTGACGTGAGAAAAGACTACTCGAACCAAATATGCTTGAAAGATTAGAGTTGCGATTGATTGAATGCTCAGGCGTATTTGGGGGGGGTGGCCTCGATCGTACAGGCTGAGCAGGATTCTGAACCAACCTCCGAAAGTCATGTTTCACAGTTTCCTGTAGATCTCTTCCTGACAATCGGTACGGTCCAGAGCCAGGCGATGATGCTGTACCACGTTGCCTCTGCGGAGGGGGTTGCCTCTGCGGAGGGAGTTCAGGTGGACGCTGGACGTTTACCTTCCTCAGCTCTAACTTCCTCGGCGGAGGCGCTTGTGCCCTTTGCCGGGCGAGGATTTCGGCACGGGCTCGGAGCTCATGTTCGCTTAGCCCGCTGTTCTGCTGAGCAGCTGTGTTAGAACCCGGGTTTATGCCTTCGCCGTCGACTCCAGGTTTACGACCCGATATGGGTGCCAGAGATCCTGGTGGCCGGATGACAGAAGCCGGTTTACCCCAACCACCTCCTCCTACCGGCCCAATCGGCCGTTTTGGGAGCGGTGCAGTGCTCGTACGATCGGGGCTTGTCGCGGGCTGTTCGTCACCTTCGAGTCGTCTGGTACCCGAGAAGGCTCGGTGTCGTGGCGGGCCGAGTCGCAATGAGAGGCGGTGCTGGCAGAATGCGCATATTGAAGCATCCCGCTGTGTGGTCCGGCAAGAAGATATGATTTCATTTTATGATTAGCCCACGTTCGAGCAGCCAGGACATGGTGGTGTCTCGGTTCCATATAAGCGGGTGTATGGGCGAGGATATGGCAGATACTTGAGCAAATAGAAGAAGACTCACCTCTAATGCCCTTCTTCTCAACATGCTGTCCGGAGTCTCCGTGAATCGTGATGCGACATCTCAAGTTGGATAAAACCCGCGATCTTGTCCGTCTTCGTAGAACCTTTAATCGATAAAAGTTAAAGCGGGGCCACAGTCTCGGGCACTATCCGTCACCCAGCGTGCCAATCCAAGGGTACCTACACACACTAATCACTACCCAAAGGTATTTCGTACATACACTACATACACCTTGACCCCGTAAGCCGTAATCCTTGATTCGTGCAGACGTCGGTTTTGCCCCTTTCCATTGGTCGATTTCGCTAGCTTCAGCCACGCAGCCACGCTCTTGTAGGTATTGTGGGCCTCGTACACGTACAGTCTTGGACAGCTTGACACTATCTGAGTCTGACTGTCGACCTTGTAACCTGGAATTTTTATATCTGCCTCCATACTTCGTACCTACTTCGTAACTTGTCGCCTGCCTGTCCGATGGTCAGGGGCGAATTCCTTACCATCTCCCTCACATACACCCATACACATATACATACGTGACCGCTGGTTTTCTATCCGTCCATTCCGAAACAACTCTCACTTCCGACGCAATGGCGCGGCAGCGGAACCTGGGAGCGGCGAAGCCGGGGGGTTCCAAGAAAAAGGACGGGTATAGCGGCGACAGCCCGCCCGCGCCGTTCAAGCCGGCGCCGGACGTGCTGGGCCCCTTCCTCGAGACGCTCGACCAGAAGCACGTGTACATCACGCACATCGACGCGAAGCCGGCCGACTTCAAGCGGAAGGTGTTCCTGGTGCCCGTGGCCATGAACGCGTGCATCGCCGCCCTGCTGGCCTGGCGCGCCTGGTACATCGGCCCCTGGTACCTGCGCCTGCTGGCCTCCATGCTGGCCTACTCGAACGAGACGACGCTGGTGGTGTCCGAGCTGGACTTCTGGACCGAGACCGCCCCCGAGCTGCTGCGCCGCGCCCTGGTCTTCACGCTGGACTTCGTCGTCCTCGGCGCCGTGCTGGGCCAGTGGCCCCTCGAGTTCTGCTGGGACTGGCGCGGCAACGGCAGCCCCGTCATCTGGCGCTGGGCCGTCGGCTTCCGCGACCGCGAGATCGTCGTGCGCCGCAGCCGCCGCCCCGGCGCCGCCGGCGACGTCGTGCGCAACCCCGAGGCCCGCAGCTTGTTCATGGGCCGCATCGGCATGGCCACTAGCCCCATGCTGCTCAACGACAAGACCGGCTACGTGCTTATGGACGCCGACTGGGATCTCGACTGGAAGGGCATGGTCGATGCCACCGCCATGGTCGACCGCAAGATGGCCGCCATCGAGGCCTTCCGCACCGTCGTCCTTGTCTTCCACGAGGAGTATGGCTGGCTGACGGTCGATCTGAACCTCGGCGACCACGCCGAGGAGGACGGGCGGAGGCGCCAGGTGTTCGCCTTCCGGGACGCCCTGTCGGCCCTGGGCAAGGAGGACCTCTTCTACCGCTGGATCGAGATCGTGCAGTTCGAGACGTCGCAGCCTGCCGGCTTCGGCGCGGAAAAGCAGGTCGAGGTTGCGAAGAAGATCAGGGAGATGTTTGCCAAGCAGAACGTCAACTTTGACGAGTTGTGGAAAGAGGTCGTCGGCACGGATGGTATACCTGGCATGTGATTGATGATAATAGTTAGTTTCCACCTACCTGTGCATGTGTTTCATGTCGGATGGTTGATAATGTCATTTGCATTGCTTTCCTTTGCGCTATGCCATAGTACCTTCTCAGAATCAGTCACTCTAATCTAACATATTTCATTGGAGTACCCGGAGCACAGAACTCTCCGCATGAGTAGACAATGTCACCACTTATGCAAATTCAATTGCCATATTCGACTCATTATTACGATATACGCGATTGCAGGTAGATTTCCTAAAGTAGGTCTCACCTCGTTGACTTCCTTCATTGACGGACACCCGATAGGTTTTGAATGGGTCTGTGTACCACATAGGAGACTGCACTAACATGTCTCTATCGTGATTTCCCCTTTCTATGATATAGATGCCTTGATACAGGGCTGAGCTCGACAGATCTGAACATCCTGATCATGTCTACCTACGGAGGGCTTGGGCACCATAGTAGATCCTCGGCTAGATGAACAGAGTGAGGACCTCAGCAGCTGATCTCTCGCATTTGACTTCTCATTTGAGAGCGAAAGGAAACCTGCATGCCGTAACTAAATAGAGAGCACCAGGCTTCTCAGCATTTATGTTACATAAGTTCATAATAATAACTAGCTGTAAATCATCACTTCCGAAAATGGCCATATTCTACGATCAGTAATTCACACGTAATGCAGAATGACCGGCTCCTTCTCAGTCCTTCGTGATTTCAAATCTCTAGTGCCACTCCATACACAATACCATCAGTTGCAGAGATATCGGTTTCGTTCAGAGTGCTACCATATGCTGGGACTTTTTTGTCAGCTTACCTCCTATGGGATCCTACTTATAACGAGACCATTGGGATTGAGCGGACATGCGTGGTAGGTTGGAGGGCTATAGTTTCACAAAGTCTGGCTTGGGCATCCACTATCTGTATGGTACTTACACTTGCAGGTTTTTTTTTTTTTTTTTTTTTTTTTTTTTTTTTTTTTTGGGGGGGGGGCGTGTGTGGAAAAGCTCCCGCAGGCACTCGAAGTTTTAACAAAAATATGGTATTTTTGATAGGTCGCCTCCAGGCTAGACCTCTCAGTGATTAGTATAGGTACGTCCAATCTTCCCTCTTTACATCTAAAAAATACAAAATACAGGTGTAATTGAGCCCAAAGCGCAATTCCTAAGCATGCAGCATCACTCCATAGCATATGTCGATGATATTGGCCGAGACTCTGAGAACACTGAGCTACTCCAAGGTCATTAAAAGTGTCTAGAGTTCTAGAATCGAACCCTTCTATACCGGAGTTCATGTACTATCTTGGCAATTAGGCTGTGCTATACTCGAACCTATATATTCGTCTGGATGACCTGGTAGGTGGTTGATGGTCGAGCTTACTGCCCAAATAACATCTTCCGTGGGTCAAAGTCATGCTTCATCGCTATAAGACAGGAAATTGAACTAATGCGTAAAATTCCTCGCTGTGCTCCCCGGGAAGGCTACCCGATACGCCCTTATGCAGAAGGTGACATTGGAGCGAGGGCTTCGGTTTATCAACGTTCAGTTCGATAGTTCAGCTGCGGCTATACGCCCCGCACATGCTTACTCAGATATGACGCTACCTAGGTAGTAAGTAAGTAGAGATTTTCCAATTATTGGGGATATGGTTAAGGGGTATGATTAATATCCAGCCGCATCTTGATACCCCAACTATTCAAACTGCATAAATATAACTTATCGATATCACGCAATATCTCGACCAGTGGCTTCTGCATATGCATGCCTTTTACACTTCTGACAATGGTACAATACGGTATATTATGGATCATCGATGAAACTACAAACAGGTAACTAGACACAAATTACGATATACTAGGAGTGTTCCCACGTTCTGCTCACCAATGTTTATCAGAAATTCTAAGGAAGTAGTGCTTACGGTCGACTGTGAGAATATCTCGGTGACCATGAGAGCTTTGTTTCACCCAAAGTCGACGTAGTACCAGAAGCTAGCCAAGGCAGAGGGACCACAGGCGTTAGAGTCACCAACACCAAGTTATAACGGAGAAAGGCTGTTTATCTTACTATAACTGAATAAAGTTGTTGGCATTGTTGCTTTCCAAGTGGGGAAAATAAAGACAAGGGTCTTTTTAAATGTCAGAGAACCGTCAACGAAAGAATTATGTATACTGCAGCAACGTAAGCAGTAATGATTCAACTAGCCAGATTTAAACATCTTTGACCATCAAGCAAACCACCAAGTGAAGCGTAAATAAGCAGCATACAACGTCTTCAGGCGTGGCAACGGAGGAATTCGGGACTTCAGACGTCTCCAGGCAACGGAGAAACTCGGTGCTTCAGTTGTAACTGTGGGCTATCGGGACCATTCCGCAGCAAAAGTCAATTATTGAATTTCCGTTGTTGTTGTTCTAGAGAGCTAAAGCTAAGTGGGCGGTGTAGTATCACCGGCCTATTTTATGTCGATCATGAAACCCCTGTTTATCAGGACAATGCCAGGAATAATGGTGAGGTAGTCTATTATAAATATCAGCTCTAAGTCCCCGAACAAACCATATCCCTATCTGTATATCTATCCTACAAGCCCTCAGCTAATTCTCTCCCAGGTTTATATCATCATCTGATAGTTCATCCACATTGTGCCACGATCATGGGGGATAGCACGGGATCTCTCGATATTACCAGTAAGGGTGATATCAACATCGATCGACGAATTGGCCATGACCACAAACTAGCCAATGGGAAATCTACACCAAAATCTACGACAAGCACTGATAAGATTATTCTACCAAATCAATTCGTCGGTATATTCGCCCCTGAAGCACGCATTTGCAAATGGTACTACACTTCAGTCAAAGACGAGGCAGAACAGTGGGCTAAAGAGTATGTATCACTCCATATATTACGCATTCCGCATCGTGGTTCCTGATCGGAGAGTCTAACCTGCATCGATGCTTATTATATATTCGTATAGAAAACTCGGGATGGACGAGAAAGGGTGGTCGGAATACAAAGGATGTCAATTCACTCTTCTGGTCGCATCGTTCTGCCCTGACTCAAGCGCTGAGGGGTTTCGTATCATGGCCGACTTCATGTCCTGGGTCAGTCTGGCCGATACCATCTTAAACCTAGCTTAGGAACTTGTGCTTACCTCTTCTGTTACAGGTCTTCTACTTCGATGACAGTATGGTCCCACGTATCCCTTGCTAACAGATGAACGAGCTAAGAGACCGCAAAAGTGTTTGACGATCATGCTCTAGCTGAAGCACCTAATGCTGCTAGGCAAGAGCTGGAAGTTTACCTAGCAGTACTTGCTGGTGAACCTGCCGACACAGATCCGGTGAAGCATCCGCTACGGAACATGTTCCTAGATACATGGCGACGGATGTGCAAGGTATGTATGCGTTTTGGAACTCATGAAAGCTTCAGAGTGGCTAATATGACACAAGACTGCGTCTATTCGTAAGTGGACCGAGAAAGACATGAAGTTGTCTTACTGATTTGATGCCAAAAGGCCTACAACAGAGGTTCATCTATTCTATGAGGCATTACTTCGAAGGGATCCTCACCCAGGTCGACGCACGGTTTTGGTCAACCCAGTGCACACGATTGGACCGAACCTTGGACATGTATATCAATAGCCGCGCCCATTCTATCGGCCTGTACTCATGTCAGGTCATGCTCCAGTAGGATACAGGATGCCTGAAGGTACAGCTGGAGTTTATATTAACGGATTTTGTAATAGGATCGGCTACGGAATTGAGCTTCCCGACGAAGTTATCAATCACCCATCCATCAGACAAGCAGAGGAGCTATGCTGGGAGATAATGGCATTGTAACCCGCCCCCTGCCCCTAGTACGTATTACTGATCTAATGGAGACACTGCTAATTGCTTTCTAGTCACAATGACCTTGCATCGTACAAGAAAGAACGGGTAGTAACTTCCATGATCTTCTACGCACTTCATTTCAGGTTCTAACCCCTTTATTTTCCTCCTAGAATACCCCTGGTGGAGTTCCCCACAATATCGTCCATGTTCTTTGCCGCGAGAGAGGATGCTCGGTACAGGAAGCCATCGATCACTCGGGCGAGCTTCTTGAGCATTACGTGAGACGTTGGAACCTCGCCCTTTCGCAAGTGCCGTCCTGGGATCACGATACAGACAGGGAAGTGCAACGATACCTAGAAGGCGCATTGGACCAAGTCAGGGGCAATCTCGATTGGAGGTATATATAACGTCCCTGACGCTCCTTTGTATCGAGTAACTACGCAGAATCTAACATCCCGAATAGCTACAGATCACAGCGGTATTTTGGTAAGGATGGCGACGACGTCAGGAGAACTGGGGTGGTGAGGTTGGATGATTGACTACTGAACATGCAATGACGAAGGGTTGATTTATTATTCTATATTCAATCTAGCGTGTTCACACCACATTTCCTAAGTAGTCTTTAGATAGAGCTCAACTGTTATGCATGCTTATTACCCATTGGCCTTGTGACTGCCAGATGACACAGGCAAGACGGTATCAGTATCAACTGCATCGATGAAATGTCCGGAAAGGTCACCACCTCCCAATCAAGGCCATGTTAGACAACATTGAGCTCAAGCGCCTAGTCTGCCTCTCCGGAAAGTAGCGCTATCCGTAACAAAGCCGTACGACCTCTGATATGGTCAGCATATTAGCAACTCGAAAAACCCAACAATAATAATTTAATCCTCTGTGGATTCGATTAAGGGAAGACCCCGAGACTCACAGAAACATCCAAAACAGCCACGTCCTGCCCACCCGGCGTAGTCGTGGCGCAGCAATCTTCCAACATTACGCAGTCGAAGCCCCTGTAGTAGGCATCCAGCAGGGTGCCGAGGACGCACTGGTTCGTGTTGACGCCGGCGAACAGCAGCGTCTTGGTCCCGGGCTTGCCGGGGTGTGCCTCCAGCGCCCGCAGGAATTCCGTGTCTCCGCTCCAGGACCCGGAAAGCCGGTTCTTCGACACGAAGACGTCGGTGGAGGGAGAGGCCGCCTCGCGCAGGGGCCCGTACAGCTCCGCGTTCCAGGATCCTGCCATCAGCAGACGCCCACGGCCGTCGCCCATGTCGCTGCCGAGGGTGCAGCGCGGGAACGGGAGCGGGTTGTTGCCGCTGCCGCTGCTGGCCTGGTCCTGGTCCCCGCCCTGGATGGCCGGGGGGTCGACAAACCCCCTCCCGAAGCTGTACGTGGCCGCCGCGGGCATCCTTTGCAGGTCCTCGTCACTGAGTCCCCAATTGAGCCAGATGACCTAGTATCAAGTCGTTAGCGAGGTACGACGCTTGGATTAACAAAGACAAATAGACATGGAGCCCTAGCCCCGCCCGGCCCTTCCCACTGATGATGACCTGATTAGGTGGGAAGTTTAGGTCAGATTTCTCGCCCAGCTCACCTTGATGCCGACCTCGCGACACTTCTTGACGGCTTCCAACACGCGGGGCACGGCCGCAAGGCCGGACGGGTGCTCTCTGCAGGAGGGGTGCAGGAAGTAGTTCTGCATGTCGATGACGACGAGGGCCGTGTGCTCGGGCGCCACGGCAACGGATGTGTCCGGCGGGCCCCGGGTGGGCGCGAAGACGAAGGGGGGTGCGGACACATCGCGGGTTAGGCTGTAGGTCCGCGTCGCCGGGGTATACGTCCATTGGTTGTTCGGAGGGCCAAAGGCGATGCTGTTGCTGCTATCTTGCGGCATGATTGGAGTGCGATGATTACTTATATTGGGTTCTTGAGTTTAGTCTAGTTGGATTGAATATAGTACTATTAGGAACAGGGGTAGCAGGAAACCCTATGACCCCTCATGATCTTCCTAGGTATAGATCTATATATAGCCCAGACGGTTTAAGAAGCATATCGTTAAAGGTCCAGATAGTGGGGTTGATAAGTCTCCTTTTTACGGCTTCTTAACTATTTACCGAGGTAATAAAGAGACGGCCTAGATTCTAACTGGGGAAAAAACTACCCAAACCGAGTAAACATCTAGTAATAAATAAAAATCATTTCGACATACGGGATTCGAACCCTCCACCAAACCTCATACCTCACAAAAAAAAAAAAAAAAAAAAAAAAAAAAAAAGTGTCAGTGTCCATACGGATGGGATTCGAACCCGGGTATATAGAGAAGTACAGCAAAAAGTCAAAAGAGTTCGGGCCGAGTCGGATAGGGCCGTACATCTCTA
Organism: Diatrype stigma; assembly: GCA_022225965.2. Lineage (NCBI taxonomy): Eukaryota > Fungi > Ascomycota > Sordariomycetes > Xylariales > Diatrypaceae > Diatrype > Diatrype stigma. The sequence goes on along the minus strand of JAKJXP020000021.1, from coordinate 530,880 downwards.
ATACAACTGAGTCTGCCATCATGCCCCTATTGCAAACCCGGGCCAGTCGTGGAGGCCTAAGTCTACAGGGCATGTGAACACATTGCTCTTGAAATGCACCCAGTAGGTGGAACTCTAGTTGTACCCCTAGGCCAAGTGCTAAGCTTGCTTCGGTGAAAGATCGAGCTCTTATTATGGTTTATATCCTCTCCTGCCGAAATGCCTGAGTTATGCCGAATCCTCATTTGGAACTGAGCGTGGACCACATGCCGTTGTTGACGCCTGGCATTAGCCAAAGGCATAGGTACAGGTCCAGGGACAGGACGGCCCTATCTTCCCACCCCTTCAGATAACAGACCTGTTGTATACATCCTCTGGACCAACTGTCCAGAGGACTTTTCTCCTAAACAACACATCATCCTGGACTTGGCCTACCAACCGCGCTGCCGAACAAACGTGGGTTTTATCGTGTAGTTGTGACGCCCTGATGCCAGACATATTAATCAAGTCCAACCCTTGTAGAATAATACTCAACATGCTTGCAATTATTTATGTATTTAAGAACCAAAGTTCATGACAAGATCCGATTGATGACTTCAAGAGGCGTGTCAATTAAGAGTCACCGCTTAGCAACACTTGACCACTCTTTCTGCCCCTTTCCCAAGCCATTCGACGATGATGACTTTGCGACTGAAATGGTTCGACTAACCCCAAACGCCAACGCTATGCAACTAGGTAGGTAAATTTTCAACATCAAGGCCGTGCCGGCTTGCGTTGTGCGTACACAAACGCAGCGAAACATAACGCAACATGACGATCACGCACGCCCGCCGCTCCCCGCCCGGAACCCCTCGAGCACAACAGCCCAATCGCCCTTCTCGCCACCACCACCACTGGCACCTCCACCAGCAGCGGCACCGACCTCGCCGCGCGCAATACGGCGCATCAATAGCGTGTCCTTGGCGCCGCGCAGCCTCTTGGCATCCGGACCGGTCAGGGTCTCGAGGAGCCAGCGCTCCTCCTCGTCGTCGAGCAGGAGACTCGCGAGCTCCAAAGCGGCACGAGCCGCCGCCGACTCCTCCTCGTCCGCGTCCGCGTCCCCGTCCCTGTTTCCGTCATGACGATGGCGCTTAGGGTCGAGCGCCCCCAGCACGAGGCGGCGGAACAGCTGGCGGCGCGCGAAGTCGGGGCGCGCCCGCGCGAAGGCCAGGGCCTCGGGCACGCTGGACCGCACCAGGGCGTCGAAGAGCAGCTCCTGGGCCTCCGAGGTGCGCAGGATGGGCTGCACGGCGTGGTAGTAGGCCAGCGGGAGGGTGGGGTCCGCGTCGCCGCCGCTATCCTGGGACTGGGAGGAGTGGCGGGCCAGGGCGACGATGATGTCGTCGGCGAAGTCGGGCACCAGCGACGGGTGCGTCAGGTACTCGAGGGCGAGCTCGGGCTGCGCCGCGTCCAGCAGCCAGAGCCCCTTCATGAAGATGGAGTACTTCTGGGGCACGGCGGCGCGCAGGGCGAAGTCCTCGGCGTGGCTGTCGTTGGGAGCGGTGATGGCCCCCTGCTGCTGCTTCTGGTAGTAGCGCTCGTCGAGGTCGAGCAGGAGGTAGTAGAGGATGGAGAGCTTGTGGTGCATTGCGACGTTGCTGGCATCGCAGACTTGTTGGTGCAGCTGTCGCAGCGCATTTTCGTTCTTAGGGGGGTAGTTCTTCGCAGCTAGGCGTATGTCAGATCGAAGTTAGCAATGCAGTGCAATGTAATGGTTATTGGTTCCCGTTCCGCCAGAGGACTCGAGAATCTGGCGTGTATTTGTGGTCTACGTACCTTGGGCGAGATTCAGGGCACCCAGGACCCGGTCGAAAAAGAGACCATCGAGGCTGCGACGGTGAGATTCGATCTTCTGGGTCCAGGCCTTGTCGAACGGAAAGGGGTTCAACGACCCGAATACCCAGTTGAATTGGGTATAATCGAGCATTTCGGATGTTCGAGTCAGTTCGACTTTGATTAAGGCAGGGGCACAAATCTTCGACGGTTTGTTGTTTACTAATTGCTAAATGGACGTGGTGAGGTTCAAGATTCGCATCGCAACTTTGAAGCTCAAGCTTAAGCTCAGGAGTTTCTTGAAGTCGATCTGGATTGGAGCATACATGTAATTAGCAGGGAGCAGCTTACATAATTCACTTAGTGATTAGATTGGATTATTCAATAAATGGAGGGGCAAGAGGGGATGGGAATTCTTCGGATGAGACTCCATCGCGTTGCAATGGCCCAATAAGACAGAGACGCGTTCAATCCAGGGGTATTTGGGGGCATTAGCGTCTGCAAAACAAGGTTAGCAGGGGTTGTTTAGGGCTAAATGTGTATTTGGTGGAGACTAAGACTGCCTATTGTTTTTGTTTACTTTCAACTGTCGGGGCTTCTTATCACCGCAACGCAACGGCCCAACCAACGTCAGTCGCATCAATAAAATCACACCTACAACCTGCATTACAGCAGCGGGAACGGGGGCAAACCAATGCTAAATACTAACCACCAGGGACAACACTAACCTCGCCCCAACTCCCAAGATCCAACATCGACCCTTTCTTTCTAGTCGACCGATTACTTCGAATTGAAAATATCCTATAGTCCTGGGTTCCTTGGGGTCCTAGTATTACCCTAATCATGACAGGCAGGCCAACCCGTCGCGCCGCCGCTGCCCGGCGTGCAGCGATTATCGAGTCGGAGGACGAAGACGATGTCGTCGCAAATACCACCAGGAAGATGGAGGAAAGCGAAGATGACTTCACCCCAGACGATCCCGCTCCCGCTCCAACACCACGTCCACGAAGATCAACTCAGCCCAGGAAATCCGCAGCTTCCAGTGCCGCAACACCCAGTGCCGCAACGCCCAGTGCCGCAGCGCCCAGTGCCGCAGCGCCCAGTGCCGCAACACCCCGTGCAACGCCCCGTCCCGGTCGCCCAAGGAAGAGTGTCGCATCAGTTGCCTCAACATCCTCGCCTTCCGCCATGGAAGCAAGCGAGATACAAGATCCCGACCAATCTACCGCTACCGTAGTCACAACAGAAACGCCTGCGAAGAAAGCTGCGCCCCGGAAAAGAAAGAGTGCTGCCCCCAAGAAATCAATTAACGAGAGTCTTCTTGCGCCACCAGATACCGAAGAACATACTACATTTCCTACTCCCAGGCAGTCTCCCGGGCAGTCCGCCGGGCAGTCCGAAGACCCTGGAGCAGCCCAGGGTACGCCCCTGGCTGACATCACCTCCCAGAGTGTCAACAGCCCGAAACAGTCATCCCCTACCAAGCAGTCATCCCCCGATGAGACCGCCACTCAGGTAAAGCCCATCAAAGCGATGGACACAATAATGGAGAAGCCTATGGATATTGTTTTGAAGTCGCGAAATATGGCTATGCCCGTAGTCGAAGAGACAGGCCCTAAGAATCGCCTGGTCATCACCTATCTTATCCTGGACAACTTCAAGAGTTACGCTGGTCGGCAGGAAGTTGGCCCTTTCCATGCATCCTTCTCATCGGTAGTCGGTCCCAATGGTTCGGGCAAGTCCAATGTCATCGACTCGCTCCTCTTCGTCTTTGGTTTCAGAGCCAGCAAGATGCGTCAGGGCAAGATATCGGCCTTGATTCACAACTCTGCGGCCAACCCAAACTTGGAGTATTGCGAAGTCGCCGTCCATTTCCAGGAAGTTATTGATCTGGTCAGTCTACCACCTGAGGGCCTACGACAGAACATTTGCTAACAAAAGTATAGCCTGGCGAGGGTACCAAAGTCGTACCTGACTCCGCACTCGTCGTTTCGCGGAGGGCGTTCAAGAACAATTCTAGCAAATACTATCTCAACGGCAAAGAATCTAACTTCACCGTTGTTACGACACTCCTACGGGACCGAGGCATTGATCTGGACCACAAGCGTTTCCTCATTCTGCAGGGTGAGGTCGAGTCGATTGCCCAGATGAAGCCCAAAGCCGCCAATGAACACGAAGATGGTCTGCTCGAATACCTGGAAGATATCATTGGGACTTCTAAGTACAAACAGCCCATCGAGGAGGCCGCCAACGAAGTAGAGACCCTCAACGAAATATGCATGGAAAAGAGCGGCCGTGTGCAGCATGTAGAGAAAGAGAAGAACAGCCTCGAAGACAAGAAGGACAAGGCCCTAACCTACATCCGTGACGAGAACGAGCTCGTGATGAAGCAATCGGCACTGTATCAGCTCCACACCAGCGAATGTCATAACAATTTAGCCGTGATCCAAGAAGCCATTAGTCAGATGCAGGCTCAGCTTGATGCCGAATTGGAGAAACACCAGGGCAGCGAGCATATCATCAAACAGCTACAGAAGGCTTACTCGAAGGGAAGCAAGGAGTTCGAAGCCCATGACAAGCACGTCCAAGGCCTTGTCAAAGAAGTAGCCAAGTTTGAGCAAGAAAGAGTCAAATTCGACGAGAAGAGGAAGTTCTTGACCGATAAGCGGAAAAAACTCGAGAAGACTATTGCAAACGCCGAAAAGTCTTCTGCCGAGGCTGACGAGACTGTCGAACAATGTACCGAAGACATTGCCTCTCGGACAGAGGAGATCACCACTCTTGAGCAACAACTTGAGAAAGATGAGGCTAAGCTTACCACAATCCGCGAGAGCTTGAAGGGGAAGACCCAGGTCTTTTCAGACCAGATTGCTGCCAAGCAGAAGTCCCTCGACCCCTGGAAGGAGAAGATCAATCAGAAGCAATCTGCCATTGCGGTTGCGCAGTCAGAAATGACGATCCTTGAAGAAAAGGCCAATGCTGGCGCAGTCGCGCTGGAGGAGCTAGAGACCAAGATCGCATCCATCGAGCAAGGCCGGTCTACCAAACTTTCCGAGCTCAAGGAATGTCAGGTTGAAAAGGCGAGACTTGAGAAAGAGGCGAAGCAGGTCGAGGCTGAACTGGAAAACATCACCCAAATGGAACCCGCTATCCGCTCCAAGGTATCAAATGCGCGACAAAAGGCTGATGAAGCCAGATCTAGTCTTTCCCAGAACCAGAACCGGGGCAACGTGCTTACGGCATTGATGCGGATGAGGGAGTCTGGGCGTATCGATGGTTTTCATGGCCGCCTAGGAAATCTCGGTACCATTGATCAGAAGTACGATGTCGCTATTTCCACAGCCTGCGGCGCTCTCGATAACTTTGTGACGGATACTGTTGAGGCTGGACAGCAGTGCATTGAGTATCTTCGCAAAACAAATCTTGGACGTGGCAATTTCATGTGTCTTGACAAGCTGAGAGCCCGCGGCATGGATCCCATCCAAACTCCGGAGAACGCCCCTCGCCTGTTCGATCTGATCACTGCCAAGGACGATAAGTTCCGTCCTGCATTCTACCACGCCTTACAAGACACTCTGGTGGCTAAAGACCTAGCTCAAGCCAACCGGATCGCATATGGTGCCAAGAGATGGCGAGTCGTCACCCTCGCCGGAGAACTTATCGACAAGAGCGGTACCATGTCTGGTGGCGGAACTACTGCAAGGAAGGGCGGCATGTCTAGCAAGCTTGTGGCAGACACGTCTAATGAGCAGGTTGCCAAGCTTGAAAGCGACCGTGATACCATAGAGCAGAAGTTCCAACATTTCCAGGAGAAGCAGCGGGAACTCGAGAATCGGCTCAGGGAGCTGAACGAGCAAATTCCTCAGCTCGACACCAGGATGCAGAAGATCGGACTTGAGATCCAGAGCGCTGAGAAGAACCTGGCCGACTCCCAGAGGCGAATCAAGGAGTTGAGCAAGGAGCATCAGCCCTCCCAGACCGACGACAACAGACTAGCAGCACTGCAAAAGGAGATTGCTAAGCTGAACAAAGAGGTCACCAAGCTACATGCCGAGACAGAAGGTGTCGAGGCTGAAATCAAAGAGCTTCAAGACAAGATCATGGAAGTTGGTGGTGAGAAGCTCCGTGCTCAGAGGGCGAAGGTCGACTCCATCAAGGAAGAAATCGCATCCCACAACGAGGAGATCTCCAGCGCGGAGGTGAAGAAAGCGAAGGCGGAGAAGTCCAAAGTCAAGCTTGAAAAGGACCACGCCAAGGCGACCAAGGAACTCGAGAACGCCAACCATGACCTCGAAAAGCTCGAAGAGGAAGTGGAGAACCAAGGGACAAAGGCTGAATCATTGCAGGCCAATGTCGACGAGGCCGAGGAGGCGCTTATAGAAAAGAAGAAAGGCCTTGCTGGCCTTAAGTCCGAGCTAGACGAGAAGACAAGCGAGCTCAACGAGACCCGCGCCATCGAAATCGAGATGCGCAACAAGCTCGAGGAGAATCAGAAGATTCTAGTCGAGAACCAGAGGCAGTTGCGCTACTGGGATGATAAACTGAGTAAGCTGAAGCTCACGAACGTAAATGACCTCATAGGCGAGTCGCAAACGCCAGCAGCTGTTGCTGCCGCCACAGCGAGTAAAACCGCCACTGCTACTACCAAAAAGCCGCGTCGTAACGCCGAAGAGGGCGAGGAGGGTGAAGAAGAGGATGACGAGGAAGAAGCCGGAGAAGAATCGGATCGAGAATCAGAAGGGGAATCGTCTCAACCACAGAAGAAGCCGCTAGAACGACAGCCGGAAGAACTTCCTCGCTACACCGATGACGAGCTCAAAGACATGGACAAGGGGAAGCTGAAGGGGGAGATCGCAGCGCTCGAGGAAAAGACGCAGAATGCCAGCGTGGACCTCGGGGTACTGTCGGAGTACCGGCGCCGGGTTGAGGAGCACGCGGCGCGGTCGTCGGACCTTGCGACGGCAGTGGGGCAGCGCGACGCGGCCAAGAAGCGATGCGACGACCTGCGGCGGCTGCGGCTGGAGGGCTTCATGGAGGGTTTCAGCACCATCTCGCTGCGGCTCAAGGAAATGTACCAGATGATTACGATGGGCGGCAACGCCGAGCTCGAGCTGGTCGACTCGCTCGATCCCTTCAGCGAGGGCATCCTCTTCTCCGTCATGCCGCCCAAGAAGAGCTGGAAGAATATCAGCAATCTCAGCGGTGGCGAGAAGACCCTCAGCTCCCTAGCCCTCGTTTTCGCCCTCCACCACTACAAGCCCACCCCGCTGTATGTCATGGACGAGATCGATGCCGCGCTGGATTTCCGCAATGTAAGCCACTTCTTTTTTTTTTTTTCTACCTTTTCCTTCGAGTACTATGCAGTGAAACCATCGATACCATATATATATCCCTATGACATGCGGCTGACATAAACAAAAAACAGGTGTCCATCGTGGCCAACTACATCAAAGAGCGTACCAAGAACGCCCAGTTCATCGTTATCTCGCTGCGCAACAACATGTTCGAGCTGGCGGCCCGCCTGGTCGGCGTCTACAAGGTCAACCACATGACCAAGAGCGTCACCATCGAGAACAAGGACTTCATAAACCGCCCCGGCGGTACTGCTGCCGGTGTTCCCCCAGCGGCGAGGCAAGGAGGCCCGGGTGGCGGCCTCACCACCACGCTAGCTCTGTAGCGTAGCAGTGATCGAATACCTGTCGGTCTAGTGTCATGATATCGCGTCATGTTATTTTTTTGGTTTTGTGTCTAGCCGGTCTTGCATGGTTATGTCTCTACGTTGGTGAGATGATAGGGTGGTGGAAATAAATGGGTTTGTGAGCTATGCTACGAAGATGGGGGTACGGATGAGTGGATGGATTGAATGAATGGCTTATGAATGATTGACTACATTTACCTCTGGGAGGCGGGGAATGACGAAGGCAGGCAGGCAGACGAGCTTTTGCGTACCGAATTATCTATCTGTGGATACGAATTGAACCGAGAAGATGATTTCCATCTTTTATTCCAAAGTCACAACGATTGCATCGATCAAGAAAGTGAATTTGGGAGATTCAAGGTATGGTGGAAAATGGTGACGAAGTAGTGTGCTGGACCTCGGCAGTGAAGACCATGAGGATACCTTACAGCAGGCCTAATGCCAGCCAGTATTACAATCGTCAACAGTCAGTCACGCATGAGAATCAATTATAGTTGTAAGTAGTCGTAAAACATCGTTGACAGTGATTTGGTGGGAAGCAATGTATTTCTATGGACATGATTATATTATATTATAGATGTACAGTAAGGTATCGAGAACGAAATGGTATCCAAGAATCAATGCTCCAGAAGCGAACTGTGTATAGGTAGCTAATTGTGAGGATAGTGTAGAGTACAGCTCCGTGGTGAGCAGGACCGAGAGCAAGGCCGCTCAGGGCTTTCTGGTAGGTCGTGGCCGTCCATGGACACCAAGGTAGGTCTAGTGTCCGCCCCCCTTCTCGTAAGCCTCCCATATGTAGTTGTCGCCGAGCTGGGAGAACACACCCGTGGCGAAGCCGAAAAGGGACAAGCCCCTGGCGAAGCCGAATAGAGACAAGAGCCGGGGCTTGCATGCAGAACCCCAGACTCCACCACGCGTGACCTTGCCGACATGGATTTGAACGCGGACGCTCTGTCGCCTTCATGATCTGGGCGGAGCGCCCGGTTCGGGATCGGCCCATAGTGAAAGCCCATGCCGGCCAGGCAGAGCCACACGGATGCGAAGCACAGGATAGAGACGAGTACTCGCCCGGCGGCATTCGCCTGCTGCTGATCAGACGCGGCGGCACATCGGCCCGAAGACCTCCTCCTCCAAGTTAGGTAGTAGTGAAGAGGTTGAGTGCTCTCTCTGCCTCTTGGAGTAGCCCCTGGTGCGTTCCCCACAACTTGTCGCCAAAAGTTCGTTCGTCAAATCGTAAACTTCCGTCCATTCATTCCTGTCCCCAGGTGAAATAGACTACACCCGAGGCCGACTCAGTGCCAGGGTTTGCATGCATACATAGGTACATGCAATGCAGAACCCCAGCCCCGGGAGGGCTTCGGCGGGCTTGGACTCCCCGCCGGGTTTTCCAAATGTTGACCTCCGCCGCCCACCCGCATCTGGTGAGGTAGTGAACCTGATGCCGGCCAGGCCAGGCACAGGCCCACATGTCCTGGGCCCGATGATGGTGGTGCCGTCCGGTGCTACGGAGAACTTCCGGATCGACGCCGGTGGGGAGCCCAGGCGGTCGAAAGGGAGATGTAGGACGCGGCAGGCCCGTACCGTGCCGTGCCGGTGCCGAGCGCTCCGTACGACTGGATGTCGTCCCCGCGAGCCCGCGTGCCGCGCTCTGCTCACATCCCGCATGTGTTCTCAAACAGCTCTGCTCTCCCGTCGAATTCGGCTCGACGCTTCCGAGAGAGAAGCCAGTCCTCGCTCCTGGTAGTCCAGTCGCCCCCCTCCCCCCAACACACACAAATCTTCAGGAAGCCGCAGAAGCGGACTTCCGACGATGATTCTTGTTGATTTCTTATTGTGATTTGACTGTGAGGATGATCACTGTCGCGGAGTGTCAAGTAAAGTGGGTTGAGAAATCGTCCGCAATGCTCCATTACATGGACGATATGCAGGTGTATAGATCCAGCCCAGGGTCGCCCAGCGCGATGTCACCATCCGCATCTTCTTGGACCATGGGCGGTTCCGAGGAGAAGGCAAGGCTTGCGCCAATTGTATCTACAAATCGGTGTGAGCACCTCTTCTTCTGCCAATTGTAGATGCAATTGGCGCAAGCCTTCTCCTCAGACGCCTCCTAGACATCGATGGGAGGCCCTGGGACTGGATCTATGCTCCCGCTGACGGTCCCCCGCCAACAACACAGCTGGGAGTGGAACAGAGCAGAGCTCTGTTCGAAAAGCGTGGGAGGGACTCAACCAGCTGTGTTGTTGAACGGGAAATCGATGATGCCGATCCAGTGTTCTGGGAACACCGGAGGGTACCGTCGAAATCTGATGGCAGGGGGGTTGCGTTCTGGCCGCTAGAGACTTGACCGAACCACCGATGCGACCGAGCCAGATGCCATTGGGGATAGCAAGTGAGAGAGCAAAGGTGAGGGAGAGCACAGTGGCGGTAACTCGAACTCCGGCAAGATGTGAGAGCAAAGGTGGGTTGGGCAGCATCATATCGGGTAAGTACTCGTGGAGCCAGCCCCATTCAATGATGTTATCTTTTCCTGGGGTCACGCTCTTTGATTTGGCGAGCGACGGCGCACTGGGGTCTAGGCTGGGGTCGTGGCCGTGACCGACAAGAGCAAGCGTTGCTCGACACTGGTGGGTGCAGGTCGGTCGCTTCGGATCGGATCCTAGGCCCCAAGCTGCACCCAGTCGCGAGAGACGGGCACACGCCTGGCACTTTTTAGTCGTGGGATCCTGCCAGAGGCTGTGAAGGAGTACAAGCCCTCCTGCACCGAGTCGAAGCCGTTCGTGTTGATGACGACAGGGACCTTGCCGGCGGGGCTAATTCCGGAGGCGTTCTGCTTATCGGGAAAATAGAGGTAGCCTGGGAGTTTGGCGGTTCCGTAATGGATGGGAAGAGGCTCGACATGGCTGTCGAAGGGTTTGGTCGCGCTCGACTCACTTTGTTCAAAAGGTGGAATACCTCGCATAGGAGAGAAAAGGGGGCGTGGGAGGTAAAAGGGTCGGACAGAATTATACACTTTCCGTTCCTGCTTTGCCACCTTGGCGACCTTCTCGGCCGTGGTCTTACTCTCCGACATCTTGGTTCCTTTTTCTGGTATTAGGTTTCAAGGTCGGAGATGGGGTATGTTGGTTAGTAAGATCACGGCTAAGAAGGTCGCCAAGGGCTTTGTTGAGACAGGTCACTGTCTTGTGCTGGGGTAATCTGTCCCTATCGTCAAAGCACCAGATGGGTACTGGACGAACAGCAGCACACCCTCCTGTTCGGTGGTGCTCTGGATGCAGTCCAGTAGCAATGCCGAAGTGCTCGAGATGCAGTTCAGTCACGTGGCTGACTAGCTGCTTTGCCCGTAGGCTTCTCGCCTGTCCCCATCACGAAGAGCCAGTTGGATATTGGAGCAAGGTTGGTGTGAGTGTGATCCCGGTGAGCCTGGCACCTATCGGAGGCGATATCAGCTCACCGGTCACGGCGGCCTGTCGTAATGACTAGGCTGCGCGTGTACATCTCCTCAACACCAGGAGCGCGCTGCCTATCGCTGCAAGCCATTTGGTGAGCCTGGCACCTATCGGAGGCGATATCAGCTCACCGGCTTGAGACTGGCTCAGGAGTCAGGGTGGCGGGCTTTGGAGGAGCCGGAGCGGGGTCCGGAATAGGCGTGGGAGCGGACGGAGAAGCGGGGGTCGAAACCGGAGCGGCATCGACGTTGTTGCCGTCTTTTTCTTTCTTGCCGTCCTTATTATCTATCCTCACCGACCGTCATCGCCAAGGGTGTCCTTGTCATTGCTCTTGCTTGGCTCGCGCTTCAGCTTCATCGCGCTCTGAATGAAGCAAAGTGTGTTAGTATGCGTTACCCCCTGTGCAGATAGGTATAGAGGAAAGTAACGGAACATACAGAACAACAATAGACCACACGGTTTCTAGCAGGTACGGGCGTGAGCCTATGGTGAGCCTGGCACCTAACGGAGGCGATATCAGCCCACCGGCCCACGCCCTTCTCCTTGGGAGTGCTTGATGTGCCGCTCATTATCATTGCCGACTTGCTACTGAGACCATCGCCGGCCTTCTACTGCACCCGAGGGCACCCAGTGCTTGCCGAGCTGGTCCCAAACCGGCGACATGCGCTGCTGAACTCTCAATCCCGTCTGTGGGTCACGGGCGTGAGCTTATGGTGAGCCTGGCACCTAACGGAGGCGATATCAGCTCACCAGCCCACGCCCCCCTGCTTGGGGGTGCTCAAGAGCTCCCCAGACCGGAACTCACAAGGAGTGCTATCACAATGGGAGCTGTAGCAGAGAAACTGCTGCTGCTGTTCCTCTGCCCGGACATTAGCGGCAGTGCGGCGCGCCTGCTCAGCTGCGTTATGGTTGGCCCAGTGGTCCCGCATGCGCTGTAGCAACCGCCAATCCCGTTTGTGGGATTGTCCGGTTCTGCAGTACACATGGGCACTTCGAAGGTGGACTGATCGTCTGATGCACTCTGTCTGCCGAGTCACCACAGAGCGTTGCTCCTTGAGCACAGTCGCTGCAGAGGCAGTGACTGCTCCCCTTTATAATCGAATTCATAGTCGAAGGGGCCGGCACTGATGAACCCATGTAGATCCCTATAGGTCCTTAGGCCGGACTTCACCAGTGCCGAGCAACGGATCGCTCTTCCCGGGCTCTCGCACGGAATCCAGCAGCTCGTCCAGCTTTCGGAAAAGGACACCGGAGTGCGGCCGGGGTGATGCTGGCTATGGGGCGGTCAAAAGCGTGGGAGTGCATCTCGTCGCATGCGGCTGCGTTGCCGCTGATAATGATATCAGCGGCGGCCTGTGCGATGCGATCGAGACATCTCTGGTGGGAGACGACTGAAGGTAGAGCCCCCTCCTCTAACTTGCGGAGCTGTCGAGGTTGCCGATCCAGAGAGCGTTCCGGCCTAGCTGGGGTAGCCATGGCGCCAGTTCCAAAGCTGTTTGTGCCGGTGCTGGGCTAAGGGAGGATGCCAGGGTATGTGCTAGACATAGCGATGGTTCGAGCCATGTTGAGAGTTCTTTGTGGAGAAGGGAACAGAAGTGCACTTGGGGAGGCCGCGGCTCCCTGGATGGGCGCGCCCTGGTCCATGGTGTAGCGTGGGAGGTGTGTGGGTTCAGCCGGAAGTCGCGCGTGGGTTTCGTGCTGGGTCGGATCGTACTGGTATCATGATCAGCAGATTTTAGTTCGTCACTCCTCTACTCAGTACGATCCGACCGGGTGGCGTGAAGACACAGCTGCTCTGAGGCTGTCCAAGGCTTTGCCTTGGGTTCGGGAGATTTAGGCATTCTGCCTTGAATCGATATATCCTTCTATATTGGACAAAGATGGTTGAATCTGTCGAGTGTAGGATGATTATTGTCCGTAGAAGTAGTTGATCGGTGGTAGTTCGGGTCCGATGCCGTCGCCAGCGCCGACTGCGAGACGGCCTTCAGGTTTTAGCCTCCCTCGAGGCGGATGCCGACCGCTGTTGGTGCATGCCGCAGGAACCGGCACCCCTGGTTGGTCTTCATCTCTAGAATCAAGTTAATGGACTGCACTTGGGGCGGGCCGCTGAATACCTACTGGGGTTGAGAGTAGTCACGCACTCGAGGGTGCTGCATAGTCATAGGCAGGGATGCGTGCCATTGCTTCCCCTTCTGTGGGATTTCGGCAATTATTCCTTCAGGCATTTTTCATGTACTGCCACATTCCCTAGGAATCATCAGTGGACCAACCCTCCATGATGAGATTCCGGTGGTGGTGTAAAAGAGAAAATTCCATAGACTTACAGCAGCAGCACAGGCAGCAGCATGTAACAGTTGTACCGGGATGTCCCCACCAACACAGCTGGGAGTGAATTAGAAAGCGTGGGAGTGACTGCAACCAACTGTGTAGTTGAGAACATCCCGATACAACCATTGCATGCCGTGCTATGCGATGTACCCCATGGTGCATGATGGTGGTAAGCAGGCCATCTATTGGAGGCATAATGCACTTGGCGAAAGGTCCCCACCAACACAGCTGGGAGTGAATCAGAAAGCGTGGGAGTGAGCAGGCCGTCGTTGGGAGGCATCATGCACTTGGCGAATGGGCCTGCATGACGGCTGCATCTGCCGCACTTGTCCTTGGCCATCTCACGCTCGTCTGCCATCTCGTGGATCAGCCGAGATGTCTCGGCATTGTAGGCCTGGAAGGCCGCCAGGAGAACGGACTTCCAGGAGAATGGCGTAAAAACCCGTCTCCCGGCCATTTTCTTCTTTCTAAATCGACCCAGGCCAACACGATGAGCACCTCTCTGCTCTGGGTAGCTATACATGAAAATTAGACATGTTAGGAGAAAGAGGGGCAGGAGTAATAAATTCTCATCATATGTCTCCAACTTATCAGTTAGTGCTGGGTGACTTACAGTGATGAAGGTGGTTTCACAGAGGTTGAACCTCTCCCGCCCGTTCCTTGAGGCTCTTCGTAGCTGGAGGAGTTGTGCCCTTCTTCAGATGTCGGGCCTTTTCGCTTTCATCGTTCTCTGAGATGGTTCTTGAAATTGCCAGGTTGGCAAGCTGGTTAAAGAACCTTTGTGTTGTCATGATTCCCATCTCGGCCCTTGTGGTAAAGTCTGATATATATGTAAAATCAGGGTCAGCTGACAGACGAGTATCTACCTCGTCCTGACCTGCCAGTTGTTGTTCAAGACGACGGCTAAGGAAGGTCTTTTGCCAATAGGGGGCATCTCCGGCTGTTTCCTGTTGATACGCCTGACACATTAATACTATCCTTGGCTATATACAAGGGGATACTGACCAGTTGGCTTGGATACCAAGCACATCGACCCCTGCCAGTACCGCACTGGTCAATAAAGCACAGTTGGTTGAGGGTGCAGTATTGGCGGAGGTCGATGTGCTTGAGACAAGGTGATGGGACTTAATGAACTGTGAAAGGTATTAGTTAGACTCTTTTAACTTTGGCTTGCAATGCCGTGTCCACGTTGAAGAGAATCGGTTCAAAAGCCGTGCACAAATCTTCTGTGGTTTATGCTAGACATGGGGACAGGCTTTCATCGGTAAGATTGATAGGGCATGGAAGAATGTTTGGAGCCATCGGTGACTATGGGAAGAAAATACTAATGAACAGAACTTACCTTGCTGCCATCCACCTTGTCACTAGCAGCTTGTCGATACTAGCCATAGATATGAGCGATGTCGGTCATCGTCAAGTCATAGTAGGATGGCCAGCTGGAAGTTTTTAGTTTCCAGAGCTGGTCGGCCAATTCTTGAAGCTTATGTTTCGTGCATCAGGGGTAAAGAGCTTGCCGAATCAGGCGCTCACCTGGTGGGAGACTGGGCAGGAGTCAATCCCACCACAGGTCTATGACTGCGTTGAGACGGTTGGAACCAGTCTCATCGAGCTCTAGCATCTGGAGCAGTGGTGAGCAATGTGAGATAGCTGTAGGTCGTCAAGGTCAGTCAACTTTGACACTACTCAGGGAACATCATGTGACCAAACGTACCTCGCTTGGTTGTATCTCCCACCGAGTTGATGTCGGTGGGATCCAGACCACTATCTCGAAGAATGTCGTCGACATTGTCCCTTCGGGGACCTTCGGGGAAAAGCATGGGAGTGGAAGGAAAGCTTATCAAGTATCCTAGTGGCCAAGAAGCCCCGGATCTTGAGGGTCGACACTTATAGCACGCGGGTTGGGCGGCGCCTAAGTCAAATACCAAGTTGCAGATCTGTGCTGGTTAGGTGTCTTCCCCTTGAAGATAATTGTTATCTCGGCGATGTAGAGATGAGGAAGGAAAGAGAAAGCAACTGTGATAGATTACAGTAACTGTGAGCGTGTGTGAATCACCACGAGTGAAAGATAGCAAAATGACCTGTAGCAATGGATTGCAATTGGAGAGAACGTACTGTTTGAAGCCTTGGGGTGTTGCAACACACTGGCAAGGTTTGTGATGAATGGGGAGGATAGCTGTAGTAGAATAGAGAGGAATGATTGTAGTCGACGGGATTGATGAGGGTTGATGGTGGGAGATCATAACAAGTGAATTTCTTTTTATTTGTGCGTGGGAGGGTGTGATTAGTCGACGGAAAATTTGATGCGTGTGCATATGTAGGTAGGTAGGTACTTAGGTACGTATCGACTCAGGTGGGTGACTTTGTAAACAGAGCGGTAGCAAGCTGCAAGATAGAAGGCATTGCCCTATAAGTCAGAAGCGTCGAGATAAGGATACGGCTTTATCGATCTGGTACCAATACTTGCCTAGGTAGGTTCATGGCCCAGGGCAGCATGGACAGTGTAGTAGTAGTAGTAGTAGTAGTAGTAGTAGTAGTAGTAGTTGGTTTCGATGGATGATAGATGATGGTTCGTAGATAATGTAAACCGTTGCTTGGTAGCATAGTGATGGATATGATGAAAATAGCAATGCTATTCAAGCTTGTGTATAGGTTATTATCGATGTTGTTACGAAGGTGGGATCAGTATGAACAAGTGTCGATGGTAAACAAAGGAAGGCGGACACGGTAGAAGAGGACGGCGGACGCTGCAGAAGAGGACGGCCGACGGGATAGAAGAGGAAGGCAGACGCGGCGGAAGAGGACGGCAGACGCGTTGCATTGAAGTGCTGTGCTTCACCTTTCGTATGCGATAGAACATACCGGTAGAGGGAGAGATACCGAAAAATAAAACTTACCTGGGCGGGAGCAGGGGAGAGAGCCCTGGATATTGAAAGAATGTTTATGGTAAAAGAGGAAGGCAGACGCGTCGCTTTCCAGTGTTGTGCTTTACTTCTGTGGGTGATAAGACATCAAGGGAGAGATACCGAAATCCACCTGGGCGGGAGCAAGGCAGAGAGGGATACGGAAATTGAACGCGTGTTGATGATAAGCCAAGGAAGGAAGACGCGTCGCTTTCCAGTTTCATGCTTCACCTTTTGTGTGTGGTAGGATAAATCGGGAGAGATGGGAGAGATGCTGGAAACCTTCTAGGCAGACGCTGGGAAAAGAGAACCAGAAAGAGACCTAGAAATACCGAGTGGTCTTCGCCAGAAAGAAACTGGCCTGCAGCCTACAGTAGGCCAGAAGGAATTAGGGCTACCTGAAGACTACAGGTGGTAAGTATTTTGCCTAGGCAACTGGATGTCCTAAGCAAGGTATACTCTGAAGGTACTTCTAATAGGAAAGCTACATCGACCTTGTATACTAAACAGAAGCAATACGTGAGTAGCCCCCGTCAGATGTCGACCTCCCTGATTCACTGTTCTCTTGTATCTATTACACCTGGCACACTGAATGCCTAGTACCTACATGTAAGCCCTCATAAACCTAGTACCCCCTACCTTACCACTCAGTGAATCATGTGCCTACATACGTCCAACTCCCCTAGAGGGCTTTCAGCCATAGGCAAGTTCTAGCCCTGAATGCCTAGCCCTAGGTCTATCAGCCGATGAAGTGATCTATTGTATTCCATTGAATTCTTTCACAGTAGTAACACACCTGATAACAGAGCACAAAGGCGTAGGTAGGTGTCAGATCACTGTCAAGGGCAGGTGCCGTAGGATGTACTGGAGACCAAGAGCAGAATATCAATGTACACCCCTAAGGCTAGTAAACATGCTGAGCCTCAATTTTATCGACGTAAAACGTACCTACGCTTGAGATGGGGTCGTGATATCAACACATCCCCACTAGACGTTACGAAAAGGACGTTACAAGGGCATATTGCGAATAGTTCTTCTATGATAAGTAGTTAGTATTCTTCTACTTGCGCGTGCGTGCCTACTTACGAAATCCATGGATCAAACACGATTGTCCCTGCCAGTTACCATCCCAGACGCCACCACGCCAAGTATTGCTTCCGTGCAGACACCAATATACAAGTCGACAGATCGGATCAACCACACAGGGCGGTACCCGCTGTTATGCCCCTGACTACGTAAGCAACAGAGCGTATGAATATATATGGTTTCATCAAGCTAAGGTTTAACAAATCGGCCAGAGCAGAAAGACATAGACATATGAACCAAAGCTTGTTCGGTGTATCGTGGTTATAGCGTTGGAGGGATATGACAAGACTACACTATACCTTCCTCGAGTGACAAGAGCAAGGGCAACAAGCGGGTGTAACCCGGGCAAACACAAGGAACTTGGAAACTGCTGTTCGATCTGATATCAACCCCTCCAGCCGAGCCAGGTAATAGAAGCTGCTCTGGCTGTGGCTGAGGAGCATCGTCGACCTCTTCATCTCCACCTCCACTCCCACCTCCCCTCTTCTTCTCGCTATCCCTTTGCAGGACGACATCGGTGACGAAGAAGCTGGCGAAGAGGCACACGCCCATCAGCGGGACGGACATGACGAAGACGGCCCGGAAACCGCTCAGCCTCGCCGCTAGAGTGGCCGGCTCGAACGCGGCGGCATCCATATCGCCGAGCTGCCAGCTGCCGCCCAGTACGCGCTCGAGGAGCGGCAGTGGGAGAACGTCATGTAGCGCCGCCGACGTGATGGTGTAGACTACGGCCGTGGGCACGTTCACATCGGCCACGCCTCATAGGGACCGCAACAGGTTGCGGGAAGACGTCGCGACTGCGCGATCTGCGGTCGTAGAGACGGCTTGGAGGGCAACCAGACCTTTATCATTGTGCATTGATTATACCTGTCAAGCGAGGATCTAACAACATAACTACTAGTGTCGATCCCGATAAAGCTTGTTGTCCTTGACCTACCTGACTGATGAAGGAAACCAACTCCAGCGCCTTCGATGGCGAGAGCCACGGTGTAAACAGGGTTGGCGTGTCCAGAGAGAACGGAACATTCAAGCCAGCACCCAGTGTCCAAAGGGCGAACCCGAATTGCAGAACCGGGAGATGTCTATTTATACCAGGCGTGTTAGGCCACGGCAGAGTCGTAATGTTCCTAGACTTTAGAACTTAGCTAACAGATCATCGGCATGCCTAGCATGTTTAGTCATTACCGGCCCCGAGTAGACCCGGTCACACTTTGCGCAGCCAAGTACGGTAGGATGAGGATAGCGCTCGGCAGCCCCGAACGGCCTGGAGGTAGAGCGGGACGAAGGACTGCGTGGCCTGCCAGACGAAGTCATGCGGCATTCACTGATCGTACAGGATGGTTCGGGTGGCTGTTTGAACGGGTACAGCCGCATACTGGGGATCCTGGCAAAGGAGCCCTCGACCAGGACGAAAACGATGAAGAGCACGCTTCCCACCACCAGCATCGAGATCGTCGACGGTCCAGTCTAGGGATCCAGAGTTGATGGGTATCTAGCGGCAGGGACTGGTTCCCTAGTGCTGGATTCGATCCGGACTCGCCGCGATTCCCCAGCCGCGACCATAGCAGGGACCCAGAGGGCCCAGCGCCAGCTCTCCGCGAACAACCCTCCCCCTTTTACTACCCCCGCCGAACGCACAAGGCCAGACGCGACAAAGGGCCTGCACATCCGGCCCGCACCATAACCATCTTGGCGTACCCCTGGTACCTGTCGCACTCTTTCAGACTGACCAGATCATCGACGATGATCGCGACGGGCGAGCTGACTCCCGCGCTCGAAGGGGTTCTGGCCCTTTCGTCACGGTGGTGGCGGCGGCGCATCACTTGATGGCAATGCTTGTATCTGCTGCTGCTGCTGCTGCTCGCTGCAGACTCTCACCACCACCCGTGCATCTTCTCCCTCCTCAGTTCGGACTATTGTGGTCCTGCCACCATGATGGTGTCAGCCTGTTTATCCTGTACGGTAGATATGCATGGACTTGAGGATCCTGGCTGTCCGGCTTTATATGCATGCGGCTCTATATATCTCCTGTATCGGTAGGGGCCTACGTATAGGTATCTCTTCTTGTTTCTACCGCGTCTCGCAAACCCGGTACCGGCGAATGAAGTGCAGTACGGTGATAAGATAAATGTGAATCCTGCCAAACTAACCAGACATGGAGGGACTTGGTCGCCTGGTCATTCTCGTCGGCAGAGTAAATTATAGAGAAATCGAGCAACCATTCTTCTACTGCTGTAGTATGTAGCATTTAGAATCAATTGATTACAATGGATCCTCTTTCAACCTCCAACGGGTTCTTCAATTTAATCTTCTCCCGAAGTGGGGTATAACCCGGGCTATGTGTAATAAGCTTTGGTCGGTCCAAAATTCCGACATCATATACCAATACTAGCAATCGCTTCTCCATCAATCAGCCAACAAAAGCACATCCGAATTGGTGTAGTGGCTAACATTATCCGCTCTCATTTCTCCTTCATTGGAAGGTGCGACCCGGGTAGCCCGGGGTTCGATTCCCCGATTCGGAGTACTGTTCTTTCCTTTTTAGTATTTTTGACTAGAAGCAATCTTATCTTTTATCTTTCTGTTATCATTTTTCTTTTTCCTTTTGTCTCCTATTTCCCTCTTTTGCCTTGTCCTTTCTAAGTTTGTCTACAGCTCAGATGTGTCCAGCTTACTACGTAGATGTTTTTTATGTCCGAACTAGTTACTCATTACTTGCATCCATCGCGTTTTGTTGACCACCCAAACCCGGTCATCTTCTTCATATCGCTATGATTGGTTGCCTTAAGATCAGCTACGTATACGTAGTACGTCTAAGTAACAGTATCGAAAGCAGCACTTGGCATCCTCTGAGGCTGTAAGTTGGGTTGGACATACTGACTGCCGAGGTAGCTGGATCATGGATCTGGTGTTTCCATGTTCTTGCTGACCGCATCGCGCATTTCGGACCACATCGAGGAATGCGTATGAAAGATCCACCTTTTCTGCATACGATCTACAAGCAGGCGAGAAACCCTGTCACGCTTTTTGATGAGATCATCGTACCAAAGTCGCCCACTATAGTCCTTTAGACGACGCCGGTTCTCGCTTCTAGAGGGACGTGGCTATAAAAGAGCGAGGAGGTCATATTGATTGATCTATGTAGGTATGTTATACTATGCACGTAGCAGTGTAACGTGTGAGTGGCCCATACCCTATACCTACGACTTGTCCTATACGACATAAGTGGCCAATGACTGGTCTCGCAATAGTCAACAATCGACGACTAGACTAGTTTGATGGGGCCGGCCGAGGTAGGACGGAGGAAGCCATCCCCCCCCCCCCTACCGATCCCCTTACCTACATAGTGACAGGTCTAGTAGACGAGTCTCAAAGACCATACCTACGAGACATACCCTAATCACTGTGCCGCATACGCCACTTATCCCTTTCCTTCGTTTGCGCGTCTCGGCGTACGATGCCCACCGGGAGTCCAATCACGTGTGGCATATGCAAGCAGAGCAGTCCCTGATCAGAGTCGGAGCAGCCTCTTCAAGCGAAGGATTGGGCACGTAAAAGGCTCGGCCACTAGCTGGCACTAGTTGCCGAGTGCGCCGACGACACAAAAGACCAAGAAAGCCGCTTCCGAGTTGCATTATCATACATAGTATATACCTACGCGACCTACGTCGGTTCTTGACATCCTCCTATCCGTCTTCCGTGCAGCATTTGTGCGAGTGCGAGCTTCAGCATGTTGCCGGAAAGGGGGCAGGGCGCCTTGCCCATACCCTTCATCCCCCTTCTCGCCGTAGTCTTACTATACTTGGCCTACCGCTGGGCTCTCCCCAAGCCCATATCTGGCATTCCCTATGACGAGAGTGCAAGGAGAAACATATTGGGCAATCTGCCTGAGATGCGGGCGTTCCTGAAGAAGAATGGCCGCCTCCGTCCCTGGATCGTGAACCATCCCGCTAGGCACAAGTCGCCCATTACGCAGTTCTGGGCGCGCCCCTTCGCGCGTCCCTCCATTATCCTCTCCGACTTCCAGGAAACCCAGGATATCCTTCTCAGGCGAACGAAAGAGTTCGACCGGGGCCAGCGGTCTGTGGACTTCTTCAAGGGTGTTATAGGCAACCATCATATTGCCATGAAGTCAAATGATCCTCGGTTCAAGGGAAACAAGGAGCTCGTTAAGGATCTCATGGCTCCCACCTTTCTCAATGAGGTATGCATTGATACTCCATCACCCCTTTTCGTCAAAACTCGTTGCGCTGATGCAAGATATAGGTATCCGCCCCGGAGATATACGCCAAGGCTATGAGTCTTGTTGAGCTGTGGACGGTAAAGGCGCAGCTTGCAGCCGGCCGCCCGTTCGATGTCCACAAGGACATCTTCGATGCCGCCATCGACATCATCAACGCAGCTTCGTTCGGCCTGGACGACGACCTCAGCACGGTGAAGCATCAGCTCAACTCCCTAACCACGCTCAGCGATGTGGAACTCCCCATCAACGCCGATGGATCGGTGCGGTTCACCCACCCGCCTGACGTCCCCGAGATCGCCGCCATCCACCAGATCAGCCAGCACATCGGCTTCACTTTCAAGTCCCAGTGGCCCCTGTTCACCCACTACTACCGACTCTGGACCAGCCCCTCCTTGAGGAGGGCCATTCGGCTGAAGGATAAGCTCATCCACGATGAGATCGAGAAGTCGGCGGCGCGCTTCCGGAGCGGCAACGACCGCATGCGATCGGCGATGGACCACATCCTCCAGCGCGAGATGAACGCCGCCAAGAAGGCCGGGAGGCCACCTGTCTTCCATTCCGCGAGGATCCGTGATGAGGTAGGCCACCATCACGTATGCGAATGTGCGATGTATTGGCACCATGCTGATATTTTGCTCTCTTCTAGCTTTTCGGATACATCATCGCTGGTCACGATACGACCGCCACTTCTGTAAGATGTAAGTTGAAAGCTCTCCCCCTCCATACTTGACTTGACCCCTTACCTTTCCCCTTACAACCACCAAACTTAGGACCAGATCTCTAACCCACTTTCTCAACCTACAACAGGGATGGTCAAGTGGCTCGCCGACGACCAGACCGCCCAGCACAAGCTGCGCTCGGCCCTGCACGCCGCGTACGCGGGCGCGCTCGCCGAGAAGCGGCAGCCCTCGGTGGCGGAGCTCGCCAAGACCTCCGTGCCGTACCTCGATGCGTTCCTCGAGGAGGTGCTGCGGGTCAACGCTCCCATCCCCTTCACGATGCGCGACACGACGGTCGACACGACGCTGCTGGGCCACCGCATCCCGCGGGGCACTAGCATCTTCTTCGCCATGGAGGGGCCGGGCTACCTGATGCCCAGCATCCCGTTCCCCGACGACAGCGTCCGCAGCGACACGTCGCGCGCCGCCGTCGTCAAGGGCCAGTGCCACGGCGCCTGGGACCCGGAGGACATCGCCTGCTTCCGGCCCGAGCGGTGGCTGAAACGGACGGCGGACGGGAAGGGAGAGAGCGAGGGAGAGGGAGAAGGGTACTACTTCGACCCCAAGGCCGGGCCCCTGCTGACCTTCAGCCTCGGGCCGAGGGGCTGCTTCGGCAGGCGCCTCGCCTACCTGGAGACGCGCCTCGTGCTGGCCCTGCTCGTGTGGAACTTCGAGTTCCACCAGCTGCCGGGGGAGCTGGGCTCCCGTGCCGTTGTGGACGGGATCACGGTGGCTCCGCAGAAGTGCTTCGTGTCTTTGACGAAGCTGCCGTGATTATGCTAACAGCGGCGGCTGGGTCTTGGTCAGTTTCATGGATTGGCCTTTTTTGGTCGTGAGCGAATCCCCCAACGTTATCCGTATGATAGATCGATATATGGAGGATTATATAAGTGAAATATAAACCATCACTGCCAAATTAGACCAGTACAACTACCGTATAGAGGGCGACACAAGGAAGCGTGCAATCCGGCTCTAATCCTTTCGTCAGAGAGACAGCAGCAAATCTTGATCAAAGTCACTAATAGAGAATCTAGTACCATCAACACTGACATCCTGTGAGACCATACATATATATACCTCTATTGGGCATGCTTAACAAGCAGTTTCCCGCATAACACGATACCTATGTCCTCGCCTCGATTCATCGGATTCCCCCCTCCCCTCCCTCTCATCCGCACATCGATCGACCTCAAGGGCCATCCTTATAATCCACATCGCGATTCGGCCACGAGCCACCAGCCATCAGGGCCTGGACCAGCGAGCCCTCGCCGCCCCAGTTATGCTCGACGAAGGCGCGCACGAGCTCGAGGCCGTTGAGCAGGACGCCGCTGGTCCAGACCTTGCCGCCGTCGTCGCGCACCCAGCGCTTCTCCAGCCACTCCACCCCGGGGCTCTCCGCCCGCAGCGTCTCGAGCATGAACCGCGGCGCCGTGGCTTTTCTTCCCTGCAGCACGCCCGCCAGCAGGGGCGCCGACATGCCGGCGCAGATCGTCAGGAAGGCCGCGCAGCCCGCGAAGCTCTTGCGCACGAACGCGAGGTCCGCCGCCGTCGGCTGGTAGCCCACCGTCTGCGCGCCCATGAGCACGATGTCGAGCGGGGGGCAGGTGTCGTAGGAGTCCTTGTTTGGGAAAAGAAAATTCAGTCAGTTGCTTGGGTCTTAGCTACCTAGGTAGCAGCCGCGTCTTTCTCTTCTTGGTTTTTTGTTGCGGAAGAGCAATCATCTCAACAACTAGTTACCTGGCGACAATCGGGTAGGTATGCTGCAGATTTTGCTTACCGTGGGAACTACGGTGAGGCCGGCCGTCAGACGACTGGGCGCCTTGCCGGTCGGGGACACCCAGTGGAGCTGGAGGTCGATGGCTTGCGCCTTCAGGCTCGGTGGGAGGAGCTCGTCCGGGAATGTGCGGGCGTTTTCCTTGCTGAGGGTGTGGAACACGTCGATCGGCGCGACGTCGAGGAGCTCGTTGACGCTGTGTGGGTGAGTGACTAACGTCAGTAACATGAATGAATGCAACGGCCGGTGGCCTAGACATAGAAGACTTCGTGGCAGGCATCCTGAGCAACTCACTCGTCGGGTAGGATCACACCAATGTGGATCAGCCGGTCGGGGTTCTTGAGATCAAGGGGCCTCGACATGTTGTAGTTTTAAAACGACTTCGAAGGCGATATATAAGACTAACGTGATGCTACTTGTGTTCAGAAGGTTGGTCGAAAGTCGTCGGGCAGTCTACTCTTTTATGTTGATTCAGCTCAATAAGCTCCGACGAGGCTCGGGGTAAGCATACTTGGCGGTATGCCTCAAGTTCACGTAGGACAAGTTCGCGTAGGCCGAGTTCACGTAGGACTCCGAACATAGTCGGATGTAAACCCGGCAATTGCCGTCATTCTCAATCACGCCCCGTGAACATCATCTCGGGCACGGAGTGTGCCGTTCTTCAGCACCTAGCTTTCACGTTCTACTATTTCCCTGCTCAGCAGAAAACCCTTGGTCTTTAACGAGCATCTGTTGCATTTCGGAACCTCTAAGATATTCAAGAGCGGCGAACAATATGGGCTGGGGATATATCCAAGGGTCAGATTGCTATCACATCACTTGGCGTCAGCCTTCAGGGGTTAGGCTCCCAACTATAAACACATGATGACATCTTTCTATGCCATTATAAACTTTCCGAGGTAGAAAATCGAGGAAAGGTAGTTACCCCCAGATGAAAGGTAGGTAACACATCGTTATGTTTACAAGACATGATATCAGTTGATGAGGTGATGTTGTTGCACACTGAGACCCCAGCTAACCCCCCCTGCCCCCGAAGGACCATGTTCCGAATACGTCATATTTGGTATATACATGTTGGTCTACTCTTTGCTTCCAGCTCCCAGCATGGTCCTGAACGGAACGTTTGCTCCATTATAGAAGGAAACGTTAACACCGTCAAGCCCATTTCGGGGTTGAACAAATTCACATCCGCCTAAGCACTCTGCTTCGAAGAATATAACATGACACTCGAAAGGCGGTCCCTCCGGCCAGATGATATACCCACGTGCGTGCTGGTATACTTTGGTACCTTTGATGAGTGACCCGAAAGCGCGGTTCCTCGAGGTAGTGGTAACCAGCGGCGGCGGCAGCAACGATAGCGGCTGGAACGACAACCCCGAACTCGCCGCCTTAGCCAAGTAGGTTACACCGAACCCGGCGTCAAGGTCAACACGATCCTACCGCACTGGCAAGAGAATGCCGACGCTGAACTTTGCGATCGAACGCTCGGGGACTGGGTGAGGCAGCACAAGGAGTCGATGGGCACGAGCGGCCATTGGTGTGAGTAACCCGTCAACAGTCAGGCGCATATCTGCGAGTGTGCCTTCCTAAATGTGGACATACCTATTCTATTG
Organism: Diatrype stigma; assembly: GCA_022225965.2. NCBI lineage: Eukaryota > Fungi > Ascomycota > Sordariomycetes > Xylariales > Diatrypaceae > Diatrype > Diatrype stigma. The sequence goes on along the minus strand of JAKJXP020000021.1, from coordinate 505,282 downwards.
TACCATTATAATATGATACCAGGCTTGGACCTTTAGCCATTAGCACGAAGCACCCGGGAATAAGGGCCGGCAGCTTACTCTTACGATACGGTTATGAACGCGCTGATAAGGAAGACGTAGAGGTCTTCTTAGAGGGATCTTCGCAACCCGCTCACTTGAACGATAAGGAGGGCTACAAGGAAGCGGGTGACTGGACACCCTCATTTCAGAGGAGAGGCAAGGGGCCCGGTATCAGACCTTATATATGATCAGGTCACCAGGTGCTCAGCAATCAGCTTGACACGGAGTCACATCACTACACCAGCTCGCAGGTATTCCATTTCTCACCGAGGCCAAGGATAATCGCTCATGATCTCACGAATATGGTTTTCTTCCTTATGTGATCTACTAGTAAAGCGAAACATACATGCAATACACACGATTGCCTACCTAACTATTGCTAGGGCACTTTGTCATAATACCTCGTGATGCCGCGCTAGCACAGCTTGTATCAATGTTACACTCTATGGCCAATGACCAGTGGATGTGAAGTCGACGTGGTGTAACTTGGTTGCAGGTCCGTTTTCTAGTGATGCAATAAAACGGCAATATACATTGAATGCTGTTGCGATACCACAACTACCTGGATACTTGGTATCACACATCAGGCATTTTCTACCCGACATAAGAAGGGTCAACATGCCAATAATTCTCACTGCACATCACAACACACACCACGCCAAGTCGTCCTTCCCGCACCCATGAAGAAAAGGTGCAGAGCAACCAGTATATTTGCTTCGTCCGCGGCAGGTGTGCCCGGGTTACTCGCTCGGAAGGTCAGGCCGCACCACCTATATTATGTCGCTAGGAGTAGCATCGGAACCTCTCCCTGGTCGTCCTACACATCAAACAGGAATCATGCGGGCATCAGTTATTAGACGAAACATCCAGACACGGAAACTTCACCTGAAAGCTTGTTTTCTCCCCTGAACACTCTAAACCTCGAGTTACCATCCTAATTTATATCGGGACCATCCTGTCTATTATCGACTGTCACATGAGATCTGAAAAGAGGCTCTTTGAAGTAACCAATAGCTCCTGCTACAGCTTATAATGTTCTCCTTCCCCATCTCCAAGCCGATCACCTTGACACGTCTCTCCACAGGTCGCCTTCTTAGACTACTGGTGCTGGATTCTGAACCATAATATACTTCCCTATTGGGCAAACGTCATATCAACTACCCCTAAGCAAAGACTAGCAAACCAACATCCGCCATGGCACTCCACTACCTCCTCCACCTATTCTTCATCGGAACCGCCACCTCCACCTGCAGCTCGGCTCCAGCAGCCGCCGCGCCCCTCGCCCTAGCCCCAGCCGCAGAGGCCCCAACACCCCTCGCGGCCGCCAAAGAGGCCGTCGACGCGCTGATGGCCTTCTATGACCCGACCTCAGGGCTCTGGGGCCCGGGCAACGCGCCGTGGTGGCAGAGCGCGCTGGCGCTGCAGGCGGTGGTGGACTACATGGCGCTGTCGGGCAGCCGCGAGTACGTGTCGCAGGCGCGGCACACGATCGAGGCGCAGCGGGGGGTGCTGCCGTGGTGGCCCGCGGGCGGGGGCGAGTTCCGCGCCGAGAGCACCGACGACACCGGCTGGTGGGCGCTGGCGCTGGTCGCCATGCACGAGCTCACGGGCGAGGCGGAGTTCCTCGACATCGCGAAGGCGGACGAGGCGTATATGTGGGAGTACTGGACGGGCAGTGACGGGAGTGGGAACAGCAACACTGAGGGCAGCAGCTACTCCTGCGGCGGCGGCATCATCTGGCAGGTGTCGACGCGGAGCTACCACAACGCCATCAGCAACGAGCTGTACCTGCTGCTAGCGGCGAAGCTGCACAACCTCAACCTCAACGTGGGCGACGGCGGCGTAACAGCGGCGGCCGAGCCGTACCTCCTCGACCGGGCCCTGCGGGAGTGGGACTGGTTCCGGAACAGCGGGATGATCAACGGCGCGAACCTGATCAACGACGGGCTGCTGGAGGACGCGGCGACGCAGACGTGCGCCAACAACAACGCGCCGACGTGGACGTACAACCAGGGCGTGGTGCTGACCGGGCTGGCGGAGCTGTACCGGACGACGGGCGACGGAACCTACCTGGATGCGGCGCGGCGCGTGGCCGACGCCGTGCTCGCGAGCCCGGCCCTGCTCGGCGCGGGGGGCATCCTCACGGAGCCGTGCACGGCGTCCGGCGAGGACTGCGATCCCGACCGCACGGCGTTCAAGGGCATCTTCATGCGCCAGCTGGCGAAGCTCGACGCCGTCCTCGTCGACCGCCCCTACGCGGCGGTCATCCAGCGGCACGCGCAGGCCGTGTACGCGGCGGCGCGCAACGCGTCGGGCTTCTATGGCGGCGTCTGGCAGGGGCCTTTCGACAAGGCGTCGGTTGGGCGGCAGGCCTCCGCGGTCTTGCTGTTGCTTGCTGCGTTGGAGCCGTGACTGCTTTGTTCGGTGTCGACTGGGTGCTCGCCGGGGCGTGGTGGAAGCTTGCAATGAGTGAGTTATCTCCACGAGTCATACGGAGTACGTATCCTTAGGGAGTTCAGTATTGTAGTATACAGAAGTGGGCAAGGTTTAATTAAGACGAGATAATGGCAACAGCAACGTGGAGCTCTACCCCTTTAGCTGGATTAGCTCAAGCACATAATATCCTAATGGTGGTTCCGGTTGTTCAGTCTTCCTATATGCTAAAAACAATATTCATTATGAAAATCATGCCTCTATTATCGTATTCTTCCTATTGCTTAGGTAGTGTGGTAATGACAACGGAGAGACCTCCACCTCCGCCACAGAGAGGATATACAATAATCACCGCCACCACCACCTTGATCTCACATAGCATTCCATGCTGACAGCTTCCCCCGCTCACGAAGGCTTGTAATACCGTGGCCTATTGAACACATGATAGCGATGACCCCGGACACCCTTCCCCCAAAACAAATGAGGAAACCTCCAGTCCTCGGGGACCTCGTGCTCCTGGGCTCTGCAGTTTCTCTCCCGCGAGTCCGCGTCTAGCGCCGCGACGAGGGTCTTCTCTTCCTCTCCCTTCGGCACGACGAACTTCGCGACTTGCAGCTCGGTATCCGTGATTGTACCCCTGGAGATCCGCGCGTAGCCCACTCGGTTCAGGTGCTTATATAGGATATACTCGCACCACCGATCCCTGTCGCTGGGGTCGACATCGTGCATCCCCGAGGTTTCCGAGACGTACGTTTTATAATTCCCCTTGTGAGGCCGTGTTACAAGGTAGGAGAGCAGGATCGATGGCCGGGGCGAGGAACCCATCAGTTTGGCAAGATACTCGGCTTGCAGCCGACGATCTTCCCGGTCCTCTTCCTGGCCGGAATGGAAGACGAAAACGTCAACCATTTCGTCGTACATGTTGAGCGTGGCGTGAATGGCAGGCGCAAGCTCACCTACGGGCGATGGCAGGAGGTGGTGAGTAGAGTTCACGATAGGGAATTTCGAGAGCAGTGCCGCGCCCCACGTATGCTTGTTCGGACCTGGGCCGTAGTCGACGTACATCCCCAGGTTTTCGGAGAAGAATTGGGTGGTGTCTCGGTTGCCTGTGATGATTCGTTGGAGGTCTGATTCCAGAAGGCCGACAATGTCAAGCTCTAGGTCTTTGATCAAGTCGCGTATACGATGCTCTGAAGACCACATGTCGTTGTCAAGAGAGAAGTGTACGGTCCAAATGCCGGCAGTGACAACTCTGGCGTCCTCGTGGTAAGGCTTGTAGTCGTTTGTGGGAAACCGCATGTACGCTGTAGCCAGAAAGACCAGGTTTATCACGCATAGCGCCAGGGCATGGCTTTTCCAGTCTGGAGGTCTTAAGTGAAATCCCGGTGCTGCTTGGTGGTGCCGGTTCGTCCTCCTAGCGTTGGAAGACCCAACCCCAATCAAGATCATCATAGTCATCATGATCCAATCTGTGTGTTCCCGCACAAATGGGCCGCCGGGTACAAAGGCATAGGCAACCACCCAGACGTGAAAGAGGACCAGGAGGTTGTAGATTAAGAAGCCGAATCCGTATGTTATCGCAGGGTTTCTCGTTGCAGCAGTTGTAACGAGAGGGACCGCAACGGCCATTAGATAAAACGCGGTGGTGAGGGCTCCGTAATACCCAAACCAGCCGTGATAGCACGTAAGGATCATTGCTCCGAAGCATCCAATACCATACGTCGGCCAAATGATGACCAAATCCGGCCGCAAAGTCCCAGCTAGGAGACCAGCTGTCATGGCGATCACGGTGAACCAGCCATGAGGCACAGGAAGGGGTCCTCGCACTGGATATCCATCCCACACCCACATGATCATCGTACCTGTGTCAGAAAGAAGGGAATGCATGCCAAATAGTAGGCCACCAATTCCCAGAGCAGCTTTTAGAGATGAGCTGCTAAAGTCGTTCAGGTTCGCGTGCTCGCCCTTCGTAGGATCCCCACGGGTGAATACAAGCACTGCTACTATACCGAGCGCTAGCCCAATGCCATTATAGCCTCCATTTTCTGAGTGCATGATGGGCCAAATAGGATTGTTCGTTTGCCAAGCGAACTTCACAGTCGACGACAAGATGAGACCAGTCACCCAGGCTAGAGCTCTAGCCTCGAGACGTGCCTTGTCGCTCGAGTTCAGAATGAACGTGGCGGTCCAGGATATGCATGCCATTGCTACACCAAAGCCAACAGCAAACAGTCGATAGGTAGGGTCATCGAGCTTCCAAGCGAGGATACCAGTAAGTGACAGCAAGTGACACAAGCGCAGATGGCTTGTGACAAATGCACGAACCGAATCCATAGCCAGGAGAATAGGCGAGACCGTAGTCATAAGAAACAGTTCGTATCCCGATATTCCCATGTGCCAGAGGGGAAAATACCAGATGACCAGCCCCAGACTTGTCAGCATCGACCAGAAGACAAACCCATGGTAGATGCCGGCGACTGTATCCAAGGCTTCGATCCAGTTGAATTTTGTTTTGACCGATACCGCGGTCGCTTTCTTATTATCCTGTCCCACTACCGTGAATGGGATTCGTGGTGACCCGCCCCTGTAAAGCTTGTTAGCACCAAGTGATCGAGTATGAACTTGAGACTAGATAGCAATGTTAATAATAGATGAATCTTGACAAGACAAGGTAGGTGACGCAATAACCGCAAAAGCTATAACAGTTTGGAAAGGTTAATGACTATCATAACATCTACAATACTCGTTTGTACAAGCATAAATTTAGTAGAACTAAGCCCTCCATATCGGATGCAGTTCGAGTTTCGCCACCAGTCCTCCCACAGCACCGTTAGCAAGCCAACAACCATATCTGACTTAGGATCTATCCCCCATGTTGTAGAACATGTACAGTCATTGGAGCCTTGATTTACTTGTGTTTGTATGCGGTACCCAAGTTATTAGTCTACATCCGGACGGCCACCTGCCCCTTTAATGAAGCTGACTATGAGAGCGTCCATGATATATAGGGGCTAGAGAAAGGTTGCGAGTATCTATGACGATATCCTCAGGGGTAAATAATGGATAGATAAAGGTTTAGGTTCAGAATCAGATAGAACAAACTCAAATAGGGGTGTAGGCTCATTTGGAAAAGCTCCATACGTACCCGTTGCTCAGATCCTGTGAATCACGCTGTGAATCGCGAACGATGATCTCGAGACAAGAGAAATCGAAGACGGTGATGGCATCAAAGGCAACATCCAAGAGGATCAAAGACCACTCTAGAAGAGCATATTTCGTGTAGGCTACGGCAAGCGTTATTAAAAGTCTTTACGTTCTTCATAGGTGGAAACGAACCTCCAGCCACACGGTAGGTCTTGTGCTGGATGTATAAGTAGACCATGGGTACGATAGCGCTGAAGAATGCAACAGCAAAACACTTCCGATACTTGACTGCTCGCGGATTCGGAGGGCTTAGCGCGATGCATCCAGAGGTCCACGGGATAGTCAACACTATATACGAGATCATGAAGAAGTCATGCCGGTCGTGGTCGTCAGTCGAAGTGATGTAGGTAAATCCACCCAAGGCTAGGGTCCGAAGTAGTCCTACGGCGGCAACGAACTTAGGTAACACATTTCTTGTCTGGGCCGTGAGAAGATACCATAGACCAACAAGAGCGAGCCTTGAACCTACACCAGAGTTTGTTTGTCAGTATCCGTACCCTAAGACTCCACACGGAGGAAGACTAGGCAACTCTGGAGTCCCTGATAGACACAGGCTGCCAGTGATTGTACATAACACCTACCAGAAACCGTGGCGATGAGGGCCATGAAGACGGATCGTTCGGGATAGCGATCGCCAATAGCGGCAGAGACGGAGGGAAACCATTCGTGAGGGTAACCGTAGAATTCATTCTGGACGATCTTGTGGTAATGCAGAGAAATGCCGACGACTAGCGCACCTAGGAAGGCGCCTTGAAGGACATCGGTCAGCTGGGTTCAGACGATGGATTGTATGAATGGATCCGTGGTGGCTAATACAAATGGCAATGTCTTTTGAGTGTTCAGGGGGTACCAACCATAACCGAGAACGGTATGAGCCCATGATATCCAGATGGCATCAAGAGATAGCAGAGTCTTGTGGTGGTTCTGCTCATTCTTGTCCTTATACGTATATGTCATCTCAACTTCTAACAGTGAGAAGAGGTGATGGGAGGTAGAGACAAAGTTCGATACTGGAAATATAAATACTAGAATATACAAGCCACGGATACAGCTTCAACGAGCGTATAATACTGTCTCTATTGTCGACACAAGCAAGAATGTGGAATAGCGAGAACCTTGGAAGTTTACATAGTTCACGTCTCATCTCGTGTTAAGGCGTTACCCCCCGGTGTCGTAGGTGCAGGTGCTTTCTATCTTCACATATTCAGTCATCCGTGCCTTCCGCTCACAATAGCGGCGATGAGGTCAAGATTGCGTCCGAGGGTCCCGCTAGCGTAGGCAGGTGCAAGCGAGGAGCTTAAGAACCTTGGATGCAGGTGCTTATGGTCCAAATAACCTGGAACCAATAGAAAGAGTTGACCCGTTGGATGTTGTCAGTCTGAGAACGGCCATGTGCTCTTGGACCATAGCCCCCTCGTACAATATGAGAATGCCACGGAGCAAAGATTGGTCTGTCTCTAGGTAATTCGAAGTTGTATATATACGTACATGATTGACTCCAGAATAGCCTTCCACTATACCAACCTAATTTAGAGGGTCTATAAACTCCATCTCGTAGATGAACGGCACAGGTGCTCAGCATAAGTAGGCACACTTACTTAGGTATGCACACAGTTTGCCTCACCAATGATGTCGTCGGAGAGTTATAATTACCTACCTAGGTATTATTAGAGCGGCGGGCGGTTCGGGAAGCCTACAGCAGCATCCCTGCGAACTGCAACCCTTGAAACCTGCAACTCTGTGGCCCACATAAACTCCAGATGCAAGCTCTCGTTGACCCCACTAAAATTTCTTCTCTATCAAGGTCGTGTTTTGCTTATCTGCCAGCCATTGACTGCCATTCATTCGTTGACTATCTTTACAAGCACAAGCACCCTTCTTAGTACAACACCATTGTCACCAGGAATATCACCTCTGCTTCTCGATCGGCTTAATAACAACGACGGCGACGGCGACAACGACGACGACAACAACAACAATAAACAGGGCTAAGAATGGCGGGCGTTGCAGAGAAAGCCCGGTTCTACCTCGAGCGCGCCGTCCCCCAGCTCCGCGAGTTCGAGGAGAAGAACATCTTCACGGCCGAGGAGATCCGCAACCTGGTGCGGAAGCGCACCGACTTCGAGCACTTGGTGCTGTCCCCCGGCAACCAGCCGTCCGACTGGCAGCACTACGCGCAGTGGGAGAAGTCGCTCGAGACGCTGCGGGCGAAGCGGTGCCGCCGCCTGCAGATCCGCACGTCGGCCAGCCATACGGGCCAGGGGCGGGTGTTCAGCATCCTGGAGCGGGCCGTGGGCCGGCACCCGGCGAGCGTCGCGCTGTGGAAGGAGTACCTGGCCTTCGCGCGCGACGTCAAGGCCACCAAGCGCTACCGCAAGGTCATGACGCGCGCGCTGCGCATGCACCCGGCCAAGCCCGAGCTGTGGGTGCTGGCGGGCCGCCGGTCCGCCGGCAGCGGCGACATGCCGACCGCCCGCGGCTTCTTCATGCGCGGCGTGCGCTTCTGCACGCGGGACCCGGTCGTGTGGCTCGAGTACGCGCGCTGCGAGATGGAGTGGCTCGAACGCATGGAGGCGCGCGGCAAGGGCGGCAACAACAAGGGTGCGGAGAGGGCTATACAGGAACAGGCGGAGCATAGCGACGACGAGATACGGCTCGGCGGGGACAACAGCGAAGACGACGAGGAGGACGACGAGGTGGACGAGGATGGGCGGCGGCTGGTCCTGCCGGATCCGGAGAAGGCGGCGAAGAAGAAGGTCTTCGACGAGGCTACGGCGCAGAAGCTGGCGAAGAAGAACCCCGCCCTGGACGGCGCCATCCCCCTGGCTATCTTCGACATCTCCAGGAAGCAGCCGTTCTTCAACGCGGCGGTCACGGAGCAGTTCTTCGACCTGTTTGCCGTGTTCGACAAGGTCAGCTCGCAGGGGAAAATCATACAGCACGTCCTGGACACGATGCAGGAGCTCTATCCGAACGACCCATCGACGTTGTATTGCTACATTCGGCAACCTCTGGTTGGAGTGGCCATCGACACGCCTGCCTATCCCAAAGCTCTTAGGGAGGCGCTTGCGCGCCTGAAATCTTCCCTCCCAACGGCTACGGACAGACCGAAGCTCGCTGAGAAGATTCAATCCTGGCTAGAGCCTGTGGTTGCCTCTAAAGATCTCGACGCGGGTATCCGTGCCGTCTTAGAGCACACGCTCCGGACCCTGCCGAAGCCTTGAAACCGTTCGATGTCTAATATACAATAATATCTACTACACATGGACGCAAAGCCTCCTCGGGTGTTGTGGATGCTATTAGCGTGCGGAGAGGAACATACATCACCCGGTCTCTCCCCCTTTCTTGTTGGCCACGCTCATCAAGTACTCCCACTCGGCAGGGCTGACGCGACTGACGCTCAGCCGGCTCTGCTTCAGCAGCTGCATGTTCTCCAGCGGCTGTCCCGGCTTGCCCATCTCCCGTAGCTCCTTCAGCAAGATGGGCTCGGCAAATTTGCTACGGAACTGGACGTGGACCACGCTCCATTTGGGGTTGTCGGGCTTGGAGGAAGCATCGTGGTACGGTGCCTTGGGGTCCTGGGCAGATACTGCATGGTACATATAATACATGGTAAGCGGGATGTCGGTCGTGGAATGTTACTCCACAAGAAAGAGAAAGGAGAAAGGGAGATATGAGCCTTGGCTGCATATTAGGTGGTTTACTTACGGTCCGGCGAGTGCTCTTCTACGATCTCCATCGTCCCCACAATGCCCGGTTCCTTGCAGTTGGAGTGGTAGAAGAAGGCCAGCTCGCCCTTCTTCATGGCGCGCAGGTTGTTGCGGGCCACGTAGTTGCGAATACCTGTTGTCCCGCCCATTGTCAATTTCAGATAGATAGCCAGTCAAAGTAATCTAGAGATACCCCCAACGGAACATATGATTTTTTGTATGTTTCGACTTCTAGGTATGCAAGTTGCGTTGGTGCATTGCAACATGAAATAACAGTTCAAACAAATAAAACGGGGTTACACACCGTCCCAGGGCTCCGGTTCTGTCCGCGACGCCAGATCGTCGATGGAGAACCGGACGTCCGTCCCGTTCTCGAAGCGCGACTCGGGCTCCGCCTTCATGAGCCAGTACGACTTCTCCGACGGGTCGGCTGGGCTGTTGTTCGCCGAAGACCCGGCGGTGGTGTTGCTGCTGCTAGCTTTTACTTCTCCGTGCTTGGTTTTGGCTGATGCTGCTTTCCCCTTGGTCTTAGAGCCTACTGCAGCAGCCTTAGACGTGATTGTTCCGTTCTTCTTCGCGACATCCCTGCCCTCGATCTCGTCCTTCACAGCGGTGGCCGGCTGAGCTTTCCGACGCGTCGATCTCCTCAACGCGCCTCCAGGCTCAGAAGCGGCGTCACCACCACCGTCTGTTAGGTGAGATGCTTTCCGTTTCGGCGGCATGGCGTACCGATAATCCAGGTATGCTAGATACGTGCACAAGTTGTAGCTACGTACTGTTGTGAAGATGCTACACGGTGATATACGAACACACAGGTACATATTAAATGGTAATGCTGAGTTCCTAGCCAACTAGCGCGCCGGTGGTCCCCTGGCCGAATTGAGTTGAGAATAGACCACGGAGCCGGGGGGTGTGGTGGGGGTCCTTGGCAGAATAACCCGAACTTTCGGGTCAAGGTGAACTGGACCTTCATAGTTTCTCATAGAGCAAATACTACATAGTCTGGGCTTACATATTTCTTAGGCAACTCACCTATTTTAAGGAGTGCAAATGACCTTACTGCTGAAATCCTCAGGGTTCATATTATTATTAGGTAGGTATACTTCTCGAGAGACTCACACATATGCGAGGTACTCTCCTACGTATATACGACCACTCACCACCATGTACCATACCTATCAGCTTTCTCCACACACGCCACGAGGAACACGACCAGGGGCGCATCACCATAGGGCAGGGATGCCGCCTGGGATTCCCGTCCCGCCCCCTCATATCCATCATCGCACATTGGAGTGTGCACGCTCCAAGTACGTGTACGGATGAAGGTAGGTGGTTAGGTATTGTAGCATGTGAGGCGTGTATTGTACAGCTGTGGTGTGTATCAGGTATGGTGGTGAACAGGAGGCAGGCTTCCTACATACGGGTATCTACCTGGATACCTACTAAGTATGTAGGCAGGCAGAGAGGCGGGAGCTAACAGCATACATAGTGAGCATACATAGTGAGCATACATAGTGCTCTCGCTCACGTCAAAATTACCACTTTGTCCCTATTGGCTAATCCATCGTATGATATGTTACCCAAACAACCTCGAGAGTAAGTAGGTGACTCGTGTGTCCCAGAGTGCCTGCCCAGTAGATATACGAGTTGGTGGAGAGGAGGGAAGCCAGCTTATTATGACTGCCAAGATAGGGTTCAAAGGATAAGCGTCTGGCATGTCTGGCACGTCTGGGACATACATCAGCTACGCTGGGTATGCTATCTGTGTATCCGAACTACCAAGACAGGTAGGTAAACTATAAAGTATCGGATCCAGCAAGTGTAGTTGGGCTGCAAGTTGCGTGAGCATCCATCTATCAAGGCTTTACCTAACTGACTATGGCACCGACGCGTTAGAGAACCCCCTCGTTCTGGGACTGTACGTCATGTCGCTATGGAATAGTCTGAGTCTGAGTCTGACTGCTGAACAGTAGCCTAGCAGCCCTAGGTAGTTACGACGTTCTGCGGTGAGCTTCTTAACCCTCGTTATTTTATTGTAAAACAGAACATCCAAGTAACATCAAAGTACGATACGGATCAGCGATGGATTGTGCAGCAGCGCCGAGCTGGATTTCAAATATACTCTATGCTAAATGGCAATGATATGTAATTCAGGTCATGCGCTGTTGACATACGTAGCACAATACCCTTGAACGCCTATTACGCTTTGATCGGCCTAGCAAGGGCTGCAAGGGATATGCTACCTAAGCAAAAGGTGGGCCTCTACCGGGCTGGCCTAGCAATTTGATAACTTCTCATGTGTGATATCTCGCGTGTATGGAGTGCTATGTATTAGATCACAGCGGCATTCCGTCAACTATCAACTACCTACCTAGGTATGTAGATGTATGAATTCGCACATGATCTGGCCGAGTTCGAGTTCATACTGCTGTCCGGTTAATGTCGAGTCGTCACCTCATGGCAGAGCGTGTAACTATGTAAGTTCGTAGGATCAACAATCAAATCACAACCCAATTCCTGCTCTAGTTATTGTCAAACCTTGCAAAGTGGCTGCACCGTCGACCGTATACCCAACTACCTACCTAGGTAGTCTAGTATTCTTCATCAGCCAGCCCGGCATTCCCGGTTCACGACACATTGTTCTTATTACATGCATCTCGACCTCGTTAGCTCATTTTTATTTCCATTACTACCTAGGTACTTGTTCATCCGGCCCCGCGATGTTCATAATCTCAAGACCAAGAGAGCATCAATGACTCAACACGCACATCCCTAGGCTTTACAGCTGTTTACTATCTACCGTATATCCTCCCCAACAGACACCATTCGACCAGGAGTATGCTGAGAGTCTGAGACTAAGAAGACGGGCGGGAAGTGTCGGAAGTCCCGTCTCTTTCTTTTTCTCACCCCTCATATGAGACCACAGAAGCTTATCGGGCTTGAAACACGAAGCTTCCATATGAGTCTGACGGATCCGGCCATCATTTGCCCATTGCCCATTCCTTTCTCCTCGCCAACTGCCTACGGTAGGTAGTTACACGCAGGAACCTCTTCGTCACTCTGCATCTCTGAACCTTCTGCTGCCGAATAAGCATTCAAAGTTACCACCATTTGCCTCATGTAGCTAGCTGTCGTAGGCACCACGCCCGACTTAGATGCCGCTAGTACTGGGCACATACAGACCGCACTGATCTTGCAAACTCTGTGGAAGGATGTTGAGATCAGGCAGAGAATTAGAGCTCACATAAATGCCTACTGCCTGCCTGCCTGCCTGCCCACATACCTGACCGATCGCACACGGAATGCCTCGTAACCTTGCCTACGGCACATACAGATGAGATAGCCACCTAGGTAACTATAACTAACCAACGTCGAAGTAAACCACTCAGGCATGGAATGTACATGTACTAGGACAAAGGTGAGAACCCTGGGTTAAACGGAGGTTGTCCCAGATCATCGCCATTCATTGGGTGAGGTGCCTGGACGGGAGCTGCAAGATGAGTGGATAGTTTTGAGTTACCTTACCTTTTAATTCTCTCCCCCCAGTTCCCCCTCCCATTCCCACTCTCGACTCCGTTTCTGTGGCTTCACTCGCCCGTTTCTTGTTACCAGAGCTTCAGTTTTAGTGTACCTGTAGTCTATTACATGTACTTGGTACCTGTTCGGTTGACTTCCTTCATTCTATGTTTAATAATGGCCCAACTGCCACCCCTTCTTCCCCCGTTTCCCTTGTGACCGACTCTTCCTCTCTTCCTCTTCTTTTTCACTATTGAATTCTCCCCTCTCCCACACCAGTTCTCTTCCCTCCCCTCTATCTCATTTTTATCCTTACCCTCCGCGTTGTGTTCGCTGCTGCTTTGCAGCGTCGAGCCCTCCGTTTCCCACTTACATACATGGATGGAATCTGGAAATGCAGCCCACCATTTGCTACTCCCCAAAACGGTACCTCAGTTAGGTACTTACTAGTGGGGATGTACCCCGGAAAACTTCACGCGACAAGCCACGGAGATGAGCGACAAAAAGAAGGACGCGAACTTGAGAAAAGGACGGGAAATCGCAACAACAATCGGATAATCCAGCAGGAATTGCCAATCTGACTCGAGTTGCCTGGTGGGAAAATGGCCGACGAGACACGCAGACACGATGGCCTGGGGGGGGGGCCACCTGAGCAGCACCAGTGTTGCGCAGGACGGCATTTTAGACCGGGGTGCCTTTTTCACTGCTGGTCAGGGCTCAGTGGCCGGTACAGTACCTACGCACTACGTAACAAGGCCCTAGGATCTACCCACCAGCCCACTCAAAAATGGCACAAGCGCTTTCTTTAGCCCCAGCCAGCTGCACGGAATGCGGTATGTGCCTGGTCGAGTTCATTTGTTGATCCTGTTCCATTATATTGACGAATGGGACATTCGCTGTACTCTGCCTGCACTGGAGACTGGATGGGATGGGCAATGCATCGAGGAATTCCGAAGCACAGCACATCATAACACGGAGCAGCATGCCACAGAGCAGAGTGGCAACGGCAGCAGCATCAGCAACAGCCCGGTTCGGCACATCTATGGCTTCATCTAAGCCGGAGATAAACCTGTGGCCAATACCGCAAGGCAGCAGGCGGGTATCAAACTACGCGCTATTCGGGGGTATTATGAGTGGCACCTGAATTGGGCAGTCGAGGTCACTATAGCACGCAACCCAAGAGTCTCACATCGGCGAGGATGTACTCGCTCATCTTTCCCGGCTCATCAGTCAAGTGACACAACAAAAGGGAAATTCCTGGGCCCGGCCGCTTCGCAAGGCCCAACGACCTGTACGGGCTCCACTTGCGTCATTCCTGGCCTAATTCTTTGTCGCACATAATAGCCCGCGAGTAATTGTGTCTGCACTGCACTGCACTGCATGCACTGCTCTACCTAGGGACACTGGCTGGCGCTGCTGCACTGCATGGCGTTCCTAACCAGGAAGCCAGCCATATGAGCGAGAAAAGGAATTCGACGGGCTTAGATTAGGCAAACATCAGGCAAAAGCCAACTCGACTTGTTGCCAGATGACGAGTCCTATATGTCGATCCCATGACCTGGGGCGACAACGGAAATGCATCTGCGGCTGGCTCGGCACCGCTTATTTCTCGGTCGGCAAGGAGATCAATCAATGGAGTACAAGTCCTATAAACAGGACCGCAGCATTGGCGTCTCGAGGGTTGCAGTCGTTAGGCTCAGATGGCATTTTATTGGTCACTGCTGACAACGAACCGATGTGGATCACCCGCTGCTCCAGCCCCCAGCAACGGTAGCGGCAGCATCGCTAGCAACGAACGGGTGTCACTACGTTTCTCAGCCCTGCAGCTTGAACCAGCAAGATGCCAATCTTTTGCAAATTTCGTGCCAAACATCTCAACGCCCGCCAGCAACTTTTTGTATGGCGGTCGGTTGAAATGATGCCGTTCCCTGATCTGGCAGACGCTGCAGACGGTTCCACGGCAGTGCGAAAGGGGTCTGGCCTACTCACAAGAAGCCCCCTGAATGATGCCCGCGGTTTCATCAAAACCTATTGACATGAGCAGGCTGCCTCCGGATTATGCGTTACCATGATGTATGTGGTGCGCACTTGAGTCTTCCTACGACCTAGGATACATTGCGAGCTAGTTTAGTGCTCCCGAAATGTCACCATGACCGACTTCCTTTGAGTGCCGCTGGTACCATCGTTCCTGTTCGAAGTTATTATCCGACGGTTGATTTCTGAGCTACAAGTTCATCTGCCCAACAAGATGCTGAAGAGCTGGCTTAGTGTGGGGTAAAATATTCCAGTAATCTTGGTTTGGGGCTTGGGCTCTCAGCTCCCGTTCTATGAATTCGGTCCCCATCGAATACCACCACTGGACGCCGACGCAGCTGGGATGATGACTGGCTTTTTAGCGGAACGACTGGAACGAGTTGACCGCGTGGGAATTGGAGCCTTCAACCCCCTAGGAGAAGGTATTTGACAGCTGGTTTCCTGGCTCCTCTATGTTGGGTAGCAATAGTACGGGCTCGATTTTCGAGCTCTCGATGCGCTCCCAATGCGCGCTCCCACAGCTCCTCAATCGTCTCGACGACCTGGATTGTCAGCAGACCAAACCGCACACTGAGGATGTTTCACTCCAAGTTCCACGGCGTTTCGTAATGTTTTTCGTCAGCTACATTCATCACCTGCGCTGCAATTGGCCTCGAAGTTGAAACATCTTATCTCGTACAAACGACTGCCACTCAGCCCACTGAAGGTATGGTTACCGAAAACAAATCGGGGCTCGTTTTGCTCTGTTACTTTCTCTTCAGATTTTTATAGACCTCTATACCATGGTTCCTCATTTGCAGTGTCTTTGACACTTGCGATATGCAGGGCTTACGGGGTAAGAAGCCGCATTGGAAGGTGAGTCGAGCTCTATGTTCAGTTCAGGTCTGGCAAGTGCCAATGAGAATACGGCCTCAAAATCCGAACGGGTCTGTTGCGCCACGTTTCAATCGAGATGATTGGCTGTCTGGCAATACACCGGGTTGAACTTCCAAGTCGATTGTAAGTCTATCTTCTCATAGTCTGTCGCTCCAGGTTACTTCTCCACTACCTATGGGGTAACAATTTCTTATTTTCACAACTCACCACCCTCCGCGTCCGCACCCCTGCAAGTCTGACTAGTGCAGTCTCCCTCTGGGCAAATCAAATTTCGGTTCGCGCAACATTGGATTTCTCATCACTCCGTGTCTAAGCCTATCTGGGTTTAGCTCAAGGCAGGCAGGCCCCTTCTCATTCGTTGTCGTATTCATGAAACCAAAAATCTCTTATCCAGCTGCTCCTTCGGTCGGTGTCGCTCGTCTCGTCTCATCAATTGTCCTCCACTTCCCAGCACCAGCCAGCCAGTCACCAGCCAGTCACCAGCCAGTCACCAGTTAGCAAGCCGCTGGTTAGAAGCAGCCCAGACACGCGAAAGAAAATAGAAACTCGATAGACAGAGACAGATAACTAGAGACGCCACACGGAGTCCAAGCCAAGCGAAGCGAAGCGAAGCCTGTCCTGTCCTGTCCTGTCCCGTCCTGTTGTTGCTGCTGCTGCTGCCGTCGGCGTGTTTCCCGTTCCTAGACCGCTCTCTTCAATCCACCCACACAAACTTGTTGCTCTCACGCATTCACGCACGCGCGCACACGCACCACACGCACTATACACATTCACATCCGCCTACGTACGTACACCACACTACACACGCCCACCCGGGAGAGCCCAAGCAAGACAAACGATCTTGAAGGGCAATCACACTCCCGAAGAGCGCGCTTTAGGTAAGACCTGCTTTCCATCTGTCCTCCTCCATTCCGTCTTCCGTCTTCCGCCCGGCGTCTGCCACCCCCATCAGTCCCCGGGCCGCCCGATGCATCCTGGATGGATCTCGAATAGAAGAGGATCTGTCTTGTCACACTGCCGTTGATTTTCATCATCCGAAAGCCGACGCGCGCCGTCTTGTAACTTGACGGATGCCAGGGTCTCATTGATCCTGTCGCATTCAACTGGTTTTACACAATCCGTTACCCTACTTGAGCTATACACGTCCTTATCTTTCCCATCATCCATACTCCATCCATTCGTCCATCTACTGGATGTACCTTTCTGGTAGCATGAGCATTGGCCAAGATAGCAGCATACTTGTAGGTATGCGATATAAACATCATTGATGGTTTTTTATCCCAAAAGTCTCACTGCTCAAGGTAGTTGACCATTTGGTATTGGTGTCTCTGGTATTCACTATACCTTACATACACTCTTACAATATCGCTATTCTGTTCTACTCGCCCTTGCTCGTGGGCAGTTATTCCTCCCACTCCCACTCCTACTCCCCGACCCTCGCTCCCTCACCACTCCGTCTTACACAACTCGCGCATCAAGCACGGTCACCCACGGTTGAAAATCCAGAAAGATGAAATAAAATTGGGTACCGAGTGAATAGAAGAGCGTGTAAGTTGATAGGACGAGTGAGAGGAAGAGGAGACGAGTGGAATTGCGTGAGCGGAGAGTGAGAGTGAGCTGGTGAGATGCAGAGCGCAGAGGAAAACTACGGGTCCAAGAAGCAAGCAGAAGTCCGGGTTCCACTATTCCACCCCATAACCCCCGCCTACCACCTGGGCACCAAGCCTAACCACTGCTGCTACCTGCCTGCTACTACCTGCTACTACCTGCTACTGCCTGCTCCTACTACCTGCCCGGCAAGCCCTGCTATACACTACCTAGGTATGCGGTTAGGGCTTTACAGCTGGTCTGGGTGCTAAAATCGAGCTGATTTAGCAGAGCCAAGCAGAGCCCAGCAGTACCCGGCAGTGGCAGTGAACACCCCCGTCCGCCCAACACATCCAACCACCGAAACCTAGCACTAGCACTAGCACTTTATTCTCTCTTTTTTCTCCCCCCCCGATCGCATCGGTGGTCTGGTCACTTACTACCCCCATAACCCATAACCCAGAACCTATCCATCATAATCTTGGACCGCGACGCGACTTGTCCCTTTCCCATCGCGACAGCACTCGGCCGTGACACTGATCATCTCCATTCTACCCTGGTTCATCTCAATGGACCTATCGTCATTCATTGCTTGATTGATAGCTTCGTTGCTGCTGACGTCGTCTACCTGCGACCTAACTAATAATTCTCCTGCTGCTAGTTCAAGTCAGATGGGTTCCCACCTGTGAATCCCATCAGTCATGAGCTCTTGGATGAACGACGCCTCTGCCGTCCCGAACCATAATGGCAATAACGGCTTCTCACATATGAACGATCCAAACAACATGGCCGCTGCTCCTATACCGGCTGGGGGGATGATGGACCCTTCTGCCTTCATGGCGAATCCTAACCAATTCAACCCTGCTGTCGCTGCCGGTCAGTTCGCCAACCCCCAACAGATGGCCGCCGCCATGCAGCAGAACGGCCCGATGCGCAACGCTTCACCCGCCTTCTCGAATCCCGTATACCAAACCAACCCCGTCATTCCCTCGAAACGACCCCGACCTAGAGAAGATAGCATCGGCGCGTCGCCGCGCCAGAATCCGGGCATGCTGCCGACGTCGCGCGCCGATACACCTCAGCAATCGCATTTTCCCGGCTTCCAGCCGAATGCGATGCCGCAGCCGAACCCCGGCCAACCCCAACATTATCCTCATCTACAGCCTAATGGGTCAGCTAATGCCTCACCTTCGCCTGTCATGGCTGGCAATCAGCTCCGACCCGGCAGTGTGCCGGGTCGCGTGAACACAGCATCGCCGCATCCTTTCTCTCCAGCCTCGCAACATTTCAATCATCAGCCGTCTCCTGTACCTTCAGAGCACAGCGGAACACCGCAGCCAAACCCTTATATGCAGCAGCAAATGCAACAGCAGAACTTCCCTCCAAACTTCAACCCGGGCTATGCTCCTTCTCCATCTCCCGGGAGACCAATGCCTCAAAACCAGATGCCGCAATTCATGGCGGCTCAACATATGGGCCAGCAGCCCCAGCCTCGACCGCAAATGCACCCGAACCAAATGCTCACACCCCAGCAGATGCATCAAATGCAACAAATGCAGCAGCAAATGCAGGCGCAAGGCCGTGGTGGCATAGACCAATCTAACATGATGTACCAACAATTTTTACAACAAAAATTTCAGCAGGGAAACATGGGAGCCATGTCTAATATGCCTAATATGGGGAATATGGGGAACATGCAGATGGCGCAAATGCAAGTTCAGAATATGGCACAGCAAGGCCGTGGCATGATGCAAAAACAAGGAATGCCAATGCAGAATGGCCAGATGCCGCCGGGAGCTATGCGCCCTCATCAACCACCACAGGTCTCGCGAGTGACGAATCCAGATGGCTTCCTCAAGAGCCTCATAGCCTTCATGAGCGCCAAGCAGTTGCCCGTGGATCCGAGCCCCATCATCGAAGGTAGACCGCTTCACTTACTTCAGATATTTTCCACTGTCTGCAAGTTCGGGTACTACCAGAAAGTTTCGGCTACGAATAGTTGGCCTCAGATCGCAATCGCCCTAGGGTTTAATCCCCAGCAGTCGCCTACCGCCCCCGGTCAATTAAAGGCTGTATACGAACGGAATCTTCTGAAGTTCGAGGAAGCCTGGTTGTCCCAGCATATGAAGCAACAAGGTATGCCGGGCCCGGGCACGCCAAATCAAGGAAAACCGCAGCGGATGGGTCAGATGGGTCAGATGGGCCAGATGCAGCCAGGGCATCCTATGCAGCCTGGCCAGCCTCAACAGATGCCACAGCCACATGTACAAACACCAGTGAAGCAGATGGCCCATGGGATACCACCCCCGACAGCCAATGGCTTCTCAACCCCCCAGCACCCTCAGATGTCTCAACCGCCGGCACATGCGACACCAACACCGGGACCGGGGCATGCGAGAAGCAGCATCTCGAAGAGCATCGATAGTACTCCAGGGACTGGCGATTTTCCCATGCCTTCTCCAGGGCCTGTGGTCAAGCCTGGTAGCATCTCGATGCAGCCACCTCCCCATCAACAGGGTGATACCACAGCCCAAGCCAATGCTACCGCGGCTCTCCCTTTTCCGGGCCCCTTCTCCTCCGATCCAGAGGAATACGTTCCTTGCTCTCGGGAGGTCGACAAGTACACCTTTGGTGGGCTAGATCTCCCATCGTTGACAAAATTAGGCACCGAGTTGGAAAGATGTAAACCAGACATTCCACCTGCCCAGGAGCTCGGGCTTGTTGACCTCCATGCTCTTACCAAAAGTATACAGTCCGGTATACATGGAGAGGTGCGGTTAGCCCTGGATACACTTGCAACTGTGACCAAGGCAGCAGATACGCTCGTGCCTTTGGCTATTGATTTGAGGCATTGCGATGACCTAGTCGAGTCGCTACTGGACTGCGCCGAGGAGCAGGTCGACCTGCTGGCCGAGAAGGCCGACCCGATATCCGACGAAATAGACCTCAGCTCATACGAGGACGTGACAAGACTCTGTCGGGCTGAAATTCACATGTCGATACGGAAGGTTTCAATATTTGGTGATGTTGATTACGAGCTCGAGCGTGCCGTATCTCGACTACTAGCTATAACTACGATCTTGCGTAACCTGTCTTTCATCGAGGTAAACCAACCTGTCATCGCCGATGAAAGCGTGGTCAGATTCCTCTGCAGCGTAATTCGCTCCCTAGGCACTCACGAAAACCTACTCCGCACCAGCAGCAACTGTCTTGATTTCATGAAAGACGTTATAATAATGCTATCTAATATCGCCGGATCCCTCGAACTACCCGGCCGAGAACAGGCACTATGCTTGCTTCAATTCCTGCTAGCCTTTGCGCCAACGCCTGCTCCTGCCTTGACCAATGGTCGAGTCGTCTTTTCGCCGTATGAGCCAGCCCTCCATCCTTATCTCCCTTATGCAGTTGATTCTTTAGCCAAGCTTCTTGCCCGTGATGAGCCGAATAGAACTCATTTCAAGTTGCTATTTGCTGCCGACGCGTCGACATCGTGGCCTTACGAACTTTTAACGCGTACTTTTGCCCTCGCTATCTCACCAATCCCCGACCAGAGCAAGGAGAGTCGCCCTGCTAGTCTCCCCTCGACCGTCGAAGCTCGGAAGCCAATGCTCATGCAGGGACTGCTCGCAGCCGATATAGTCGCACAACTTGCGCCCGGACCTGAGACTGGCGTAGCGCGCTGTTGGCTTTCATCGGGCGAGGGGTTTGCACACAATCTGTTCCGGCTTATTCGCACGCTCTGCACCCAAACTGAGTCGGCACCGCGGCCTGCGAATCCCAGGACGCAACCACGAGATGACACGGACGTACTCTATATCATCACCTGTGGTGTGTCTACGCTCAGGCGGTTGGGTGAGAAGGCACGCGATCCCAACGATCCTTCCTCACATCCGTTCCCTGCTCTTCCCATACGGGAAAGTCTATTTGGGGCTCTGCAGACGCTCAAGAGTCCAAAATGGGCGTTGATATTGAATCAATTGAGCGCGTTATCGGGTTTAGAAGATTAAAGGGTTTGTGGCACTCTTATCACTTGACACAATAAGCGGAACAAGCGAGGCGTTTGGGTTTGTTATTTGCATCGGGCATGCGTGGCATGTACATAGGAAAGTAGTCGCACTGGGAACGCAGCACAAGGCGATGTAGACTATAGCTTCACATTAGGGAGTTCCATGGAATCCATGGCTGTATCAGGGAGCGCCGGCCACAGATCTGGGCAAATAGGCAAGCAAGCTAACAAGCAAACAAGCAAACAAGCAACGCACAGCAGCCTACGTTTTGGGAGGAGTTTGGACACTTGGTGTGGAATACAACCTGGGTCTTCATGTCTTAGGAAATGCTGTAGCTTCTCGAGCATAGTGACCCAGTAGCAACAAACCGTGGGGATCGTTCGGGAATCCTTCCTTCCCTGACTACGATAAATGTACTCGACTTCTTTTCTCAGATGCATGTATGCGGATCCTCTGATTCTTCTGCAATTTCCGTGGCAATGGCGATGTCAAACGAGCGAGGATTTAACACGTTGTGTAAGCCTTCGAATGATGAGCAACACCTAGGTAGCGACGGGCCAGTCCGCTAGGCTATACCGAGGTGGAGGCACGCCCTCTGCTCTGCTCACTACATCATAACATCATAACATGACAAACACATGAGTGCAATGCGGACTGCGAACAATTTCAGGTAGGCCAGCTCGGGAAGTATATAACTACCCGTGTACACGCATGTACATCACAGGAAGTTTACATGAAACGCCGATAATGACGACGACGATAATGCAGACGAAATGATATGGAGATTTGTCGGTTCAGCCGGAAAACGCCTGACTACCTTGTTTTCTACCTACTCCTCGCTCCCGAAGAACAATGCTAAGCTGGAGTTTTTTTCCTTTTTCTTTCTTTTGCTACTCCTGGGTTTTTGCTGTTTGGATGCGAACGCGGAAACTCGGAAGCCCCCTCCCTCCCTTCCTTCCCTAACACTTCTCTCTTTCTCTCGGCGCTTTGGTGTTTTCGTAGACAAGCCAAGCCAGGCCAATGTCATTCCAGATGGAGGCGAAAACACGCCACAACTACAAACACAACTCGATGTGATGCTTCCAGCTTGTAGGCCTGCCTGCCCGCCCTGCCAGCTTGTTCGCCTGCCTGCCTGCAAGGGACAAGATAAGGGGACACTTGCTGCTATGCTAGCAAAACCAAGACGAGAAAGAAAACTACAACTACCACATTCCAATATACAGTGAATAACCAAACCGATCCCTTTCACTCCATCAATCATCTCAGGGAGTGAGGTAGATAAGTAGGGGTTTCATGTGCAAAAAAACAAAGTGGGTTTTTACAGAAGTTCATCATAATCATCACGATCCCATCATCACCGTCGCGAGTGGGCCTTGGAGGGGGCGACCGGCTCGATTCCGTAGTCCTCCATCTCGTGGTTGTTCTTGGAGGACCACTCGGCCTCGTCGCGCTTCTGGCGCCGCACGTGCAAGTAGAACAGCACGGCGAATAGGCCGATGAGGAGCACAGCACTGTGGGTTTTCACGAGCGTCAGCGGTCAATGACCAGACCAGCCCGTCCAGAGAGGAAAAAGGAAAAGGAAGGCAAAGGGGAGAGGGAAGGAGAGCGCGAGGAGCGAGAAGTGGAGGGGCTGAGACATACACTATAGACACGGGCACGATAACGTCCAAGTGCGACGAAGCCGACTGCTTTTCGCAGAGGTCGATGTTCGGCTGCGGGTGGCACTCCTCCTCGGTCTTCTCCGTCTCGCGCGGCGCCAGGAGACCGCCGAGGTACCTCGCCATCAGGTGAGGGACCCAGCGGGACGGCGCTGCCGATTTCGCGGCGGCGCCGGATATCTCGTGCACGGCTCGCGAGAGGATTCCCGAAGAAGAGGGCGAGGTCGTGGCCATGACGATGGATCGACCATCGTGGCCATGCAGTATGTCGGAGGGGATGATCATCGTGGCGGTTTTTTCCTTCTTCTTCTCCCTCTCCGTTCGTCACACGTGTCAACGTCGTTTCATCAATTCGTATCGTAGTAGCTTGCGTTATCGGTCGTCTGTGTCGG
Organism: Diatrype stigma; assembly: GCA_022225965.2. Taxonomy (NCBI): domain Eukaryota; kingdom Fungi; phylum Ascomycota; class Sordariomycetes; order Xylariales; family Diatrypaceae; genus Diatrype; species Diatrype stigma. The sequence continues at coordinate 481,805 of JAKJXP020000021.1, read as the reverse complement.
TCACTCGGTGGTGGTGGTGTGTATATGCGCGTGTAGTTATATACTAATGAGTATGTATACAATTTATATCACTACCAGCTGCACTACACTACACTATACTACCCAACTACTAACAAATAGTTGATGTAAGTCTAGATCGAAGTAGGGCTGTGATGGCGTTGGTAGTTACAGGAGTCGGTGCCGGTCGGTCGGGTGCTAGTCGCGGAGATATCCAGATTGTCGTGGAATATAACTCGATCTGTCGACAGGCGACAACCTTTCCAGGAAAGGGCGTGGGGAAAGACCGAGAGAATCGAGTAATGATTGTAGGTAGGCCGTACCTAGGTAGGGTTTATACTATACGCCTGGCTGGGTTTCGGGTAGTCCAACCAGAGGAAAGAGTGACACAGCGACAAGAGAATGACACAGGATGATAGTTAATCCCCACGGGGGTGTCGTAGAGGCAGGTAGTTTTATCTTCCTTCCTCGTTTCGTGACAATTTGTATATAAAAAAGAGGGGGATGGTCTTGTTGACTCGACTGTCTCTTCTTTAGTTCGTTCTCTTCTTCTTCTTCTTCTTCTTCTTCCTCTGAAAATCAATGACAGGCCCAGCTGGAAACACGCGCAAGAGAGTGTGAGAGAGGGAGTGTGTGAGAGAGAGTTCGTAGCAGCTTAAACTGACCAACTCAAACAAAAAAGAGTGGGAGAGGAGAGATTGTGGTTTTCTTGGTGGTGTCCAGAGGATGTTTCAACAAGGGAGAAGGGTGTCTGAGGAATTCGGGCCAATAATTACGACGGCGAGATACATACACCTACATACATACCTACATGTACAGTTTCGACCTACCATCAGCTCTATCTAGGTATGTAACTACCGCCTGCTGTAATTAACTACGGATGTACAAAGTAGGTATTCTGGCATTGTACAATACGAACAGGTTATACGAGCCCTATCAGCGCTCTTTCTACATCGGTACAAGTACAATACCTACTTGATTGGGGGCCCAATCAGCTGGTTCCATGGTCGGGCAGAAGCAAAAGCGGGCGCGTTAGAGGTCAATTGAAGTTGCACATTGCAGGCCAATTACAGGCCAATGTTCAAGGTCAAGGACTGCAGGCCCGGGCCCAGGAACTTTGCAATATGCCGGATATCAGAATGTATCGTTGCATTTGCATTGGCACCAACTTCCAATGACCCCTGACGAGCTACCTAGTATGATACCTAAGCCCCGCCAGGCCCTGCCCACCCCTGCCAACCGTCTCTACTGCGTTAGTGCAGGCCTGCTGTGAGTTGTGCTAACCCGGAATGGCGCTTATCTTGAACATCTACCATCAATACGGCAGCTACCGATCGGCTGCCCCACGGCGGGTTTCGTGTTTGAGATGTGGGGCGCATAGTCATGCTGTACCTAGTTAGGTACATATAGTATGTATAATTAATTGGCGTTAATTGGGGTGGATGCGAGACCCCGAATACTGTCAAATCTTCTGATAACTACCCCCATGAGGCAGGATTTCACATGAATATCATTATAGCTAACTGCTCGATCTGATAATGTTGATATATATCACGGTATATACAGACACAGCAGTTGTAAACTTACCGATTAAACGACCTTAGGATGTAACTACAGAATTGTACAGGAACTGCGGACATTACGCCCGACATCTCCGTCTGAACACTGCCTACCACCCGGACTGCCGGGAATCATGAAAGCCCGTTCGCTCTTGCCGACAGGCCGAGTAGGTAAAAATATCTTGGCTTGTATTTTTAGTCGTTGACTTATTGAACGCCACAAAGATAGCCTGTAGCTTCCTAGAAGTTGAATACTGCTAAAATTACCAGATCAAACAGATATCATCACTTTAAGCGAACATACGAGATTTTGTAATGATCTCGTGGCTGTGCATCAGGGCGTTCATTTAATTAACTAAACGCTGGCGCAGCAGGGCAGACCTTCAACCTCCCCTCATTGTACCCAATCAAGGTTGAGGAACTATATTTAAAACGCCCCTAAATCAATGATGCAGTCAACCTAACAATTATTTCCTCAAGACCACCTGCTTCAAGTGCATACTATATATTGTCTTGTTACCCCACGTTACTTCGCCTGTAACTTCAGTATCCCGCGGGCTCAGTAGGGCCGGAGGTGCAGGTGTCAAGTCTAACGTTCAAGGTTCCAGTTAGCAACATATCCAATCGTCATCATTGCATAGTCATGTTGTGCGACATTATGCCAAAGCCAACTTTGCTGCTTGCACACGACCACGCAGATGCGGTGTCGATCCCGACCCCCAGAGCCTGGAAAAGGCAATGATAGGTTGGCCAATATCTATGTTTTGTTTAGCTATCCATCCTATCACTACGGGTTGAAGCATTGGATGTGTGTTACAATACAAATGCTGCATTGCCATCAATTGGCAGCAAATATGTGAGTAGTTAACAACAGCAACCCACCCTCTGTCGGTCTGTCACCACCTCCTCGGAATGTCATCACACCTCGCGTAGATACACTTGCGGTATGAAGATCGGTGGGATTGCCCCGCCCTCCAACCGCCAATATGGAAACAGGAGAAAAAGACGGGGACGAGAGCTGGCGGTCGGGTCAGCTTTTATGACGGGGCTATTCCGACTGTACGGAAGGTCGTTGAAAGAATGGGCTCCGCGAGTAGCCGCCTACTTTCTTTGTTTTCCGATTGGAGGATTCCATGCGTCATGGCTTTGGAGGAGCCCGCGTCAAGCCGAGCTACATATATATGAAAAAGAGGTCACGGGAACAATGATGACAATTCTGACGACAGCTTTTAAATGCGTGCTGGTATTCCGTGTTCTATCTGGCTTGACATTCTTGCCATTCTCTTTTCATTGTTCCTTCTTCGCTACAGTAGCAGAGAGCAAATGGCTGCGTTGTTGTATAAGTGATAGCGGTTCCAATGCTGTATACACAGAATACTCCTCCTAAGGCAGACCTACGAGAGTAAGGTGTTGTGCTAGTTATTAGTGGAAATCTTCGGCAAAAGTGAAGATGGCCATCGTCGATGTAAATCACTTTCTACTCGGCGCCGTTGCTGCCGCAGCTATCTATGTAAGTCGCGAGACCTTCGCAGACTCGGTAGTCACCAAACAAAGAAAAGCCACCGACTGACGTTGTGCCAGATCACTAGTCTAGTGGTTTATAGGGTCTTCTTCCATCCCTTAGCCAAGTATCCCGGGCCGTTCCTGGCCAAGATCACGGATGCCCACCAGCTCTACCATGCCTGGAAGGGCGACCGGCACCTGGAGTTCTGGAGGATGCACGAGCGTTACGGTACGAGCCCGAGCCCGAGATCGAATGAACCCACTCCCATCCCCTGGCTGCTATAGTCTACCATGATGCCATGCCATGCCATCACAGGATAACCTGCTAACACAGCAACCTTTCTTCAACTGATGCACAGGCAAGATCGTGCGCTTCGGTCCGAACAGCCTCTCCTTCAACTCCAACACGGCCCTGAAGGAGATCTACGGCTTCAAGGCCAACGTGCGCAAGGCCGAGTTCTACGAGGCCTTCCAGCACCCGGCCCCGAACACCCACAACACGCGGGACAAGGCCCTCCACGCCCGCAAGCGCCGCGTGCTGTCCCAGGCCTTCTCCGACAGCGCCGTCAAGGAGATGGAGAAGTACGTGCTCGCCAACATCCGCTCGTTCTGCGAGCAGGTCGGCAGCTTGGTCAGCACGAGCGCAGGAGGAGTCGTCGATCATGCTGCTGCTGAAGAACGTAAGGGCTGGTCCGCCCCCAAGAACATGTCCGACTGGTGCAACTACCTCTCTATGGACATCCTCGGCGACCTGTGCTTCGGCAAGGCCTTCCACATGCTGGAGCGGCCCGACAACCGGTACGCGCTGGAGCTGGTGTCGCTGGCAACCACGAGACATCTGATCGTGAGTGACCTTTTGGTTCTGTTCTCTTCATCCGCCCCTTTCCGGGATGGAGATCTCTCATCCCACACATGCGTGCCCGCCCATACGTCAAGCGGGACAGCTCGCAGTGCTGCTAGAATAAAAGGGATGTGCGTGCTCACACTTATGTTTTCGTTTCATCACAGTGCGGCACGATGCCTCTGGTCGGCAAGCTCCACCTCGACAAGGTGCTGTTCCGCAAGATCGCCGAGGGCCGGGCCAAGTACATGAACTACAGCAAGGCGCAGCTGACGGAGCGCACCAAGCTGGGCGACGACACGGACCGCCGGGACTTCTTTTACCACCTGCTGAAGGCGCGCGACCCCGAGACCGGCCAGGGGTTCACGACGCCGGAGCTGTGGGCCGAGTCGAACTTGCTGTGAGTTACCCAAGCCCCGATACTCGATGCCCGTTTGAGAACCGTATATCGGAACCACTTCTTGCACATGGAGTTCATATGATGAACAAAATGAAAGAAGTAAAGTAAAGGAAGGAGAAAGAAGGGGCAAAAGAAAAAAGAAAAAAAAAAAAAAAAGACGGGATGGCCTGGGCTTACCTACCTACTGACCACAATGGCGAAAACAACAGGATCATCGCAGGCTCCGACACGACCTCGACCGCCATGGCCGCGACGTTCTTCTACCTCGTGCGCAACCCGGCAGCACTAGCCCGAGCGACCGAGGAGGTCCGGCGCGCGTTCGACGGCAGTGACAGCAGCAATGACGACGACGGCAACGACGACACCACCGCGAAAGGCGCCGAGGCGATCCGCCAGGGCGCGACGCTGACCTCGTGCGGCTACCTGCGCGCCTGCATCGACGAGGCCATGCGGCTGTCGCCCTCAGTAGGCGGCATCGCGCCGCGCGAGGTGCTGGCCGGCGGGCTCTCCATCGACGGCGAGCGCGTGCCGGCCGGCGTCGTCGTCGGCGTGCCCCACTACACCATCCACCACAACGCGGCGTACTACCCGCGGCCGTTCGAGTACGTGCCGGAGCGGTGGCTGGACGCGGACGCGAGCAGCAGCGATGTAGCCCTCGCGCAGAGCGCCTTCTGCCCGTTCAGCATCGGCCCCCGCGGATGCATCGGAAAGGGCCTCGCCTACGTCGAGATGATGACCGCTATCGCCCGCACCCTGTACCTGTACGACCTGCGCTGCGCCGCGGGGCTGGACGACCCGGCTGAGGGCGGGAGGCCGGGCGCCGAGTGGGGGCGTCATCGGGTTGGGGAGTTTCAGCTGGTTGATCAGTTTACGAGTCGGAAGGATGGGCCGATGGTCGAGTTTAGGAGGAGGCTGGATTTGAAGTAAAGGAAGGGGGAGATGGATAGTTGGGCGAGGTGGAAGGATGCATGGCTGTGGGTTGGTATGCAGTATGTGTCTGCCTACATGATTAGATGGCTGACTGACTGACTGACTGACTGATGGATAACTATGATGACGAAACTGGAGAGGGGTCCGTGTCTGACCGCTTGATGTCACCTCTTGAGAGAATAAACGCCCAGACTCCTCCTACTGGGATGGTGTATATGTATGGATGTATATAGACTGGATAGCATATAGCCGAACCATACATAATACTAAGTACGTAGTAACTAGTTGATGCTTTCTTTGGCCTATAAAGGCCCAGTGAGAAACGGCACTTCCGTAACCGTATAGGGATCTCGACCGCCTCTGCTGCCGGCTTGGCAGGAACCAAGTTTCCCTGGTCCGCTACTTTCGATTCCCATGAGTCCAAGAAGATCTGGACTTTCTCGCTAATATTGTTGTTTACCATGTAGGTATAAATACATAGGTCAGGTCTGACATTCCAATGGCGATAGCTGCTGGCTGATCCCGCATTGGGTCGCATGTGACGCATCTTCCGGCCAAGAAAACGAAAACAAGAAAATAGGCTGGAATCCAGAGGACCTCAGAGGTGCGGCTATGAAGCATACGTGCTGCGGTACAGTGGAGGCTCGGGGCAATGCGGACGGACATGGTGCAGGGGTGATATCTGGCCTGATATCCCGTCGTACCCCATACTCTCTCTCGTTCCCCTCCAATTCTTAGCTCTAGGGAATGGGTTCCTATTTCAGCATTTCGTTGATGCTAATTGACTAGTACTTCATGTGATGCTAGCTAAATACCTATGCAATGTGTGCCTGTAGATCCCCGATTCCACTCAAAACGACAACACCCTATACCACGGCGAAATCATGGCCGCTGGCTCGGGGCATTGATAACGATAGTGTTGCTCAAGGCTCGTGTTGTGACCTTGGCCTACGGTGTATATCCTGTTCTTGGCTGGTTTACCCCAACTTCTCCCAGCCTATTATCATCAACTCCTCATTATAGGCTCTCGGCTGAGGCCAGGAACGAACCATGGTAGGTGAGATCACAACGTCACATTTCGACGGTAAATTGCTGGGGTCGGCCATAACTTCGTATATGTATATATATAACTACGCTTTCTTCTCTGATGGCGAGATAGCCTAGGGGCTGAAGTACGATGGCTTGCCTTTCAGCTACGCCACGCTAAAATGTTCAAATCATTGCTCCGTTGCCCCCTCACTTCCTTCCTGGCTGTGAGCACCGGCCTACTACAGGTTGCACATGCTAGCCCACTAGGAGGGGCGGCGCTGCCGCACGAGCACCGCCAGGATGATGGCTGGCCGTACAAACCGCTCGTGACGTCGGGCCGCGACATCAAGAACACGCAGAACGAGACGGTGGTGTACGCGGGGGCCAACTGGCCGGGCCACGGCGAGGTGATGATCCCGGACGGGCTGGCGTACCAGTCGATCGAGGCGGTCGTGTCCAAGATCAAGAGCGTGGGCATCAACGCCATCCGCCTGACGTACGCCATCCAGATGGTGGACGAGATCTACGACAACGGCGGCGAGGACATCACCGTGCAGGCGGCCTTCGCGCAGGCGCTCGGCGCGGCCAACGGCGCCGCCCGGTTCGCGGACTTCCTGGCGGCGAACCCGGGCTTCGACGAGGCGACGACGCGGCTGCAGGTGTTCGACGCGGTCGCGGCCGAGTGCGCGCGCCAGCACGTGTACATCAACCTCGACAACCACATGTCGCAGGGGGCGTGGTGCTGCAGCACGGGCGACGGCAACGCCTGGCCGGGCGACGCCTACTTCGACGCGGACCGCTGGGCGCGCGGCCTAGCCTACATGGCGGACCACGGCCGGGCTTGGGCGGCGCTGACGTCGATGTCGCTGCGCAACGAGCTGCGGTCGCCCGACAGCGACCCGGCGCTGAAGCAGCAGTCGTACCACTGGCAGGACTGGTACGAGTACGTGCGGAAGGGCGCGGACGCGGTGCACGGCGCCAACGCCGACGTGCTGGTGGTGCTGTCGGGGCTGGACTTCGACACGTGGCTCACGCCCGTGGTGCAGGGGACGGCGCTGACGCCGGGGGCGGGCGCGTTCCGCCGCGCCGACTTCGCCGGCTACGGCGACGACAGGCTCGTGCTGGAGCTGCACAACTACGCCAACGACGCGTCGGACTGCGGGGGCCTGCAGAGCGACCTGTACCGCAAGGGCTACCAGGCGCTGCACCCGGAGGACGAGGCCGCCGCGAACGTCTTCCCCGTCCTGATGACCGAGTTCGGCTTCGACGTCGCGACGGGCTGGCGCAGCACCTACGCCACGTGCCTCGCGGACCTGCTGGCGACGGAGAGGGCCGGCTGGTTCATCTGGGTCCTTGCTGGCAGCTACTATATCCGCGGCGGCCGCCAGGACTACGACGAGACGTGGGGTCTGCTGAACCACGACTGGTCCGATTGGCGGTCGTCGGATTACGTCGAGCAGGGGCTTAAGCCGCTCATCGCTGATACGGCGTCGCCGTAGTTATTAGTCGTCTGTGGTCTTGACTTTATAGGTACCTATGTTATTTGATCTGAATGATCTGAATGTATGGATACGCAAAACTAGGTAGTTCGGTAGTTCGGTAGTTGGCTCTGGACGTTGAAATAATTACGAGAAGGGGTGATTGATGAATAAGTAGTTAAGTATGATCAGCGCCATGTACAACTTTACTCTTGCATCTACTGGGTATTTGGTCCAGCTTCGTAACCTCTTGGTCATTGATCGGATTTACCGTACTGTAGTGGTATCCTCTGCAGTCTGGTGTTCCAACCGGCTGGACTGGTGACAACAACACCACCAAGCTGCCATTCGAATGTAAACAAACCTACATGAGGTATCGACTGGAGAGAAAGCCATTGGTGGCTATCATTCCCTCCCAACTTCACCGAAGTCCAGCACTGCATGAGAAAGCACCCATACTCTTCCAAGTTGGAGTTACATGGTAGTGCATGGTCATTACTTATTACTTGGTTGGCCTGTAGACCTCCGGCTTCGATCGTGGACTGAGCTGAACAATGAAAGGGAGGGAGACGGGAGGGACACGAGCACTGCTAGACCTAGCAAAGCGGGGTGTCCATACCTGGGCTGCCTGGGTACTGCCATACGCCACCACCACGTAGTAAGCACACTATCATAGAGGCTTATAGCAAGCAAAATTTCCAATCACAGGTCGCGTAACTCAGTTGGTTAGAGTGTCGTACTAATAACTTCTTCTTCTTTAGAAGTCATCTGGTAATGCGAAAGCCGAGAGTTCAAGCCTCTCCGTGACCAACAATTTCTTTTTTGATTTCTTTTTGCTTGTCTCGAGGTTCGTTCTGATCCTTGTATCTCTTAATTTGCTAGTTCTGTACATCATTTCTGGTTGTCTCAGTCTGTCGAAGTTTTTTTCGTTGGAATTCTGATTAGGTAATTACCATTTAGCTTTCAAGCTTCAAGGTTGCTTCCACTGGCCATTGATAGGCAATCAGGCCCCTGCAATCCGCCTGCACGGCTGCAATGGCCTGCTAATGCGCCGATGCGTCACGTTGAGCTAACTTAGGGGTTACTTAGTGGGGGTTAGAGCTCTCTAAGCTTAAGGTACAATACCACCGGGGCATTGTCTCTTGTCTAATACCAGCCGCTTCTCTTTGTCTCAATTCTCAACTTCATCTACGCCTCGTAGTCCAGCCCGTAGCATCTCAATCAACCTTAATCATTACTACAGTCTTCCATCCCGGATATACCGATCTACCGATCGATCTCTCGTATATGAAGAAGCTACTTCCTACATACCCGAGGCAGTTTATGCCTTGAAACTCAAAGTTCAGTCTGACGCTGTGACTTCAATATGGCACCCATTTGCAAGTTTTACCAGTCAGGAAACTGTCGCAATGGAAGTAAGTCCTTCGACTATGTCTATCAACTTCCCACTCCCATTCTCCAGATATCATGTTAATTTATTTCCCCTGTCTTAGTCAACTGCAGATTTGAACATCCGGGCGCATCCGCGAACCCATTCGGAGCACCTAGCTCTAATACCAACCGCTTCGGTGCCCTGAGCAATTCTGGCGGCGGCGGCGGTGGAGGAGCTGGGGGAGCTGCTGGAGCAAACAACCAGTACAAGGTCACGAAAGAGAGTATCAAAATCGACTTGGCCGATGAGCGTCCCTCATGGATCCTGTCGTGCTATGGCCCTGGAAGGGATGCCCCGGAGCAACTGTTCGGAGGATACCCTCGGGAGCAGAGTCTCGAGGAAGTGAGATTATACATCACGGAGTCTGCGAATCCACAGCAAGCAGTAAGAGAAACCCAGCCTGGTTTATTGTCGTGTTGTTCAATCGCTAAATAAGGGTGTCTTTCCAGCTATCTGAAGTCCAAGGCCTATACCAGCAAGCCGATCAGCAAATTTCAACGACGCTGAACAATCTCGACGGCGCGGTGCAATTCGTCCTAGCAGCCGAGAGCAAACACCCGAATCGCAACGACCTCTGCAACCAGAATACAATACAGGGCGGCACCAATGGCACCTTTGCGAGAGACGCTGTTCAACAACAGGGTGGTGGCTTTTATGCCAATCCTTCTACTTCGAGTTCCACCACCCTCGTCAACCCGAATTCCTTCCAAACACCGAGCCCAGCAAACCCGTTCAGTAGTGGTGGTAGTGGAGTGACCCCAGCATTCGGTCAACCGTCGGTATTGGGACAGAAGCCGAATCCCTTTGCATCATCGAGTGCCCCCGCTTTCGGCCAGCCATCGCAGATGGGTTCTGCTGCCCCTGCTTTCGGACAACCGTCACAACTAGGCGCGGCTGCTCCTGCTTTCGGCCAGCCTTCCCAGCTCGGCTCATCCGGTCCTGCGTTCGGCCAGCCGTCAGCTCTAGGGCAGAAACCGAACCCGTTTGCTTCCGCAGCTTCGTCCTCGTCGGCGTCGGGATTTGGCCAGATAGGCACAACTCAGAGCACACCGAGCCCGTTCGGCCAACCAGCCGCACTAGGACAAAAACCAAACCCATTTGGCGCGCCGACTACCACCACTCTGACTCCAAAACCGAATCCTTTCGCCAGTCCCTCCGCCTCCGCCGCCAGCAACCCCTTTGCACAGCAAAGCAGCGCACCCGTGGCCCAGCCTATGAACACTACTTCGGCCGCCGCGCCAGCACAGAGCAATCCGTTCGGACAACCTTCCAACGGTGCTGGCGGATTCGCCTCGCTTGGTGGGGCCGCTACGAAACCGAACCCCTTTGGCCAGCCACCGCCGCAGGCATCATCATCGCCATTTGGGAACCCAGCCACCCCAGCAGCCAGTAACCCGTTCGCACAGGCGGCCCAGCAAACACAACAACATACCCAGGCAGCACAATTTCAACAGCAACAGCAGCCTGGCCCTTCATCACAAAGCAACGCCAGAACCAACGGGACCGGCAACGGCAACAACCCCTACGCCCCCGGCAGCACGAAGCAGCACCCCGCGCTCTCCGACTACGCGGTGCGCGCCCCCGACGGGCGTCTCGCGTCCTGGCGGGGCCAGCCCGTCGTGTACAAGTGGCGGGCGGGCGACCGGTACGAGGACGAGCGGCCGGCCGACGCGGCGCCGGGCGAGCCGCCCGCGCCCGGGGTGCTCGACGGCCCGGGCCGCAAGTGGCGCAAGATCATCTTCCCCGACGGCCCGCCCCCTTACAACCCCGACACGGAGCCCGCCGACAAGGCCGCCGAGTACACGGAGGAGGTGCGCGCCGCCTACGCGAAGATGGCGGCCGCGGGGCTGCGGTTCGAGGGCGACATGCCCGAGGTCCCGCCGCTGCGGGAGGATTGCGCTTGGGTCTTTTGAGAGTAATAGAATAGGAAGTACAAGAGGTGAAACGATCGAATAATGAGAGGCACACGGTCCGGATAGATGATGATTTCATGGAGCAGCAGCGGGCGGGCATTGTCTTTTGCTAATTACTATCTTACGGGCTAGACGGGCGTCCTCTATGAGACGGCCAGGCGAGAGCACCGTCGAGTTGGAACTTCCACGAGCTGGGATAAATTAAATAGATACCCCTGAGCGTTGGTAGGCGCAAAGTTTTACACAATGACATATGACATATCACAATATCAACATCAGTACCAACGCCTTTTTGAGCCACAGCTGGATTTAAGACCATAATGGGTGTTCATCAGAATTTTATTTCGTTGTTGAGCTTCAGCTCGATTCCATGGATTCGGCTGGCTCTGCATAACCCATCAGCCGTAGCTGTGCGTTGATGCTTTTTTCCGTCCCTCTACCGGGCATCTCCTATGAATATATCCCAGTGTTGCCTCCAGCGGCCGCAACACTCCCCATTACTACACCTGACAATGCGAGGGTAGCTCGTAGTGGTGGTGGTGGTAGTGGTGGTGCTCCGTCTCCGGAAGCAATGCCGATTATCCCGTCTGGTTTCCGCTCGCGCTGCGCTGCGCTTAAGCGGCGATGGTGACCTCGACCTCGACGCCAGCCTCGATGTTGACGATGATCTGCTTGACGATCTCGGTGGGGGCGTTCAGGCTGTTTGGTACGAGTGGTTAGATGATATTCTCTTCTCTTCTTCCTTCTCCCTCTAGCGCACACCGGCTAGGAGAGGGGGCTGTTGAGTGGACAGATGGGGGGACTCACTCGATGAGACGCTTGTGGATGCGCATCTCGTAGGTGTCCCAGGTCTTGGAACCCTCACCGCAAGGGGTCTTGCGCGTGGTGATGGTCAGGTTCTTGGTGGGCAGGCGGACGGGGCCCTTGACGCGCAGGTCCTTGCTCTTGGCGCGCTCGATCAGCTCGGTGCAGACCTTCTCGAGCGCCGTGGGCTTGCGGCTCGTGAGGGTGATGCGGATCTTGTGGACCTTGGGCGCCTCGCCGAAGTCCTTGTCTCCCTTGTTGTAAGACATTTTTGGGTTCGGGTATTTTTTTGATCGGATTGCCGGGTTGTTGTTTTTTTAGGACGTAGTATTTTTCCCCTTCACGACTCGAACGGCGTAGGTACACGTTTCGGCTAAGTGATGAAGGTGAGGAGAGAAAAGAAGAAGAGAAGCTCGTAGAGGAAAGAGACGATGGTGGGGCTTTTACTTAGTCTGGCTTTGCTTCCGTCTGGGATAATTCGCGACCGGGAACTTTTTCCTGAATGTGGGTGGTTGATTAGATAGGCGATAGGGCTACTGAGTGCAGCTAATCTGGAACGGGTCTAGTCCGGTGATGGGGCTCCTAGCATTGGTCCGGGTCCAACGATGCGGAACGCTTCAGTTCAATGTTTTCCGTTTAAGGAAATACCTACTTAGGTAGCGAGTATCTATACGGCCTTATGTAACTATCGGAATGAGATCTGACCTACTAATCAGGAGCTCCTAATCAGCTAATGCTACGTACATAAGTTCGTTAATGCTGGCTACTGCATACCAAGTTCAAGTATGAGTAACTATGAGTAAGAGGAGAGTCATCCGGCCAAACGACCCCAGACTCCTATTCTCTTGTCCATGGCCCCTTGAACCTGAAGGCACTGCTTCTTTATCAAGGAACCACTAGCAGGCAATTCGTGCCTCTTGTGCCACCTCTTACTCGAATTCTACCTTGATTTGACTGATGCAACGCTCGACGTCGTCATGTCACTAACATTACCCCCGTTTGCGCCATTCCCAGAGGCGCCTTGGCGTCAACATATGGTTCCAGAAGAATGGGAGGCTTGTCTATCCGGTTGGGTCGCTCTGGCAGAAGCTCATCTGTCATTACCGGACCACGATTTCTTACGCCTGACAGTCAACGATGAGTCTGTTGGGCCATTCCTCATCTCATTTGTGAGAGAGACGGCATCGTCCGGCCCGTCTATTCTCGGTTCATCTCAGTCCGCAACCTCCCTCTTTCGGACGTCCTTCTTGCTTACTGCGAGGCTCCTGAGAATACCGGAGACTCCGCCGCCTTTCCTCCAGTGGGAATTCCTTTCTGACTTCTGCCGTGTCTATTCGAAAAAGAGAACTTCGAGTCTCATTAATGCCACGTTCAAGAAGTCGAAGGCAACCCCTGAAGCCTCTTTGCAAGCCCTCAAGAAACAGCTTATCGTTGGTCTTGACTCGGGTATGAAGGGTGATCTCAGGTTGTTAGAGGCTCGACTAAAGAAGATCAACCATCTTATTCATGTTTCCACTGACACGGCAGTCTTCTTCCTAGCCGGGAGCGATTTCCTCGATGGTCTCATCAGCTGCTATACTATCATGAACCCCCCATTGCGGAAGACCATCATCACTACTGCCTATTTGTGTCTAGTTGGGTTGACTGAAGGAGAACCACCCAAATTCTCCATGCTTACCGATCAACTATATTCCCTGAAGGCCGCAGCGGATGCGCACAAAGCGGGTCCTACCAGTGCAAATGATTCTATGGTCTCGGAACTCGTCACCGTCACCCCTATCCTGAAGCAATTACAACATCGCTTGGAGGCATCAGGATCCTCTACTAGTAGAGTAAAGTCAGTCATTGTCGCACTTGAAGGCTATCGGAAACCCGGCGGCAATATTCGGCCGAAGAGGCTAGTAAGGCGGAAAATCGATAAGGGGAAGGGGCTCATGACCGAAGATAACGATGATATCCAAGGCCAAATGCACATGCACCGTATGAGCCAGGTTTCTCAAATACAAGATCTCTTCCCTGATTTAGGATCTGGCTTCATCTCCAAGCTGCTCGATGAGTACAATGACGACAATGAGCAGGTCATCGCACACTTGTTAGAAGAATCGCTGCCGCCACACCTAGCTACAGCTGATCGGACCGAGGACTTGTATGTTTTGTTCAAGCTCCAAATTCGAGGATGGTATATTCTAACTGATTTGCAGATCTCCAGAGACCACACGGCGTAAAAGCCGAGATCTCGCACCACGTTCTACGCCACCACAACTCCCCACGCGCCATAACATATATGACGATGATGAGTTCGATAGATTAGCTGTTGATACGTCAAATCTACATTTCGGCAAGCGCAATCCGGGGAAGACAGCGGATGATGTGCTCAGAGATCGGTCTAACGCCCCCAACAAAGCGGCGATCCTCTCCGCGTTATCAGCATTTGATGCTGACGACGATGAGCGAGATGATACCTACGATGCTGCTGATGCAGGCTTCGCGGCCAATGACGGACACCCAGAAGATGCCGATGACCAAAAGCGGAAGGACGCTAGTGAGGAGGTCCTCTTTAGAACATACCAATCGGACCCGAAGTCCTTTGATAGAGATGCGGGCACAAGGCGAAGTCAAGCCCGAAACAAACTGAAGCAGGATACAGGAATGACAGATGAAGCCATCGAGGGATGGGCTGTCATGCTGGGCAGAAGCCCACAACAGATGAAGCATTTGGAGGCGAAGTATAGTGCCTTCAGCGGCGATCAACCTACTTTAGCACCCACCGCCTGGCGAGCCGGGTCAGGAACGGAAGACTCGGATGCCGACGGTGGTGCTTCCGGCTCCAGAGGAGGCGCACCGCGGGGCCGAGGCCGAGGTAGAGGTGGTAGAGGCCGAGGAGGCGGCGGCCGCGGAGGGAATGTGGCCGGTCCTACTGGCGATAAGGATACCGAGCAGGCTAGAAGACGAAAGGAAGCGAATAAAGGATCGAGTGCGAATCACAATAGAAGGGATGCGCGCGCCAGGAAGATGGGGAGGGGCGGTCTCCCTGGATGATGAAAAGTATAACTGAAGACTATGACTTAATCACGACCTGCGTTCATATGGATGGCTAAATTGCCTACCTATCCTCAAACTCATTACAACACACAATAACTCATCATTCGCCATATACACGTGATGGATAAGAGACCAATCCAAGTATAGCCTGCCCATTAGCAACCAGAACCGTCAAGAACTCAACGAGGAGTCTACCTAGACCATATATGTGTATCATGTCCTCCGCCTCTTCTCCCCCTGGCGGTGATCATCACTGCTACGTGCCAGCCCAGCCATATGCGGTCGCTTATTACCCAGCAGACCCCCTTGCACAGTAAGGGGTTTCGTATCGAAGAGATCTTCCTCATCCAACGTCTGTGCGTATGGACTACGTCCATCGCCAGCAGCCGCCGCCACGGCCCCTGGCGACTTCGCCGTGAAGGCCGGGTAGAACGTATGGACGGGAGCGGGCGACACCACGCTGTTCAGGGACGCGGGCGAGAAGACATTGCTGCTGCTGCTGCCGAACGACAACGCGCCCATGTCATCCGCCGCACCGACGTGGCGCACCAGGTACGCGGTCTCCCTCGGCGTCCGGACGTGCTCCTTCGGCGTGGCCAGCTCCGAGATCGACGAGGTCAGGTCGTGGTCCCGCCCCACGCTGCTGCCGCAGCCGATCATCGACAGCAGCGACTCGCGGGAGCCGCGCCGGCTCTCGAGGTACTCGCGCAGGTCGAAGCACGGCCGGCAGACCGGGTACGCCGGCCAGCACTCCGCCTCCTCGCGGTACTGCGGCAGCTGCGGCCGCGAAGGCTCCTGGCACTTCTCCTGGATGTCGTCGATCACGTCCAGGATCGGCGTGAAGTACGCGTGCCGCGGCCCGCTGCCGTAGTACCGGTTCCGCCCCCATAGCTGCCCGACCAGCGCGTGTGTCTCGGCGTCCACGACCCCGGCCCCGCTGTCGCCCGGCACGCCGATCCCGCCCCGGATCCACGCGTCGTCGTCGTCGCCTTCTTCGTCGTCATCGTTGAATTCCTCTTCTATGAACCACTCCCGTGTCGCCTTCCCAGTCGTGTTCTTCGTCCCGGACATGTAGGCTGGGACCTCGCAGACCATCCCGCGCTGATGGCCCGACGTGCGACCCGTCGAGCATACTACGGCGCCGGGGGTGACGGCGCTGGCGGTCGTGATCGGCGTCTCTTTTCGCTGCGCGCCGCCTGCCGAGGGGAACTTCCGCAAGATGTTAGCCTGTCGTGTCTGTTGTTGCTCCTGGCCGGCTCCGACGGTGACGAGCGCCCAGTCCGTCATGACCAGAGGTGGCTCCTTATCGCAATCGTCCCAGTACGCATCGTGCGACACCCGCGTGGTCTTCAGGTCAAGACCCGACGTCGCGGTCAGGGCCCCCAGGCGGAAGTCGCGCGGGTTGCTGCTCAGCACGTCGTGCCGCTGGACCAGGCACTGCGCCCGGTCGATGGGCGACGGGTGCTCGACCGAGATGTCCTCGGTCCCCGTCCACCTACACTGATCGTCCCCTTCCCCCTCGATGAACGGGTGGAAGTTCACCAGCCAGTGGCTATTTCCCGCGATGGTCAGGCACGGCCCCAGCGTCGCCGCCACCTCGTCGCCGCTGCCGCTGCCTCCCGGGCGGCCCGCGAGCGTCGCGCCGATGCTGTCGCCCATGCACGGGCTGAGGTAGCAGAACGGGTTGCGCGGCTCGCACACTTCGTCCGGCTGGTCGCGGTTCAGGCCCCGGGCCCACACCCGCAGCCGGTCCACATCCCCCGTGGAGAACACGAACGACGCCGCATCCCGGTAGCTGGGGCCCAGCAGCTCGCGCACGTGCCCGGCGATCACGAGGCGCCGCGCCCGCGACACCGGCACCTCCGTCATGATGCAGATGCGCCGCGCTTTAGCATTCGTATTCATATTCATATTCGACTGTCGCGCCTTTTTCCCGCTGCCGCGCACGACGCTGATGACGTGGCCCGGCCCGCACCACTTCGGCATGAACTCGATCAGGAACGGCAGGACGCCGTGCTCCCAGACCAGGGGGAAGCTTGCCGATTCCACGAGCTTGGAGATCTGGCTTGGCGAAGCAGAAGCTGCAGCCCCGGGGCTGTCGGCAGTGCGCGCAGTGCCGCCGCCTTTTTTGCCCCGTTAGATCTCAGAGTCAGTACATACGAAAAAAGAAAGAGACAGACTGATCGTCAAAGACTCACCGTTCATCCTCTTGTATCGCTTCTCGACGACCGTGCGCAGCTGCTCTCGGCATCGCTTCTTGGAGATGCCGATGGACATCTGCATTTTGAGGGTTCGGTCCTCAGGAGACTCGAAAGTCTTTCTTTTGAGGTTGTTTGCTCTACCAGCAGGCCTAGGGGAAGCAGGCATATCCACCTGCGATGGTCCTCCTGCGGTGGCAGTAGCGGGGGGCGCTCGGGGCAAGCCATTAGAAGCAGGAATATGCGATGCATTGCTGCCGTCCGCCGCTGTAGTCTCAGCCTTGATATCAGCGCCATGAGCCCACTTCAAATGGTCGTTGACCGCCTCTGGGCTCGGGAACGCGCTCTCTCGGCAGCCTAGCACGGGGCACACCAGCAGGTGCTCCTTCTTGACGTGCCAGGTGAGCTCCTCGCGCGTGGCGAAGCTCGAGCCGGCAGCACCGGCGTCACACGGGCTGCCGGCGCCGCCACTGCTGCCCCAGAGACAGGCGTGTTGGTGTGCCGTCCGCGCGTGCAGCTCCAGGTCCTCGGCGCGGGGGAATGTGGCTTGGCACTGGTAAACCAGACAAACGTACTCTCCCACCACCGCGTTATTGACATTTTCACCGCCACCTCCGTCTCCGTCGCGGCTTCTGCTGGGTTTCACGACAGTGGCTTGTGAAGACGACGGGCTCACTTCAGCTGGTGTAGGTGCTGCTACTGACATAGCACTTTGGCCCATATACAGAGGACTCGGGTCCCGCGATGACGATGAGACGACAGAGCAAGAGGAAAAAGAAGACATAGACCCCTCCTCCCCCTCACCCGGGAGAGGAGCCCCTCCGGCGATAGAAGAAGGCGCGGCTGATAGTGATGAGACGTCCGACGCGAAGTCGAATGGCATGGAGGAGAACGTCACCCCAGACGCCGTGGATTCCGGCGGCGAGTATCCCGTCGTCATGTCATTGAACTGCAATGCCATCGGAAGGGGCGCTGGCAGCTTTCCCCCTCCACAATCACCGCCCCCGACCCCGCCCCCGCTGGCACCGAAGTCGAAAAAGGCGACACCGAATTCGGTGGCGAGCGCGGTCGCGTCCTCGCCCTCTCCGCCGGCCCCAATGAACAGCGGGTAGGGGTGATACTGGGATGCCGCCGCCACCTGTGGATGGTCGCTGGGCGGCGCGGCGGTGGCATATGTAAAAGAAGACGCAAAGCGCAGCTCGTCGTAGTTGTACGGGACGAAGGACGAGTGTCGACCGCCTTTGATATTCGTTAAAGCCGAGAGATCCGCTTGCCGCTCTGCTCGTGATAACGGCGTATTGTTACTAGCGGTGCGCATCATGGGCGGGATTGGCGCTGATGATGATGATAGCGCATCCTGGAGGGGCGGCGGCGGCGGCAGCGACGCTGCTCCTCCTTCCCCAGACCCAAGGGCGGTTTCGGACTCCTGCCCGGTGGTAGCGGCCCCGTATGGCTGCATGGTCTTCGCGGCGGCGGCCCCTCTACGGCGCTGTTTGTTGCCGTTGTTTCGGCCGCTGCTGCCTGGGGCGGTGAAAGCGTACGTGAATGCGCCGCGCCGTCCCGTGGTGGGAGACACGGAATGAGCTGAGCCCGATGATGGATGCCGAACACTCAAGGCAGGCCCAGGCGCGGCGCGGCGTGGCGCGAACGGACGGACCGGGCCGTACGGAAAAGGTGGATTACGATTGTTCACTTAACGGCCTATCCACCAGACACGGCCTGCAAATAATAAGCAAAGGCCCCGCGAGAATGATGATGGGTCCCAACGTACCTGGTTGTCGGTATAGCGTGGGGGCGTATAATATTACACTTCGTAGTTGGAAAGGTGCGAAACAGCCATAGGACTCCCTCACTCATCTGTCACCATATAGCTTTAGGCTTCAGCTTGGTATAAGGACTTCGGTAACTACATAAGATGCCAGGGGGTGTGCGAGAGGCCTCTTACTCACCCCCGCTTCTTCCTCCAGGCAGCAGTGGGCGAGAGTTCCGCCTGCGTGCACTGCATCTCACCTATACAAGAGCGTGACTGACTGACTAACTACCCAGTCAGTCCAACGGGTGGTGAATGGGGCGCGGTCTTTGGGGGCGGAGCAGTCAGCGTTGCAACACTATACGCACCGAGTTAGTATAGTCTGGTCGCCTGGCCTTGGCATGGGCTTCTTTGACGGTGCGGTGCGCGGCCCCACTGTCCGTCCGGGGTCTGCGCCCCCTACCCCCGGCCGCCTTCCGTACTATAAGCCGGTGAGCGCCCCGTCCCCCGTTTCGTCGTGGAGCCGGACGGACGACCATGTTAAGGTTCTTTGATACGGATCCGTCGCCGGAAGGGCTTTTGATAGCAGCATGAATCAATGTAGTTGATCCGATTAACCGGGAATTCTTTGAAGGCTATCACCAAGCTACATATAAGCCCCTGGTAACGCACTAGGTAAGACATATAACGACAGGTTAATAACCAATCAAATGCTGCCATCTTATCTTATTTATGCACTCTCTCCTGAATCTCTCCTATATCTCGGCTTTACCCTACGTTCCTCTCACCCATAGTACTCTACATATCTCTCGCAGAGAATCGAGTCCCTAGAGTATATCGGAGAAGGCTCACACGCACACGTCTTCAAGGTCGGAATTCGGGAGAAAGGGCACGCATTAAAGCTGGTAGGTATAACCAAGTACTGGATGTACTATGCAGGAAGCTGAAACTCGACAATGCTATGATTTAGATTTGTACACAACACTGATTGGAAGCGACATGCTTCTGTTACTTGCTTCTTGACGAAGAGCACGAGTGGACCATGATGAGTCAGACCAGCCATCTCCGGCTCGAATTCAATGGTTACATAGAGGAATTCGGATATGAAAACATGCGTTCGCGCTTTCTAGACCAAGATGGCAAAAACCCATCCATTCGAAACATCGTCAAGGAATTTGGTCAATGTGAGGAGGATTTGACCATACCCCTTGCAAAGAGGCTCCTCGGGGATATTATCACGTTGCAGCATCTCGGTATCATCGGCATAGATGTGGCACACCGACATATCATCAGCGGCATATTCGCCGATTGAGCTCCGCAATCACTGTACCACATTCTCAGACGAATCCGAACCTGAACCCGGGTCTTAATGCCAACCAGATATCCGCGATGGAGCTTGTGACTCTCCAGTTGAGCAGTAATGACTGCTGGTCTTTCGATGAAAGGGTGCAGGACTGGAAGGAAGAGCGGCTCATAACTTGTCCAAGACTACGATACCGCCATGTGGGAGGGATCCAGGAGGGTGTGTCCGACACAAGCAATCTGTCAACCGAGGAGGGTCCGGTATCCTGCCGGAACATTGGTGATCCGAAAGGGTCTTCTTCTTTCCTGGCACAAAACCCGAACAGCCCCTCCTAGGTCTTCAGATAGATTCTTGTACGGTGTGCGGTTTCCCATACAATATCACCTTGCTCATTATTCTCCCTTTTGACACCCGGCAGTTGCAATAGAAGGCACAGAATTTCCAGCTATGGTCAGTACAGGGGTTCAATATACCAACCAACCAGCCTACCAAACCCGATGTGCCGTTAAAACCATTCCAGCCCGGAGAGATTGTTCCATGATTTCATATAAAGTAAGAGACGAAGGAGATAAAAATAGACAACCCCTATTAATATGTTGGGTAACCGTGGAAGAATATGGCTTGCGTATTTATTAGACGGATGCTTGGGGTGCAAAGAGTGTACGACATACCATCGTATGGAAAGCCTCCAATGGTCTAGGAATCCTGTTTTCGTATCACCTGTAATCCATCGTAGAAAGCTTATAATAGATTAAGGGGCAGGAACTCCCGGCTTTGTGGCTTTATAGCCCGTCCGGAACACCAGTAGCCATGGCCCTTGGTGGCTTGTTTATTGGGCGCTACGCCACTTATACGCCTCAGGGGCTGTACCACCCCTCCGGTATACTAGCGGCTTCTGAAACTACCTCTCTTGATTCTGTTCAGGGGGTCAAGTCATACTTTATATAGATAGCAATACAATAGCACCAAGCCACCGGGGCTGATAAATTCCACCCCTGCATTTGTACCTTTCAAGCCAAGGACGAGAAGGACGTTTTGTGGTCGCACCAAGACTTAGTGATACAGCTGTCTCGTGAGGCTATTGTCCAAGCATTGGAATATTACAGTCCTGAAGCAATTGCCGGACCCGATAAATACGAACATCCGAACTATTCCGAATAGCGCCCTGCAATGACAGAACCCTTACGCAGCCACAAGGATTACCATTCACCATAAACCGGTTTTATGCTTGTGATACCCATGGACGCCGTGGACCATTGGTGGGAGCCACTTCCCGCAAACTCCACTGAAGCCGGCGAGTAGACCCTTTCGGTTTGTATCGTGTGGCACGTGGCGATAAAAGATCCAACGGTGTCCGGTTGCACGATGACCGCTAGCACTCACGCCACTGTTCTCCAAAAGGAACACAAAGGACGAAAACTCCAGTTATCAATCTGAATAGATACTAAGTATACCTGAATTTATCCTGGCTTTGAACGTAGGAAACACTGTTAGATCTCATCAATCGATCTACATATCGAAAGACGATCCTTATAGTACGTAGATGATTAAGTTCACCATCCTTGACGTTTTGATCATGGTGATATTCAGTGACGACAACCGCTAGGGGCTGCAAGCTTGAATCCCATCAATGTTGATTTCCGGTGGATCTCTTGGAAATTACCCCCAGCAAGAAGTCACTTCTTTGTGCGAGTCAAAACGACATATTATCAGTAACCAATGTGAGAACAGGTGATGGATATTGGTGGTAACAATTGATCTATCGTATCTCTGAGAAGATTTTCTATAAATCCCGCCAGACTATAAGAGAGAGATATTCCGCCCTGGGTAGTTGAGCCTGGAGACAAAACAGTAAATGAAGGGGGGCCATAACGGTTCCATTTAAGACTATAGTAGACACTACAGCGCTAGTGATCGCTCTTGCTTAGACAACATGGGCACGTCTTCCCATGCCTGGTAGTCACAAATTTCCCTGTCAACCTCCAGAACCTCACTCTATATCTACGGGCGAGGGGGTATGGCGGGCCTCGTGGGTGCCTTGGCCTTCAGAGAGACAATGATGTTGCCATCGGTCGAAGAATCGCCAGTGTCGTTCCAGTTCAAGGTGTAAATGCCGTCAGTGTCGGTTGGCGAGGCATACCACAGGGTCAAGAGCTTGCTATCTTGCTTGTGCAAGATCACTCCACCGTAGAACGTGAAGTCCGTAGTAGATATATCAGAAGATCCCGTCGTGTTGGTGAAGCCCACCTGGTGAGCCGTGGACGTCGGGCCAGGCACGTAGAAGGTCAAGTTAGACCAGGCCTCGGCGTCTCCAGACGCGGTGGCGTTCTCGTTTGCGACCAACGTGCCATCATCGTTATGGACTAGGAGAGAGGTCAGCAATATATACCATGAATACGCCATCCATGTGAAGTTCAAAACATACAAAGCACGATGTCATGCATCGAGCCATTGAGGTCCCGAGGGTCGCCTAGGTACGCAAGATCTGTAGCGCAAGGGAAGGTCAGCATCATGTCCTACATGGCATCAGCACTGAGGTGATAACTCACTGTCGTGGTAAAACACGGGAGAGCCTCCGATGCCCTTTCCATAGGCATATAGACTGAAGGTCTCAGGCATACTGCTCCTCGCAACTCGAGAAGATCCGGCGAGGGCAAGAGGCGCCGCAAGAAGGGCGAAAGCAGAGAAGCTGACCATCTTCAAACGTTTGTAGTCTTCCGAGCTAAACTTTCTGAGGGGGGAAGTGAAATCGTAGGAAGGTGAAAGGCTTGGCTGAGGAGGAGGAGCCCACGGGGAGGGGCCTCGCTAATATGCTAACTCGGCTGGCATGTAAATAGCTGGCCATCTAGCAGGTTCCAGCCCAAGCCGGACGCATGACAAGCGCCTTACTCAGCAGCGGATGTCCTCGGTGGCCCGCCTCGGTAGCTCGCGATAAGTCGCAATGCTATGCCATCTCCTAATGGAATAGAGGAGGAGGACGACGACGACTGCGCCATGCCATGCCACGGGAGCGCCCGCACCCTTGGAGTCGGAATGTGGGGAGGCGTCGGGATGGCATTGACCAAGCCTACCTATAGTGATAGGACCTATATTATCAGTCCACGGCGCGCGTTATGCGACTGCGGATCCTTTCCCCTCTCGCCCGTACGAGCCGAATGCAACGTCCGCACATCTAGATTCTGTGCACAAGCCACATGCCACATGGTCTGTATGCATGTCAGATCAGCGAGCGATGAACGATGATCAGCGATCTGATAAATCTTGTTCTAATCACCATCCCTGGCAATCTCGTGCGCGTCCCTTGTCACCAACGAATTCTTCCGTCCTGTCGTTGGGCTGGAATCTGGCCAGTCTGGATCTCTATTTTTGATCGCCTGAACGGGGGGTGTTAGGGGGCTACGGTAACCACCCGGGCCATCTCGGTCATCTTTACGTATGCGCGGCTTATGCATATCCTTGCTGCCCCCCCGTCCACCGCAGCTATATGCAGCCCACGCACATATACGCACATACGGAAGGGTCTCGTTCAGCCGTTCAGCCTCTCTGCAGTGTGTCCAGATGCGATCAGGTTCAGGGCCATATAGTCAAGCTGCTGCGTCTGAAGATCATGACGCGTCAGAAAATCTCCGACACGCTAGCCAACGCCCTATGCAAGGGGTTCGGTAACGGCGTCCAGATAGTGCAGAGGCGGCACGGGTTCGCGGGCTGTCACCCTCCCGCCTAGCGTACGTACGCATCTTCATCATCGACGTCGGCGCTTTATATTGTTGCGACTAGCTGAAGAGGCTTCACAGCTCGATCGGGCAAGCAGTTCATCAGCCCCGCAGCCCACTCGATATACTGAAGCAGGCCACAACGAAGCCTCAACTTACTGGACTTAGGTATGCTGATGTTCTCTAGTACATGGAATCCCATCACGGTATGCAGCCATGTGGCGGCGTGCTCGGGTGCTTCCATAGAACCATCTGGCTCAGCAGTCGACCTACCACCTACGGCTTAACTTCAGTCAGCTGGGTATCGCAGCCCACCGGCCCTGTTCTCACCGGAATCCGGAAGCCGCACGACGATGCCGGCTCTCGGCCCTATAGCTCAGAGCCGCGTAGACGTTTCAATAGTCGCGCAGACAATAGAAATTCCGCCGCTCGGGCAATTCTCAGTTATCGTGCTCTTAGCTCGCATAATGCTTACGCAGCCCTGCAGGATGCGGGTTCTATCAAACGAGGGTCCTCGTAAAGCCTCAAACGCCTGTCTTCGGCGTGAGCCACGATAGCCACGACGTAACGCGACTAGTCAGGGAGGCTTAGGGGAGGCTCAAGGCGGCCCGCTGTTCCTGAGGGGTTCCCCAGTTCTTTCCGCAGTAGGGGCACCACCGAAGCGATATAGCTCAGCATGGACTATATCATCGCGTATAATGGTTACGACCACAGTAATTCTGTGGCTAGAGGACATATACGTTGAGTCACTTGATGCGAGGGTTCTCGGTGTAACCTTACCTCTGATCTCACTGGGGCTATTTTTATCCCCATCTGCATCACGAGGAGCAGCCGGTCAGTCACACACTGTATTTCAAGAAGATTATGTTATTGTTACCTTCACGATGTGGTATTATAGAGTGCCAATGGCTGATATAGACGTGCAGTTCTGATCCACCGCATGCGTACATTATCCTAGTAATACGTCTAGATCTCGGATGCCCCATTCCATCGGCCGAAACGGCTTATTTCCACCCCGTCCTGAGCCATGAGGTGCTGAAAATATAGATATAAGGGACTGTCATGATGCAGGTGTAAGATCATCCCTTCACGAGAAGTCAGAGCCACTCACAGCAAGTCAAGCCTCTTCAAGCCCTTCCTGGTCTCTCTCTCTCTCTCATCAACACTTAGCCATGGCTCCCTCTCTCTTCCGCCTCCTTCCCCTCCTTACCTTCGTCACTGAAGCCCTTAGTTTCCCTGGCCTGCCAAACCTTCACCCCCGAGATGCATGTGCGGGAAACACAGCTACCACCAGAGATGAGTGGTGTGACTACTCTATCGACACCGACTACACCACCACTGTCCCGGACACGGGAGTGACCAGAGAGTACTGGTTTGAGCTGCAAGACGTGACAGTCGCCCCTGACGGGGTCTCTCGCACAGCTATCGCGGTCAATGGTTCTATACCTGGCCCGACCATATTTGCGGACTGGGGAGACACTGTCACCGTCCATGTGAGCAACGCCTTGACAACCTCCAACAACGGAACCAGTATCCACTTCCACGGAATCCGGCAGAACTTCACCAACCAGAATGATGGTGTCGTTTCTGTCACGCAGTGCCCCACCGCGCCGGGTGAATCCATCACCTACACTTGGAGGGCCACCCAGTACGGCTCGACATGGTACCACTCCCACTTCTCGCTCCAAGCCTGGGAGGGCGTCTTCGGCGGCATCGTCATCAACGGCCCAGCGACGGCCAACTACGACGAGGACCTCGGCGTCGTGTTCCTGAACGACTGGAGCCACATGACGGTGGACCAGCTCTACTCCGAGGCCCAGACCACCGGCCCGCCGGATCTGGAGAACGCCCTCATCAACGGCACCAACACGTACGAGGACGGCGGCTCCCGGCTCACGGTGTCGATGACATCGGGCACCTCGTACCGCCTGCGGCTCGTGAACGGCGCCATCGACTCGCACTTCAAGTTCATGATCGACAACCACACCATGCAGGTGATCGCGTCCGACCTGGTGCCCATCCAGCCGTACACGACGAACATCCTCAACA
This sequence comes from Diatrype stigma, assembly GCA_022225965.2. Lineage (NCBI taxonomy): Eukaryota > Fungi > Ascomycota > Sordariomycetes > Xylariales > Diatrypaceae > Diatrype > Diatrype stigma. Next base: position 455,864 of record JAKJXP020000021.1, on the reverse strand, counting down.
TCGGCATCGGGCAGCGGTACGACGTGATCGTGACGGCCGACCAGGCCGCGGTGGCGACGGACTTCTGGATGCGGGCGATCCCGCAGTCGTCGTGCTCCAGCGTGGACGAGGACCAGTCCTCGGACATCAAGGCGATCGTGACGTACGCCGACACAGCGACGGAGCCGACGACGGACGGGTGGACGTACCCCCTGGACGAGTGCGTGGACGAGACGGACAACCTGGTGCCGTACCTGTCCAAGACGGTCGGCGACGCCGTCTGGGACGACAACGAGGTGGCCGACTTCACCACGGTCGACAGCCTCTTCAAGTGGACGCTCAACAGCACCACCATGCTGGTCGAGTGGTCCAACCCCACCCTGTCCATGGTCATGAACGGCGAGACCGAATTCGAGGCCAACGACGCCATCCTCGAGCTGCCCACCGCTGACGAGTGGGTCTACCTCGCCATCGACACCACCCTCACCCTCGACCACCCCATCCACCTGCACGGCCACGACTTCTTCATCCTCGCTCAGGGCACCGGCGATTACTCCAGCGACATTGCCTTGAACCTGGACAACCCTCCCAGGAGAGACACTGCTGTAAGTGATACTATCTCGTGCTTCTATCCTATCATCGGCATGGCTGCAGATCTTGACTGACTCGATTTTTTTCTCTTCTACAGATGCTTCCGGCTTCGGGCTACCTAGTCTTAGCATGGCAGGCTGACAACCCAGGTGCCTGGTTGATGCACTGCCGTAAGTTTTCCCGCCTTCCCCTTTTCCCCATCGTCTCTTACAGCGTGTTTCTGGTTTGTTCTTCCTCTTCGTTACATCCGATGCTAACTTGTGATAGACATCGGCTGGCACACGTCCGAGGGTTTCGGGCTGCAGTGGATCGAGAGATACGACGAGATCGCCGCCATCGTGGACCAGACCGTCCTGAACGATACCTGCACTGCTTGGACCAATTTCCAAGCGACGGAGAATATCGACCAAGAGGACTCCGGAATTTAGTCTAGTGACCTTGATACGTAATGGTAGGGATGAGCCTTGGTAGCTGATGCATTTACGTTTCCTAACTCGTATATCTCTGCATGTATATTCCTGAGATTGCATTCGTTGCAATGACAGAAGAAAATCAAATAAAAACTCTCTTGTTCGTGATTCTGAGTGTTCCTACGTAACAAAACTACTGCCCTACTTTCTGGGGATTTGCATGCTGTGTATGAGTACGCTTTGCCCGGCTTCGGTATGAAAATGGTATATGCCTACGTAATCCATGAAAGCAATCGAATTGCTGTATCAAGCAGCAATTAAACATTGTCCGCTCGCCATCGTCGAAATCTTTCGCACGAACGCGGGATGATAACCTTCAGTATTGATAGCTCCCTGAACGGAACTGGATGAACGTTCTTTCACTTCAAGCACCCATATTCAACTTTCAAGAAGAGCTGGCGGGATTCTAGAATAGATTTTCGCCCCTTGCCTCCTTCGGGGGTTTGGTTTCACCCATTCCCTGTTACATCGGGTCGATATTAGTGTCGATATAGACTAGGATTCCAGATCGTACCCCCTGCCAATGCTATACCCCTGCAAGAAATATCTACGCGTACTTTCAAGATCGTCGTCGTCACCATTTTTACTTTAGTATATAATAACTGCACATATAGCTTCAGAAAAAAATGAACAACCCGTTGTGAGAAAATTACCTACCATGTTGGTGGGTATGACAACGTAATCGACAAAGTCTCCCAGGGACATTCCGAGCATACAATGGGATTAACTATTACGGGAAGCCTCATTTCGGGCCGAAAAGCGGAAGAGACGGGCGTTTCGGTAACAAAGCCTGGATACCATATTAACGAATCAACACTTAAGATTCATAGACCATCAAACAGAGGGCCTACAACGTGCTTCAATCAAACGAACTCAAACCACAGAGTAATTCTTTTGGTGCTTGGACTTCAGAACCAATCGCAAGGACGCTGCCGGGTTCTCCTTGTTGTAGTCAAAGACCGGGTGCTGAGAGTGGCCCGTGGTGCAGCCTCATCACAGGGTCTGAGGGTTCAATCTCCCAACAGCCAGCTAAAATACTTTGAGTTGGCCGGGTCCGGCACAGTTCTGGATCTTTACTTCTACATTTTGCTCCCTGGAAGGTGACACTTTGAACCCATCAGCCGTATTGAAGACCACAAAGCCGATAATAGTCTCGGTAACCAGTTATTGCCCGATATGCCCCCTAAAGTAGGTTGAAATTGCGCCTCACCCCACTGCCCAAGTTACAAGTGATGGACTCGGACTCGGCTCACACCGATTGAACTAGCGGTCCCGGGAAGACAGTGACGCCTCGGTAGTTGAGGAGGAACCCGCTCCCAAGAAGCGCGCTCCTGCGAGGAAGAAGAAGACGCCCGCTGCCGCTGCTGCGGTGGGCATGTGTAGCCTGAACAAGAAGGACTTCGGCGACAGGATCAAGGACGCTCTACGGTCTGTCATCCCCAGGACCTGATTTTCCCCCTACTATCATAGCATCGTTATCATCGTGGGTAAGCTTTAACTGACCAACGGGTGGAACTCGTAGGCTGGAGAAATACGGGGCGCAGCGGATGTATATTCCGGTGAGTAGAAATGCCTTGCAGCTAGACCAGAGCAGCAGCATGATTTAGATGTCATGAGGCTGACTGGCTGGTACCTAATGGGTGTTGTTTCTAACGCGAATCGATCTTAGATGGACATGGACTTAGACTTCTTCCGGCACTTCTTCGGAGGGGGCGAGATCGCGGGTATCTCCATCACGCCAGAAGGTAAATAACAACTATGCACATACCTATGTGTGTTCCCCTCCTTGTGACGCAATGCTTTGCATGCTGAACACACCATCCCCAGTGTATGACGAGGAGAGCCCAGTGGTGATCGCCCAGCTTACGAATGCAGCCGCGGGTGCGGTCTTTGGGGTGACCAAGGTCAAGGGCGGCAACCGGTACGCCACGACCCATCTCATGAAGATGGCGGTGATATTCTACCCTGCCACCAAGAAAGCGCAGGCCTGGCTTACTGTCTAGACGAGAGATGGCATGTGTCTCCAGACCCTCTGTGCTGCGGGCGAGCGGAGCCCGAGGTTCTGTGTACGATAGATAGATCACTGTGACAATTACTCCGAAACCAACGATATAGATGGTGATAGATGGTACCAACTGTGTGGATAGAAGGAACGCACGTGGAAGCAGAGAAGCGAAGACAGCTATTAAACTTTCCTATCCCGTTGCCAGCGAGCCACTCAACAGGGTGAACTATACACAATAATTACTAAAGCGAATCAAAGTAATGCAAAATTGAACACCAGACCCTCACCCGCCCTATACTTGTGTAGATACAGATAAATAAGTAAAAAGGAACGTAACACGTACGATTCGTCTTCGTTTCCATCATGATAGTTTTACACGGTGCCATGCAAAGCAGTGTAGACCAAAGAACATAGAAAAGCTAGAGGACAAAGAAACTCGTGATGATGCAAAGTAGCTACCTAGTTAGCGTCTCGAGGCGTCTCGGGTTTCGCCTCTCTCTCCCTTACTCGCTCCTGTCTTGTCGATCTTCCAAGTTCGAACAAAACAACAAAAACAACATAAAAAACGGGTAATAGCTGGGTGCTGCAAATTGATATTCCCACCCCAAACGAATCAAGCAATCAATCAAAGGTATCTTGCGATTTCTATGTTCCCTTTTTGTTCGCCGATGTGTTCACCGTTGCCGACTTTAAAAAAACTCCCTCGCTGAGCCCATATGTTCGCAGGTATGTGATGTGATGTTGATGTGACGTGTAATATGAGAGTGACGCGCGCGTGTGTGTATGACGACGCCGTCGTAGTTCGTCCTGATGCTTCTGCTTCTTCGTGAAGGGTTTCAGCACCGAATTTCTGCCCGCCTCCACCACTCTCTACCTGCTTATGGCGCATATGCGGTATCGAAAGGACCAGCCACCGCCAGCTCTTTCTCCATGCCACGGCGCGATGGATTGCATTGCGTTGCGTTGCATGTCCTACGAGCCACGCACTTCATAGATATTTCAGACTCGACAGGTACTTGCTCACTCACTCCCCCTTCCGCTTAGCCCTAGCCAGCTCACCAGCGAGCTCGCTATTCTGGCGCTCGCTGTCGAGGATGCGCTGGCGCGCCGCCGCGCGATCCATGTGGCGGGCCTCGCGCTCCTGTTTAAGTTTGCCCTCGAGCTCGCGGAGCCGGAACAGCCAGCGCGTGTCGCTATCCATGCTGCCGCCTCCTCCTGATGGCGACGTACCTCTACCGCCTGCCCCTCTTGCGTCATCCCCGCCGTTGCTTATCGAAGTCGCCAACTTCTCCGAGACCAAATCCGCAGCAGCCCCTGCGTTATTGGTGTTGCTGCCACGCCGCGGAACATTCGTCATGGAGCTGGCTCTCTTGCTGCCGGGCCGAGATGTCGAAGTCGTCGGGATGGGTTCCAGGTGTGTTTGGGTGGTCTTGCTGCGGGGGATCCTCGAGCTGCTATTGCTGCTAGCGGCGGCCGCGCCATCGCGGTGGTGCGGGCCGGTGGGAACAAGCGGGGAGGGGCTACCTGACTCCATCTCCTCATGAGAGCTGCTCCTCTTCAGGCCAGCCGGGTCGTAGTAGCCGCCGCGGACGCGGGCGTCGTGCGCACGCTGCAGTGTGGCATTCTCGATCTTGAGTGTGCGATAGGCCGCCTCGAGCTGCGTGTACTTAGCGTGGAGGTCGAAGCTACCTGCTGCTAAGCCGGAGCGGACTAGCGCCTCGAGTCGCTCAAGCTTCTTAGACTTTGAGTCGAGCATGTTCTCGAGCGCGTGGTACTCCTTCCAGAGATCCCGCTCGACCGACTTGATGCTGGTGTGGAAGCCACTAATCATGGCCTCGATGGTCTTGATAGCGCCAAGTAGGTTCTTGCTGAATCCGGGCAGCATGGTGGAGACGGACTCGAGTGACGGGAGCGCGCGGCCGTTGATGAGGCTATTATTATGAGCCCAGTCGGTGCCACAGAGTGCTGAGAGGCGGGTCCACAGTATGAGAAGAAGGTTGTTCCGTTCGATGAGCTGTTCCTTAAACTGGCCTTCGAGGTGGGCCATCTTCTTCTTGTCAGAGGCCCGGCTGATCTCCAGCTCCTGAATGCGGGAGTCTTGGCTCGTGACAGTCCGGGAGACGTGCGAATGGGTTCGCTGGAACGTATCGAACTGGTTCTTGGTGTTACGATGAGCTTGTCGTTCTTTGTCTAGCATATCAGCCAATTTCCGGGATTCCAGGCCGTGTGACTCGAGTAGGGCGTCCCTCTGCTTGATGATACGATCTTTCTCGAGTACAGAAGCCTTGGTGGTATCGAGCTCCCGGACTGTATCATCGAGAGTCCGTTGGAGATTGGCGATGTCCTGTAGAATAATCAGTCAACCAGAACGCCAAGGCTTGGTACCTCCGTTTAGTGATAGGGAATCTTACCCGGAGAAAGCTTGACCTAGTACCGTTCAAGTCACCCAAAGCCTCTCTAAGGTTGTTCTCGAACTCCATCAACCTCTCCTTCCACTCGGCCGCCTCGATCTCGCGGCTACTAAGGCTCTTGCGTAATTTCCTAACCTCGTCTTTGGCCGTGGACGCCTCGCGGTTAAGTTCGTTGACGAATTGCTGGACCTCTTCTTTCTCGCGGTCCGCTACTAGCTCGCGCTGCGTTCGCTCGTCGGCTATCCGCTGCTCCAACTCCCGGACGTGATCTTGCTCGTCCCGCAGACTTTGCTCGACGGCGGCCAGATCTGCTTCGAGATTGCCTATTCGGACCTTGTCATTCTCCTGCTCCTCTCGTAGGAAGGTGATCTCATCCTGCAGAGACTCCTGCTGGACGCTCAAACGCTGGCCCTTGTCGTTGGCCTCGAGCAACTTGGCCTCAAGATCTTCCAGTTCCTTGTTGGCCTCGCCCAAATCCCCTTCAAGCTGTTGTATCCGGTTGTGTTTCTTCTCCTGCTCATCTTCGAGACCAACGAGGGCTTCGCTCATCTGGCGCATCTCGTCTTGCAAAGCCTCGAAATTCTCGGTTCTGTCCTGAAGCTCAAGCTGCAATCGGTGGATCTCTTCGGCCTTCTGGTCGCCTTCGTTTTCAAGAATATCGATTTCTTCTTGGGCCTCTTGCCGTAGGCTTTCGAACTGTTCTTCGAGACTTTCACAGTCCCTCAAAGCTTCGTCTCGCTCGTTCTGGAGGGCAAGGGCGTCGTTAGTGGCGTTTTCGAGCTCGTCTTCGAGCGTAGCTATTCGGTTTTCGGCTTGTTGCTTCTCGTGCATCGCAGCTTCGTAGTCCTGTGAACAGGCGTCAAGTTCACGCTGGATATCTTGATGCTTCATTTTCAGCTCATTGTATTTATCGCGCTGCTCGGCAAGCTTATTCTCAAGCTCTTCACGATCGGGGTCTTCTTCTACGGTCATGGCAAGCTTCGTGCGACCGCTAGTCCTCGAGTTTGACCGCTCGTGATTCCCTGTTCGTGAGGCTGATCGCTCGAGGAGACTATCAACCGTCGAAGGTGCCGGCCCACCCCTACGCTGGGCCAACTTGAGATCTTCGATCTCCTGATACAGCCTCTCTTTTTCGCGATTGCGCGAAGTCAGCATAGACGTCTGCGCACCAACTTCTCTTCGCAATTCGGCGTTCTCGTGCCGGAGCTGCTCGCTCTCTCGACGGAGCTCTTCGACAAGTGTGCTCGACTGACTTAATGAGCCGTGATCCATCTCGCCAGATAGGCCTGAGACCGGGCGTGATCTTGAAGGCGATGACGGTCTTCCTTTGCGTGTGATGTTGTAGATATTTGTCGTATGATGCAAACCGCCACCAGCACTGCTGCTCCGGCCGACCCCTGATCCTCCTGCGTTAAATCCCTGCTTTAGACGGAAGATTTCGTCGCGGAGCCTTCGGTTATCGTCGTCAGATTGTTCGCGTCTCGCAGTTTCTTGCTCGAGGAGGTCCTTCCATACGTCGGCTTCCTCCTGTCTGCCGAGATTATCGCCAACGCGATCGCCAGCCCGGTCTCCCATCATCCTTATGGCTTCTGCTAGTTTCCTCTTCTCGGCCTTATCCGCCATGCTATCGTTGCGCAATCTTTCGATCTCGGTCATGAATTCCTCGACCCGCTCGCGGAGATATTGCAGCTCTTCTTCGCGTTCCTGTGCATGCTCATCGAACACCGGCGTGGTCCTACCATCAGACGAATAACCGCTTCTCGCCGTACTCGGGCGGTCCTCCTCATTCCGATCGCGTAGGGTTTTCTCGAGTTCTTTGACACGGCGTCTGAGCACTTTGTTGTCGCGTTGGATCACAGCTAGGGAAGTCTTGAGTTCGACGTTCTCCGAGATCATTTCCTTGATACCTTCTTCGGAGAGCTTGTCCAGGCGGTCAGAAAGGAACATAACCTTCAGCTTCAGGTCGAAGTTCTCCTTGGACAGGCGTTCTATGGTGCTGGACTGCTCTTTTAATGTCATGTTTCGACCATTTCGGTTGAGTGTGCTTGGAACAGGAGTGTAGTCATGAATCTTTCGGTGGGGTTGCATAGGAGTGCTAAGGCCGCCTTTCGTCTTGTACTCTTTGGCTAGGGATTCGGGCACCTCGACATTGCGCACATGCCTCGCGATGACCGTGTCGGTCGGCGGAAGCATTGGCCCCTGCGTTTGGGCCCGTGGCGTCCTCACAGCATCTTCATTTTCGACGTCGTTAATCGACGCTTTCACATTTTCGTCTACAGGTGCTAGATGCTCGATTCGACCCGATTCCGGGTATTCATCAATGCCAGAGGCCATGCTTCCTATGCTGATGGATCGCGACAAGGAAGTACTTAAGCTCCGGGTTAGGCCGTGAGCTGGTATAGCACCACCTGATTGAAGAGCGAAATCAACGCCTAGTCCAACTGTGGCCTCACTATCGATATCAACTACATCCTCATTGCTGAGGAAGGACGAGGTGGAAGATCGTTGACTGGCGTTTCGACTGCGTAAGAACTTTGGACGGCTATCGGTTTTCGAGGAATTGCCAGTATCTAGGGTCAATTTGGGCAATTCGATGTCGGAAGTTTCGTGACGGACAGAGGCGGAAGATGCATCATTATGGGGCCGATGCTGGGAGTGGGATCGGGGCTGGAGGGTCGCACTATCTGCCTCACTGGTCACGTTTCCACTATCTTCTTGTCTTTCCTCAGCACGACTACTAGCCATGGATATTGCTCTTGAGACGGACCGAGCGGCGGCGGCGGCAGCGGACGGAGACGAAGCGAGGTTTTCGAGGGAGGAGGTGGTGTTGCCAATTTCGATAGACTCATCCGTCGTAGTGTTTATGCTTGCATCACCGTTGTCGGCATGGGCCTGCAATTGTCCAATCCGGTTGGGTAGCGTTGCATGTCTAGGAGGTTCCGGCGTGGTCTTCGCTGGTTGGTTCGAACTGGCATTGACAGTAGCTCTGTTCGATGTCTCTACTGTACGACGGTGTGATTCTGGCTCCGGCTCAGATTCTGTTTCATGATGTGGTAGCGATTTAGGGGCTTGGGCCGGGTCGTGTTTGGTAGGAGAGACATCGAAAAGGTAGGTATCGTCAATGCCGCCTTCTGGGCCAGCAACTCGTATCGGCGATATGGGTGGTATAAAGCTGGATTCGACATCTTGCAGATGGGCCATGACCTGCTGCTCCTCGGTCAGAGAATTTGGATGCTTGTCTTCCTGGTCAATGGCTGTGATTTCGTATAGGCTGCTATCGGCAGCATGGCCTGGTTGTTTTGGTGGTACTAGGAGCTGTTGTGGTGTCGGGGGAAGCTTCGGCTGCGTTTCGTCATCTTGGTTGATAGCTGGTATCATATTCTCTGTTCGACCACCATCTATCCGGTCATGCTCGTCATGCCGTTCGTTCGGCGATCGTGATGGAGACCGTGACGGCCGTCGTGATGGTATAGGGGAAGGGGAAGGCGAAGGCAATGCTGACTGCGGGTTTCTCGTAGTCGTCTCTATCTCTGTCTGTGTCTCTATCTCTGAACTCGGGCCATCCACATGGATATCAACATCGGCGTGACTCTGGTCGTGGACCTGACTCCGGTCTTCGCCTTCCTCCATCGCAAGCTTCTATTCAGTGGTGTTGTCTACATATAGTGGTTTCGAATTACGGGATCCAGGCTGCCGTCGTCGTATTCTCGAAGGTTGCGCGGACGTAGACGTGGTTGCGGATGGAGCAACCTGATGCCTGCGCACATAAGATGGTGCGCTGGTTGAGATGAAGTCCCTCCCTCCCCAATGGACACCTTGACCCAATGCGAGCAAAAATGGCTAAAATAGATCTATCGGCGTTGACGAGTCGAGGTACATGCCAGATCCGGGAATAAATGCGATGTCGTGAGAATGCGCAGATACGGGCTGTGGACTAACGAAGGGCACCTCAGTTACGTAGATATGTTGGTGGGTAGGTCGACACTGATCACACTAAGTACCAACTACTTGTCAATGGTCGCAGTAGCACTAAGACGGGATCAACACTTCGATGCAAATGGCTGTATAATTCCGCGAGTCACTGAGGCCAAACCAACGTCCCAGAGACCTGCGACTTGATTTAGGGGGATTGCAACGGGGATCGCAACGGCGTGTAAGTAAAAGTTTTCTTTTGAGTAAATTAGAGTGGACGATTAAGTGCTGGGGCTCGGTTGTGAAGCCAACGCAACCTGTAACAGCTCCGTTTGTCTGTCTCGCGGGTGTGTGTACGCCAAGTTGAACGAGTCTGGTAGAGAAGTAAGTAATACAGAGAGAGCTGGGGTAGCACGGGTAGGCCTGCTCTTACTATTAGTGATGTTATGAGTATGATGCGGAAGTTGGGAATCGGTAGTGGGGGGTGTAATGTAGATGTATGTACATACTCCCCCATTGATACCTACATGTATGTATGTATGTAGGTACTGTACTAGACTACCTGTGTAGAACCGGGCAGCCGGGCAAAACAACCAACTCCCCCACCTTGCAGTCGTTTCTCAGGTTGCTTTTCTCTCTTTCTGAAACACTTAACTTAGATCCAGGCGTATGCGCGGCCAACTACCACTACCTCAGTTTGTAGATACCAACCTGCATAGGTACGCTTACTACATGTTCGCACGCCCTAGTCAGAGGTACCTAGCACAGGCAAGATAAGATTGAGAGGGGAGTAGGGACATCGGGACGAACACAGGGGCTGACAAGCTCATCTGCGCTTGGACTACTTCGTACACAAAATTCCAAACCTCAGCCCTGGAAGCCCCGGTAGGGGAAGCCCCAGGTCCCTGATCCAACAGCCCTGGTGGTTTCGCTTTGGCTTTTTGGTTGCTGGGTCAGCGCATTGAAGGTGGGGTGCTCTGACAGCGCTAGCTAACCAACCAACGCCTATGCTAAAGCTACCTAGGTACCTAATCAGGACGCCTCGAATTCTTGAAACCGAGAAAGCAAGACGCCAAGCTGAGGGTGATGATACCTAGTAGTAGATGCAAGACCGACTACGTAGGTAGACAGTCTGGTATACAATCGGTTGGGACAATGCCAGCAGAAAGTCTTCGAGATCTTCTGCTATTCTGCAAGATCTTAGTAGATATATCTAAGCAGAAACCTTCATTGGCTACCCACGAGATAATTGTCGGCCCATGTAGGAACGTAAGTTACTAGGTAGCAGTCAAGTGTCAAGTACATAAGTTACGTGCATACGGCATGCATCCATGATGTTCTGGAATCGATTCTATCAACGCGGCACTCGGTGATAGGATCGCGCAAATGCCATCCATATCTCTGCACATCATCCGTCTTCATTGCACCCGTGATTGGTATGTTGGAGCTTGACCTGCGCATCATATTTATGCGTATGCTCGTTTCCTCCTGTGTAGACTTTGCCGTTTCATTGGGGAGTGGGAGCTATTACTCTGTACCAATTAAGGTCCAGTTATAAGTACATCAGCAAGAACACTTCACATGGTGCGAAGGTCCGTATGTCAGTTAGCAGGATTTTAGTTACATAAGTACCTAGGTATACAGAAGTGAGGAACTACTATGAAATCGCTCTGAAGGCCTCTGGTTCTAAAGTCGAAATTTACTTCTTGATATATAACTTTATAACTTTACACTTCAGCTAACTTACCTGGTTTAACAATATTCAGGTACCAGATGATCCGGCAGCATCGCATCCAACTAAGCGCAAGCGCCGATCCGTTATTATGGGGCTCACTTCGTAGCCCGCCTTATATTTAGCGGGACTACGGGATTGCCGTTATAGAGGGTGACTAAAATATGAGATCTCTAAAATATAGCATAACCGGCAACTCCGCCGTTGGGACACAACTTCACCTTAGCAACTTAGGACTACCAACCACGTACTGTCAGTTTAGGTAGTACTAGGTACACCTGAACACCACCTCAGTATCGCATGTCTCTTGCCTGGCGTCGCCTAGAGAGAATATCTCTCATACGTCTGATTCGGGGTGTTGAATTAACGTCTTGGTCCTGAACCATGGCTCCCTGGGGTCTTCTTATCCGCGCATTCCTTATAGCAGAGGCAAGCAGCCCCTCCTTTCCCTTCTCAGTTCCATCTCATAACCTGCCCATCTACAGAAAGGGCGTCGGTCTCTTCGTATCGCCAATAACTAACCCAGCCTCGTATATATAGGACCACCTCGTCCAACTGTTACTTAAATCAACGAGCTTCCATCGTGGCGTCCGCCGCATCCATCGCAGCGTCGAGGAGTATAGATACGGCCGTAACCCCCATGAGCCGCTACGAGAGGGAGAAGCTACCAGTGCGTGTGATATTGCATCGAACCCGGCCAAAGAATGCTTTTTCTAACCAACACCCAGAGGAGCCTAGCAATGGCTTCGTATCACATTTTATCGATGAATTGCGCAGCCAATTCCGCGGCACGCCCAGCGACCCCCCTCCACCGCAGCCGAAAGCTAAGCCTCCCAAAAAGGGGGGATGATGGAAGCCAATGATGAAATATGAGGCGTTAGACACTCATGTCGACAGACATATCTAGCGGCTCTGTATAAGGTCAACTCCTCTAAACCATTGCAGTATGGACTACCTATACAATGACGACAACAACGACGACAATGACGATGACAACGACGGAGATAGGTCGGAAATACGGCGTTAGAGGCGCATGGCAAATTTTGCCACTATAGAGTTTCAAACGGGGAGATGTATGTTAACCTCCAGATGGGCCTTATAACCCTGGTAACAACGTTGATCGAATCGACACTAAACCCCTCCGTCGCCTATATACTAACGCCAACATGGCTTTACTCTACCCACATACTAGTGAGTAGAGTTGGCAGTGGCAGGCTTTGCATCTAACCTTTCCAAATATCACCTCGGGGCCGCAACAATAGACTGGCTGATGGCCGAGGAAGGCTTGCTGCTGGATGAGTGGTTCACTGGTGAGGTACTTGCGGTAAAACAGCAGTATTGCAAATGTACTATTCATATACAACATAGAGATCAATATACATACATGATCAGGTCAAAAACTATATACAGGGAACATCTTAATTCCCGCAGTTACTTTTCCTGTAACACTGGCTATTCACTATTCCCATCAGACCGTCAGGGTATAGTTCAGCGAGTTCCCAGGGCCTCTTGGGTAAAAGTCGAATGTGAAAGTCGTATCTACCCCAGCGGCAATAACGGCGTCGACCGTAGCGGCCGTCAAGACGATGTTGTTTCCGAGCCAGTTCCACTGTCCGGACCAGGTCTACGTATACAATTTCACATCAGCCAACTCGAACTCTCCAAACACATCGTTGCAGTTTACATAGATGAAGAAAGGAATGAGAGAATTGGGTTCGGGGGGTGGAAGGAGAAAAGAAGAAAGAAAAAAACACTTACACCATAAGCAGCCTGCAGCGGCCCCAAGTACTGCGTCCAGTCATCAAAGAGGAACACCCCATCGCTGCGCAGCATCTTGACCGCAGCGGGGTAGCTCAGCCCGCGGAACTGGACCGGGACCAGCAGGTCCTGGCCGCCGACGGCCTTCGACGACGTCGCCTCCAGCACGGGCAGGTCCCACACGACGATCTCGACGCCGGCCGTCGCGCCCGCCGAGAACGCCAGCGTCAGGTTCGCCTTGCTGCCCGGCTCCGCCGAGCCGACGTACGGCTCGAGGAAGGCCGTCGCGAACGTGATCTCGCCCTCGGCCGTCGCCGTGTAGTCGGTGCCCTCGGTAAGTGCCGCGCTGTCGCTGCCGTCGACCGTGATCGACTGCAGCGTGTTCCCGTTCAGCGCCACCGTGATGGCGGAGTCGGCCGCGGCGTCCCCGGCCTTGTGGAACACGTACGCGGAGCTGGACTGCGTCGTGGCGGCGGCGTCGGTCGTCGCGTCCGCGAGGCTGTTCTGCTGCTCGGCGGCGGCGTTGATCAGCACCGCCAGCGAGTGCGGGTCCCGCCAGGTGTGGGTCGTGCGGTCCAGGTGGTCGAGCCCGTTGTCCCAGAGCACGACGGCCGTGTCGAGCGACGCGGCCGTGCGCGCCACCAGGTCGGTGTACCGCCGCCGCGCCGCCGGCTCCGTGTTGCCCGGGCTGGCGTCGAACTCGCCGATCACGAGCGGCACGTCCGTGAAGTTGTTGCGGATGTTGGTCAGGTCCGCCGTGATCGTGGCGAGGTCGGCTTCGCTGAGGATCGTCTTGCCCCTGTTTTTTAGAGTGTGAGCATCCCCTATCCGGTACCTAAGGTACACTGAAAGCCAAAACCTCGTAAATACTTACCATGCGCTGAAGATGAAGTCGTCTGGTCTCGGGTTAGTAATGTGTTCGTGGAAAATATAACTACGAGCCAATTCGGTTTGGTGCTGAGGTTGGGGACTTACAGGGACTGTAGTAATGGTACTGGATCGCCCAGGGGTTGTCGAAGCCCGTCGGGGCCTCGAACCACTGCGAAGTCTTGACGCTGTCCATGGCGCCGCCGACGAGCGTGACGACGCGCTGGGTGTTGAAGCCGCCGGAATCTGCGAGCGCCTGCAGGAAGATCTTGTTGATCTTGTTGAGCTCCGCGCCGTGCTCAGCCGTCTCCGCGGGCGGCTCGTTGATCGGCTCGAAGGCGACTAGCGAGGACTTGCATCCCAGCTTCTCGCCGATCTGGAACCAGGTCCGATACATCTTCTCCTCGATCAGGGTGAGGTTCGCGTCGGCCTGGGTGACGTCCGCCCATTCCCAGGAATCTGTTCGGCCTCGGTTTAGCTACGCATCCCAATGAACTATGGGTAGGCTACCATGTCTCGCCGTACCGTGATGCACGTTGGTGATGACGTATAAGTCTCTCTCCACCGCCATATCGACCACATCTGACACGCGCTGCAGCCAATCCGGGTCGATAGTCCAGTCCGGTGATTCGCCAGTAAAGTGGTGCGTGTAGGTAACTGTGATGTGTCAGGGGGTTTGCTCCAATCCTACACCTCCCAGCATTGGCTCGTACCTGGAAGCCGCACGCTCTTAAACCCAGCTGCCTTCACATCATCGAACGTTTCGGCCTGGACTAGACCGTTGTTCCAAGAGTCCTCGTTGGGAATCGCATCTAACGAGTTCCCCACGTTCCAGCCCGGGTTGATAGCTGCTACGTAATCGGCGGCCGTTATAGGCTCGAAAGAGCTGGAGCAGTTCGCAGTTCTCCTAGCGGGCGCTCCTGAAACCGTTCTAGAGCACAGTCAGTTGGATCATGCTTCGAAGCGGTTTATTGAGGTTATCTTCAACAGACTCCAACATACAGAACGAGAGACGCCGCTACAGCAACAAGCGCCGAGGACTTTGAGACAGCCATATCGCGAAAGAACTGAACGCCGTCAAACAACCCTTAGTTATTTGCAAACACGAGTTGAACTACGTAATAATCCCTAGGTACCACGACGGGCATCGTGGTCTTATATGAATCGTAGCTGCATCTCGCACCATCACGATCCACAGCAGAGTCGCATCGCATTTCGGCATCCCTACCAGAAATGTCGTATAGAAACGCTCCCCGGCGCGGCGGAACCGAATTTGTCCATCGACTGTCGACAGAGATAGATTAACTCAAGATTAAGGTACGGCCCGCTTGCCTCGTTTCAGCACATCAGCAGTTTGGGGGCTCCCTCCGCTCTTCCGCATCTGGCCTAGTCGGTTTAGCGAATCGAAGCATCACGGCTCGCTTCGAGCGAGGAGCAGGGATGAGAAACAGTTCTGCCCGGGTTTTGGGCCACGGAGGAACTCAGTACTTAGCTCCTTTTACATGACACGCGCATGCTAGCCGTACATACATAACAACCTAGACTGTTTCCAAAAGATTCGAGTTTGGCTTCAGGATAACTAGGTAATAGGTCCTATAAGTGTCCTCGCTAGATGTGGTTTAAGTGGATTTCGATAGGTTCCCATCCAGCCTGAAATACGAAGTACCTCGCAGTCTAACTATGTAGTTCTTCAGTGTCACAGTTACGGCCGATCCCCGGGTCCTCGGTGGTCTGGGCCCGAACCCCCTGAATGCGGAATCCGCTACTGCTTTTGATGTGCATATCCAATCACATCCAATTATTCAAGGCAAATCCGGTTACTCATGCGAATAAACACACGACAAAAGCGACCTCATCGTTGCTTGGACCACGAATCACTTCGGCTTTCTACTTTTTTGGGGGTTAAGCACAAACGGGAGGCGGCCTAAACAAGTCGACTAACCTACCAGCTGTGTATAATTGGTTGTCAAACAGCCCAGCCATGTGGCCATGATGCAAGGCCATAACCCCGGAGCCGAGTCAACCGAGGCGGCGACCTCAATTAGGAGAGCAATGGGCCTCTCAATAGGAGACCTGCTATTGGGGCCGCATCGACTTTATACATGAGCTTTATCTCCACCTTACAAGCTACCTGGCAAGCTCCCCTTAGCTATTCGGGATACCGTTGTGCATTGTATTACCAATACCCTCTTTTCGCCAGCATGAGATACGTAAAATAGTACGATAAAAGTTAAGGATAATAAGGTGGAAACCAGTACACCATTTCCTGGAATATTGTAGTAATACAATAGGTGGCAAGATAGGGGGTTACGCGTGATAGGGTAGATGTAGCAGGTTGGGCGAGCAGCCGGTAAGAATACAGCCCATAAATAAACTCGAGACAAGCTCAATAGCAGGTCCCCAAAAAGACGCCCAATGCAGGGGTATTATGCGTCGTGCTGTGTTCCAAGGCTATGGTCAGACAGCTTACTCAAGTGTACAATATAACCATCCTAAGATCTTCTGCACGATAATACAAACCCGGATTCCTATTTCAACTATCAAAAAGAGCATAGTTCTTAGCAATCAATCCTCTCGGTTTGGTGAAGAGAGTAGCAGAAGGACATTCGCCCTGTTTGACGTCGGATCAGTGCCAACGTGCCGATAACCATGGACCCAGTTTCGGCGATTGGGCTCGTAGGCTCAGTCTTCAGTATCGCGGATATCATTACGAAAAGTGTAGCATCACTGCTCGACTTGCAATCGAGATATAAGGTTGCTGACCTCAAAGTCAGCCTTTTGATTGGGCAACTGTCTACACTGAAGGCTGCCTTGGGCCATATAGCCGACGTGATGAAAGACGACCTAGCTTTCTCTAAACATGGGCAGCTCTTCAATGATCTCTACACCTCGTTACAGGGCTGCGATTCAATAATTGCAGCGCTTGATGGTCGTTTGTCTACCTTACATCGTAACGATAATGGGGGGCTGGCGATATTGAGCAAATTGAGTTTGTTGTGGGACGAATCGACCATGAGCGATTACCTCAATATGCTGAACAACCACATAAACGCATTACATCTTCTTCTCACTGTCCTTCAATGGTAAGTGAATCGCGAGCTTGTTAGGCTAATCATGATGTTAGCTTACGCAGCATAGTCGCTCAGCACTGGAGCAAGACAACATGCTAGTGAATGTTTCTTCACGCCGCATCTTTGACCAAGTCAAAGACGACACAACATCCCTGAGATGTTTGCAGGACTCTGGAACTTTCGGCATGAGCACGCGAAACTCAAGTGTACTGGATCCGGGTAGTGTTGGTGCGACCTTTGACTTTGATCATGAAATCTTTGGCTCTAGGGTCTACCTGAATGCAACAAGATCCAACATAACATTGTCCATGCAAACCAGGGCAGGTGGAAAGCACGCCTCGGCTGCTAGCTTGCAACTATCGGCATCCTCGCCCCGAGTCAGAATCAGCAGTGCGTTCTCCTTACATAGTTCTGGTCATCAGGATAGTGGTAGCCTGTCTCCGATGCACCCCTTAATGATAGGTGTGCAACAAGATTTGCCAACTCTAATAGAACATGGAATGGAGCCAAAGGATATCCAATTTCCCCCAGGGGAGACTTTAAGCGCCCAAAAGAGTCCTTTCAACCATCGGAGGTTACGCACCAGCGTCAGGTCTACCTTTTCTAGGAACGCATCTATTCTCAGATTCAGACAGCGTAGACATGTGACTTCGTCACCACACTATCAATTATCACCCAGGCAAGCACCTCAAGGTGCCACCAAGGTTCTACTTCTAGGGTGTGGTAGAAGCGGCAAGACTACACTAATCAAGTCTCTCGATGCCGCTTTTGGGCATTATGATACCGAGGTGCGACAGTCGTACCGCTGTCAAATATACGACAACGTCATCGAATCCATGCAAACTTTGATAAGACATAGGGAAACCCCCCTCATATTCATGGAAGGGATGGAAGGAGAGGAAAACTTCAATCAGAATGTGAGGATCATTGCCGAGTCTAACGACAACAGAAGTCTAGGTACTTCTTCCTTACCACAACATGTAGCCTCAGCAATTACTACTCTATGGAACGACCCCAGCATACGTTCCACATTTGCCGAACAAGCGAATAGGGCTTTCTCTCTGTTAGATTCAACTCAATAGTTAGTCCATTATTTTCCATTGTCCCGTATTTCGAACGTTTTTGATGAGGGCTGGACCACGCTAGGTAGCGGTGCCAATGTTATCATGACAGCAAAGCTAGCTAACACATCTGTAGTTTCTTAGACTCCGTTGACCGCATGTCACAGAAGGATTATGTTCCCTCTATCCAAAAAATCATACATTCATATCAGAAGACCACCGGAATCTATGTGTCCCATTTCGAAACAAACGGAAGATCATATAACTTCTACGACCTTGGAGGAGTTAGATCGGAACGTAGGAAGTGGGTACACGGTATTGAGGACACGGACGTGCTCGTGTTCACTTTCGATGCCTCGGGTTTCAATCAGCCCCTCGAGGAGGATGCCACCGGAAATATGGTCCTTGAGTCATTCAAGTTATGGGAGTCGATTGCCAACTCAAGCTGGTTCGCAAAATCGCACATTATGGTTCTTTTCACCAAGGTAGACAGGTTGGCAGCACTGCTAGCACAATCACTACCACTGAGAAACATCAGCGGACTCTCCCTAGAAAATACAGAAACCGTGGTTGGGGTTCTACGAGGCCTTGCTAAACACCTGATTTCGAAACTCCGTAACAATAATGGTCAAGAAAGACCTCCCAGGTGGATGACATTTTGGCATACAAGTATTGGAAGCTCATCGACTGAGATGGCAGAGGTGATCTTGAGCGCGTTGGAGCACATAGAGCAAATGAAAGTCAATGAATGACGTATAGGGAGTAAGAAGGGATCAAAACCTGCTTGATTTCTTGTATCATCACAGAATTTACAAATTTGGATTAGGATAGAAGACATTGACAAGTGATTCATAGTCGTGCTACATATCAATGTACCCAAAAAGGCTGGACGTCAAACCCCTCCTTCAATGAGCAGCGTTGCTTTAACATCTCAAACTCTCCCATCCTATTTAGGGGTCACATTTTCAGGCACCCAATTATTCACAGGTCCAAGGAAAGCGGAATTCTTCCGACACTGCCACCCAATGGATGCTTCAAGATCCATAAGGTATGCTTGCGGCGAAGTTGTTTCTCATCTATATGCTGAATGCGAGCCCACGGTGCCCACCTTGGCTTACTGCCATCCACTGGGAGGAACATATACTATCATTCGGAAGGACCTGCTTCATAAGCCAGAACCGCATCTGCCATCCGGATCCATTAGCGTTATACACACTTGCACCCCCGTTAATATGTGGCATAGGGTGATTGACGATGAGCGGAGAAGCTTGCGGAACCGCAGTATACTTTATAAGTGATACGTGCAGTTCAATCTACCGCAGAATACCACTCGACAAGAGTGACCTAACGTGACCCCTCCCGGGAAGCGAGGCAAGGTTCACAATATCAACCTCTATTAAGACTCCCAGACGCGTGGTTTAACTACGGCACGAGTATGTACGTAAGTAGACACTCTAGTCTCTATCACACCACGCGGCGGTCTCCCCAATTAGCGGGTATTAGTCAACTGCAGGCGACCCTTGAACGTCGAGCACCCAAGACTCTTGGACCAATGAGATACTCGAGAATCTACCTGGCACAGGGTGCGTGCAGGGCTGATCCAAGTGCGACGTCGAGGCTAAGAGGCAGGCTAAGACGACGATCGGCGGTCATCCACGACCTCCTCTCCCGCGACAGACGCCCGTTGCCGTCTGCGACTAACTTGAAGCACTACCGTAGGTGAGCTCGTTGTTCTGCTATTGGGCTCCTGGCTGACTTGTCCGTTGGCCACGAGGTCTGAGACCCCATCGTAGCGTGGTAGGCTCGTCACCTTGCGCTAGCTGCTATGCGCGACTTTTGGCGTTAGCCATTTTGGGGATCGACTTGGGCCCGACGGGGTGCAAAAGTCAGGATTGCCCGAGCCGGACGAAGCCGCAGCGGCATCGCGTGTTGCCCCAAACGTCTTCACATGCACGCCTCTACCACCCGGCTATCCCCTTTCGCGAGTAGACGTCCCAGACGCGCTGGTGAGTTGTAGTAATATATCCCCGCTCGCAGGAGGATCGTCTTGGTACCGAGTTGTGATAGGAAACCCTTCGGTACATATAACTACTACCACATATAAGTCTGTTCGTTAATCATGTGGGGGAAACCATGGGCCCACCGCCTCGGGAGCGGGCGCGTAGTGAATAAAGCACGTCCCTGTGGGCCTGTGTTTTTTCGACGAACTGGCCAAACTTCAACAAGTGAACACTGATCAGGAAGAGGAGAAATGGCCCACAGTATCCATCAACCCCAATACTCGTTTCGAGAACTCCGAGATATGCTAGTGCTGGTTCAAGCAGAGGAGCACATTATAACCCTCGGCTTGTTTCGTAGTAGCCGAGATCCTACTATGCAAAGTGAGTTCTGCGGGCCGTCCCTTTGCGCGCTGGGTGGTATCCGAAGGGAGTCCAGCCTTGAATGCCTAGCAAGCAAAACTCCCAATCTAGTTTTCATATGCGTGGCTGGTTAAGTGGTTTTATAGGTCCTATCGCAAGCTAAGGCTTGAGCTGACTTATAATATGCCTCACCGTCTCCGGCCCGAGACGCTACAGGACTGATATGCTTGCGGCGCCTCGTGATCGTCGGTGCCATTGTAGCACCCTGCAGTATACTATACCCTATAGTGGAGAAACCCATCTTTCACCCGTGCTCTATACTGCTTCTATAAGATGCCTCCGTGGAAGCGGATACAGGGGTGCATAACTCCTCTTTTACCGCCAGGTATCTCTTTGGGTCACCTGCATGATAGGCTCGGTTGCAAGAACGACCGCATGCCTCTAGGGAGGCAGTATAAAACCGCTGCTTCTGTCTCAACGATTGACCAACGTACCCATGATTGCTCTAATCAGCCCTATACGGTGTCGTGTGATGCCCCACACGTAACTTCTACTAAGGTCAGGGCTTGACGAACGTCACTCGGTTTGGAAGGACAGGAGCCGGAAAGGACGGACACATCAAAGACAGTATACAGCCAAGGAACCAACTGCAACTTGTATCGACCCATTTTCGAGACGAGACCATGGGCAACGAGTCGATTTACACCTTGAATGGTGGCTTGGATGGGGTCGAGCGCACCCGCCTGGACGTGCAACACCCCTTCTTCCACACCATCATGGAGAGACAGCTCCTACCACCCCACATTGCCGCGGAGTTGCAATCCAACCCTTCCCCCAAGGTTCTGGAGATCGCCACGGGGAGCGCGATCTGGCTCCGGGACCTGGCGGAGACGCTCCCGAAATCCGCCGAGCTGGTCGGCCTGGACTTCGACACCTCCAAGTTCCCCAGCGACCTGCCCCCGAATATCAAGCTGGGGTTCGGGGACATGTACGAGCCCTTCCCGGAAGAGCTCAAGGGCCGCTTCGACGTCGTCCACATGCGATTCATCCTCTATGCGGCCCGGAAGGGGATGGGCGCCTGGCTGGCCAAGAACCTGCTTTCTCTGCTCCGACCCGGCGGCTGGCTGGTCTGGGCGGACAGCGGGGACTTTCAGGCGACCTTTGAGCCGCCTAGTCGTGCCTGGTTCGAGTTTCAGGACGTAGCATATAAGTTTGCTAAGGCAGTAGGCCGCGATCTAGGGTAAGTGGGTTTGTATTTGCCCCCTACGATCTGCTGCGGCCGGTCGTGTCTTCCTGCTGTTCCAGTACATTCACTTGCACCTTCAATCAGCCGAACTATTCGCAAGTCTGGACGCACATTATACTAACGCGTGCAATACCTAGTGTCCCACTAGGAATCCCCACCTACCTCAAAGATGCCGGCTTTGCAGATTGCAACCATAAGTTGTACGCCACAGGTGAATGTATCACAGAATCCAAGAAAGCCCAGTTCGCTCCCCTGGCACACCGGATAGCCAGGGTGTTCATCAAGCAAGGCCTGAGTGGGATCCTCGCCTTCGGCGGCGTCGATGGGATGAAGACGCAGAGGGATGCGGATGATCTGTTGGCGCAAGCCGAGGAGGACCTGCAAGGGGATGCCATGTTCAACCTTATAATTGTGCGTGCCTGGGGGCGGAGGCCGTTGGGAGCGGCTTGACCAATGAACTATAAGGCGTGACTGCTTGCAAGGCTCAGTCGAGAATCGGCCTGCAATTGATCATGGTAGTTGTTTTGCTCATCACATATTGATAGATCTCGAATATAACGTGGGCTGCCTGGGTGACGCGCGTTGATGTACTGGGCTTAGGTAATTATCGGGAACATACGGACTTTGTGCAGTCGATCGGCATTTGCATCGCCATTTACGTGAGATAATGACCGATATCTCCATGGTGTCCTTAGTCAAGCACTTTATCATTGAGTTGTGAGAGACGACATGATCTGAACTCGATTTTACCGATATACCTACCCCCTGCACACCAGTAGATGTGGAAAAGAAAAAGGGGGGAGGGGGGTGGTAATGAATTGGCCATAACCGATTAGGATATTCTTTTTCTAGACCAGGAAATGCTTGGAAATCAATAGGTTGTTGAAGTATACCATCGGCATTCGTTTCTTCCCATCGTTGATGTAGTATTAACGTACAGCAGGTCGTCAACCATTGGCTGAGATTCCGGTTTACTCAAACCCGTTGACTAGCGGCGGCCGCTCACCCCCACAATATCGACATTTATAAGCAATCTGGCCCTAGCACGGTAGCAGTGGCACTGGCACCCGCGTCCGATCTCCCCCACGGGAGGATGGTTTGATGTTGATATGTTTGGGACACCTTTCAACTGTGAAAGATGAGAGGACGAATTTGTTCCCAATCTCCGGGATTTGTCAGCTAGTCATTGCAGTCCGCTGGTACGAACTGGCATCGTCTGGAATTGAGTCGCCATGAACGGCGCATGAAGCTTGGCGAACTTGTCGTGTTAGCGATAGCCGCGAGACCCGAACATGTTTATTGGTGGTTCCCCTAGATCCTAGAATGAATATCGATGGCTACGTCTCATGAAACTAGATATATAAACCTAGGACCCCGCCATCTAGCTCTCTGTATAATTTCACGTGTCAAACAGACCGTGTCATCTATCTATCCATCACCTTTCTCAAAAATTAAGCCTGTCTTAGTTATCGCCTACTTGAAGCAACTCCACACCTCATAGCCACCGACCAAACACACACACCACTACGATGCCTTCGCTCTACGACATCAGCGTCCCGCCTATGAAGAGGACCGTGAGGAGCGCGTTACACATTCTCAAGCTGGGCGAGGAATGGGCAGCGGAACAGGAGACCCCCCGGTCCGAAATCCCGGGCTGGCGCCTCCACGAGAACATGCTGCCTCTCTCGGCGCAAGTAATCCTCGTCACGGTGCAAGCCAAGCTGCTGGTCGCCAATCTGACCGGCGGCGAGAGACCGACAGTGACGCTTCCAGAGCTTTCGTTGGATGGCCTGTACACCCTGCTGGACGAGACTATCGCGTTGCTGGATAGCGTCGACAGCGCCGAGAAGGTCACCGCCGACGAATCGACCGTCTTGTCCTTAAGAGCGGGGCCCCGCCAGGTCCGGATAGCCTTGCTGGATTCCGTCCTATCGTACACGATCCCTCATTCGTACTTCCACCTCGTCACCCTCTACGACATTCTCAGGATGAAGGGCGTCCCGCTGGGCAAGTCCGAATACATGCTCAGTCACTTCAAAGAAGTTGCCATTGATTGAAGCATTCATTGCGTTTGGAGGATTATAGGTCGTTGCGTCCAGGCCACGATATCGGCTCGGATCTGTGTTGTGGTCCTTAGCATGTTTGAATCTGGGACGTTGATGGATCATGTACTTTCTCCTATTGGTAATATATAAAAGCTATGTTCCCTTGTACGCCTTGATCCGGTTCAAGTCCAGACAATGACTCCAACAGGGCACCTCACTTCCGGTGACTGGCTAAATATGAGCCACCGAAGTATTCCAGTCTCACTAGCCTCTCCCAGCAGTGTCCACAGTATCTACTATAGCCGGGATGGGGACCTCGACCGGTTCCTGCTTGATACCTCTCCTCGATGCCTCCTTCAGGATCTCCGCAGTGGCCGTGGCCCCGATGCGCGTGACGCCGAGCCACATGACGTAGAGGAGCTCGTCGAGGGTGCGGATGCCCCCGGCGGCCTTGACCTGCACGCCGGCGCCGACGTTCCGCAGCATGAGGCGCAGGTGCGGGATCGTGGCGCCGCGGTAGGTGTAGTAGCCGCTGCCGTCGGGCACCTTGACGAAGCCGTAGCCGGTCGAGGTCTTGACGAAGGCCACGGACAGCTCGGTGCAGATCTGGCAGAGGCGGACGACGCGCTGCTCGCCGTCGGGGTCGTCGGCGGCGGCGACGAAGTCGTTCTCGAAGATGACCTTGAGCACGGCGCCGTGCTGCACCACGGCCTCGTTGACGGCGCGGATCTCGTCCGCCACGTACGCCCACTCGCCGCTGAGCACCTTGCCCACGTTGACCACCATGTCGATCTCCCGCGCGCCCTCCTTCGCGGCCTCCTCGGCCTCGAGCACCTTGATGAAGGTCGTGCTGTTGCCGTGGGGGAAGCCGATGACGGCGCACACGAGCACGTCGGAACCCTCTAGGATCTCTTTGGCAAGGGGGATGCTGTATGGCTTGATGCAGGCCGTGGCGACTTTGTGCTTCTTGGCTAGCATCAGCCCATCCCGGATTTGCGCATCTGTCAGGGTCGGATGTAGAAGAGAATGATCGATGACTTTCGCAATTTGCGGTAAAGACACCATCATGGTGCCCACAGATGTCGTCATGGTGGATGTCCGAGGTAGGGAGGCGGCAGGCAGTCCAAGCAGAATCCGATAAATAGTCGAGATGGTGTCACAGCAACAATAAGCTGGAACGTGCAATGATGTGTCCTTCGAGTGTTCTTTTATAAAGCTGCCGAAGGATTCCCAAGGTTCGCAATGGGGACATGGCGAACGTAAGAATATGGTGAATGTCCGTCGGGAGGTAAGCGGAATTGGAAGGCGTATGGAGGGGGAGGTGGGCGGTGGGCGGTGTTTCCTATTGTGGATATCGGATGTCATGGAACCACCTGGGCACCATCCTTGGGCCTGCAGAAATTGGGTTCTTACCCGCATGCATGTAGGTGTTCCTTCTTTTGAAAGAAAGCAATGTTGTTAACCTGGAAGGAAGGCTCCTCTTCGTCTGCGTCGTGACTGGCGTTGGAAGATCGTAAGGTAAGTTAATGCGGGTTGTGTGGGGTTCAACTTCCAATCCAATTGGCAATAAGGGGATCGTCAGGGGGTCATTATGGGAAAGCTGAGTAGGTATTGTACCTAATGATGCCTAGAGCCAGCTGCAACTGCCTCTTCTGGATACTTGGCTATACATACTTAGTTATGTAGGTAGGTGCTTCGTTCCAGGTTGGTAGGCAGCCCTGGAGTACTACAGCTACTTTCACCCCCAGAGCGCTTGCCAGTCAAACCAGTTAGAGGAAGCACCGAAGTCGAGGTTTCCTTCCAGGGCAGCATCTACAGCCCCAATATCGAAAGTGGGATCGAGGTGGCCAAAGACATCTAGATCTGGAATTGCGCCCAGGAATGATGGGGTGGTGCCCCCTTCATTGGATGGGACGGTCAACGTATCCGAACCTAGCTCTGCTCCTGGTGCATGGCCATTTCTTGTAGATGATAAGCCTGTCCTTTTCGAAGCATCTCCTGACTGAGGTTCTTGGGAGGCAAGCGAAGCCACAGCCTTGTCCATCTCTTGGAGCACTTGCTCCGCCATGGCCGCCATCACCTTCGCCGTCCAGAAAGTGTCTCCCAGTGATTTCAAAATCTGCGTGTTTCTTTGGAAAGCCTGCTTGCCGCGATTCCTATACATCGGGATGTTGCTGTATCGCAGCTTCTGGTATGCTACACTCAATGACAGCGAAACGCCATATGTGATGTATGGCATGTATGAGAGCTGGTCATGGAACTCTTGGCTGACGATGGATGTTATGCGGTCAGCAGACAGAGACCGCCGGCTGTTAGTTGCCGGAGCTGGTAATGCAGTGGCAACTGCAGTCAAGGGGAGCCGACAGGAAAGGATAGAGACCGAGTGGTAGAGGATTTCCAAGGACGCTGTACACCGTTAGCGATCCCATCTATCCCTCGAGCAAGGCATGACTGAATTCGCAAGTCTGCAAGTCTTACCTAGAAAGGCACTTCGCACCTTGGTCGCGCCGGCATCAATGATCATCTGTTCGAAAATGGGCAGCTCAATGATCATTGTCTCTTGACAAAGCAAATTCTTCGGACGATATAGCTCGAAAACTTTGTCAAGATATCCGATAACCATCAGCAACAAACGAAACGGCGGGTTCTGCGCTGCGATGCTGGCATCCAAGTCCCATCCGATATCGCGTTCATGCAAGAGAATTGCTCGGCCATACAGAGACGCAGTGATCCGATCTAAGGCCCAAATGCAGCAGAATAGAGTCCGCAAACTCTCAAAGCCATCCCTATTCTCATCTGCGGCCAGGTGAAGCCCAATCGTATGCATCTGGTGCGTTGCATCGTCGAAAGCCCGGGCGGGTAGGTCGGCCTCTTCAGGACATGTAGGCTGCATGTACATGGAAAAGACCAGAAGAATCCGAGTCAGCGCGAACCGGTCTGTGATAAACCCGGCATCAAGGGTTATCCGAATAGCGCACGAGAGCAAGGCGCTGAATTCACCACGGCCCAGCAGACTATCTTGATTTTGTAGCCGGAGGTGAGGTCCCGCTTCTGGGTCCGAGGCTGCGGCGAGGCTGATCACCTGCTTCAGCACTATCTGCGTTATCTCCTCCTCCGGCGTTCTTTTCAAGTAGCTGCTGATAGCAGGGAAAAGGGGGTCTAGCTTTTCGCAGTAGATGCGGCGAAGGACAGCAAAATCAGAGGCCGACGGTTGACAAGGAAGACAGGAGTTCTGCACATGAGCCTTCAAAAGACCTTGCATGGTCTGCCGCAGAGTCGATGTTTGCCTAGCCGCTGATGCCGTGGAATAGGGCTTGTCGTCTGTTGCATGGGATTGCCATATCCCCACGCCTCCTCGGATAGACTGATCTCGGTTGGAGTGGGGACTGGTCGCTTCTATGAACAGACCCTCGGGGTTCATATCACCAACGAACCTTGAGACACGACGTTCTGGATTCGAAACCTCATCCTGCTTGACTGATAATGCAGATGTAGGTGCAGAGTGCTCATTTACAGCCTGGGATTGGGTTTGTAACGGAAACTGGTCCTCGTTGTTATCGACAGTCTCGGTACCGTCGGACTCCGCATGCTGTCGCACTTCACCGTGGACACAGCGCTTCTGTGTTACATAGTCAATAACTAACCTGATCCAGTTTAATGAGTGTCACGGACCTTGCGTTTTCGGCATAGGGAGCAAGCCTGGGCAACTTGCTTCCTTTTCAGTGGGAGACCAGCCGAGTCGGAGCCTATGAACCTCACCATGGCTGCTGAACCGCCTCAACGACCGAGAACAGATGAATACAGCCTATTGGATACCTACTATATCACCACGGGAATCCCCGCTCGTATAATTAATTACCCGCCCCTTTCTTTGAAACCGAGTGCGATCTGCATGCGACGATGTAGAAACTGGTGAGCAGAAAGTCCGAAGCAGAGTTTGCGGAGAGAATTGCCATCTCCACTAAACTCCGATAATAAGGAGGCGGCGCGGCGGACTAACCCTTTTCGGCAGTTCCGCTCATTAATGGGTTCGTGACTCGTCTGACTTGCCACCGCCGTCCGACCTGTCGCTATCCAGACTGCCAGATCATATGAGTCGATCTAGGTGCACATGGTGTACCTACATCATCGTCAAACTTCCCCGCACTATCTTTTGCTAATACGTAGCATCTGGTGGTGGTCTGTAGGTGCCAATTCTCCGGTAAGGTGATATGATCATCATGATGTGTCTTAGTGAGCCTATAAACAGCAATTCCGACGTAGCCAAGTCTATGAGACGCGGAACGACCTTTGGACGCGCACTACTTATGATGAGCCCGGTGACGTTCTGGCAATAGGGAAACGTTCAGCAATGTTCCATTATCTAATATACGTCGAAAATCACGGGTAACTAGCATCATGCTTCGGACAACCAAGATTATCCAGCCGGCCCTTCGCCAAACCAGACCTGTCATGATGGCTGCGGCCCAGAGTCAAACTCATACCAATGTAAATAGGGAGGGTGACATTTCTGATTCATTCGTGTCCCTCTCTGGTACTGAAAGGCCTCCCTTGCCCCAGCGATTTCTCGATCTCAAAAAGACACTGATTGCCGGACACGAAGATCGAGTGATCGATAGCTGGAAGCGACTACTCGAGAGGCTCCGAGTTGAGAACAACGCCATCGCTAAAGTGGGACCGAAGATTATTCCTGACATCGACTTCAGTAATCTGGATAGCGACCTCGTGAAATTCGGCGCTGAGCTCAAGAAGAGAGGGGTCGCTGTCATCAGGAACGTGGTCCCAGAAAAGGAGGCGAGGGCATACAAGGATGAGATCGAGGAATATGTGAGACAGAACCCTTCAACGAGAGGTATGACTATTATAGACGCGGCGACTCCTGCTTACCTTAATGGTACCTAACATGAATCAGCATTTCCTCAAAACAGCCCGCAAGTATTCGAATTATACTGGTCGGGTCCGCAGCTCAAGGCTAGGGCCCATCCCAACCTCCTGAAAGCCCAAGCAGCGCTGGTGAACCTGTGGACCGCATCAAACCCCGAGAGCGAGATTGCACTGTCACAGCCCCTGGCATACGCCGACCGACTGCGCATCCGGCAGCCGGGCGACACCAATTTCGCGCTCGGTCCGCACGTCGACGGGGGCAGCGTTGAGAGATGGGAGCTACACGGGTACGGCCGCGGCGGTGTGTACGATAAGGTCTTCGCAGGGTCCTGGGAGGAGTACGATCCTTGGGACGCTAGTACGCGGGTCTCCGCCGTCACGGACAACTACAACGGGTTGGGGGCCTGCTCGATGTTCCGGATGTTCCAGGGGTGGCTGAGCATGAGTCGCACGAAGCCGTTCGAGGGCACGCTCAAGGTGAATCCGCTGCTGCAGCTCTCGACGGCCTACATACTCCTGCGCCCGTTCTTCCATCCTATCAAGCAGGCTGACCAGGTGTCCGGGGAGAAATATCTGTCCACCGACAACTGGGAATTCGCCGGGCCCAACATGACCAGCGAGCTCCAGGGCGCGACACCCGGACATGGCCAGGAGCTGTCTGCGGCACTGCATCCGCACCTGGATCTCGAGAGAACCATGGTACACGTCCCGGAAATCAAGCCCGGTGATTTTGTAGCATGGCACTGCGATAGTGAGTGGAACCAATCTCTTAGGGTCATACCCTCTCCCCTTTCCCCGGCCTTTTGCCACTGCGTTTATCTGGAACCTGACTAACGTGATAAATCAGCGATCCATGCCGTCGACCAAGTACACCACGGCACATCCGATTCCAGCGTGCTGTACATCCCGGTATGCCCCGTGACGGAGATCAACGCCAAGTACATAGCGCGTCAGCGGGCCGCATTCCTGAATGGCACGCCCGGGCCCGACTTCCCGGGTGGAAAGGGCGAGAGTGAGCATGTCAACCGGCCCGACGAGACGTACCTCCGCTCTCGTGCGGACCTGTCCGGGCTGCGGGCTTTCGGCTTTGAGAAGCTTGTCTCGGCCGATGGGGATACGGATGGGGCCAAGAGAGTCACTGCGTCGGCAAACTCTATTCTCGGGTTTTGAGCGAGACTAATGAATGAATACCCTTTATCTGCTGCTTCGTCACTTGTTCGCCGAGGTTCTTCCGCACGCGCATACGAGGTTGATCAGTATTCATCGACGTAGCTTTGTCTGAGTGTCAGACCACGAGGATAAGGAAGTAAGGAGATATCAAAACCAAACGAAGAACGACGATGCAAGGGAGAGCATTTGAAATTTAGGTGGAATTCTTATGGCTGTTGGATAGGACTTTAGCAAGTAGAATCTAAGCCCAAATCAGGAGCCGTAGTAAACGATTCTAACCTATTTCATCGGAAATGGATACTTAATGAAGAAACAATGTTTACTGGCAGCTGTTGGATTGGCATGTCTTCGTATGAAGTACCTTTATGGCTAGCTCATTGCAAAACCGATCCCGCGAGTCATTGATTCAAGATTATGGCTGGGATAAGACCTGCTGCTCTGGGAATGGATAGCACGAGCACGGATATATCCACTCATTCCGTCTCGAGACCTATAAGATTGCTGATCTATCGGGGAGCTACCCCTATTGATTATGCAGTAAGCAATTGCATATACTCTTTTCCCCCTTTTATATTCGGGGTGACGAGATGATTTTCAATATTAATTTTCAGAGAATAATCATGAACGTCCAACAATTCATGACAATCCTTCGTTGGATTGAAATCCTTGCCAAGCCCAAAGATGAAGTTTTGAGGCGTTCGACTGTACGAAAACGCCAACAGATGAGCGGCGCAGCCTTCGATAAAACGTCTTAAACGCATTGACAGGAGAGCCGGAACGGGATCCTTGCTTTAAATAGTAACTCGAATGGCAGATAGCGAAAAGTTGCCGTCCAAAAGCGACAATGATCTCCAGCTCAATCGTTGTCTTTTCCGATAAGCCTAGATGCCTGTCAAGCCAACAAGCTTGTCTTACGAATCCTCCAAATTGCACCATGGTGCCTGCAATTGCGTGATCGTGCACCACCGCAGCCACCCCGCCGCACTACGCGTATGGCGTCGAATGGATTGTTTACCCTTCCGAAACGCTTGTGCATGGTTGAGACACCCAATTGCAATAATAAAACCATCACGCAAGTTTCCCTCGTAGCACGTCAGGCACGCCATTCACCATTCGGAGCTCTGGACAAGACTTTTTGCGCGGGAAGTGGGCTCGTGGCTTGTCATTCTGTGCTCATATCACTGACAACGCCCGGTACTCGGCCTTACCGCCGTGTTATTGGTTCGGCCCCGAGAACACTGACACTCGGTCTCTCTCAGAGTACTTAACTTATACGCCTCTGCGGCTTCATAAGAAACTCACCGTAGTTCATGCACCTCTCCCGAACCGCTCGCCCACGATCTTGATGCCCGATAGCAATCATGGGAATCCACGAGGACAGCAGCGACAGCACCGTGAAGGGCGACCATTATGGGGATGAGGAGACGGTGCCTGTCGACGTCGACAGTGCTCCGGTGGTAGACTGGACTGAGGAGGAAGAACGAGGGGTGAAGCGGAAGTAAGACACACATTTGACCTCCTCGGTGTCATCTCATTCCAGCGTGGCTCACTTGAACCATGTAGTAGATTTCTGCTTTCTTTGGCTGACCGACCTCTAGAGTGGACTTCATCCTGCTCCCAATCCTAGGCTTGGCGTTCTTCGCGCTGCAACTGGATAGAGGGAACATATCGAACGCTTTAACGAGCACCATCACGGAAGACCTCGGGGTTACGACGAATCAGATCAATGTCGGCAATTCCTTGCTATCGATGGGCATTGTGCTGCTGGAAATCCCGTCCAACGTCTTGCTGCAGAGGATTGGCCCCCAGAAGTGGCTGGCCGGCCAAATCCTGGCCTGGGGCTTGGTGGCGACTCTGCAGAGCCTCATGACCAACTACGGAAGCTATCTAGCGACGCGCATACTGCTCGGCCTGTGCGAGGCTGGCTTCATTCCCGGCGCGCTCTACACGATGTCCACGTGGTATAAGAAGTCGGAATCGAACTTGCGGATCTCCATCTTCTTCCTCGGCAACCTGCTCGCCACGGCCACCACCTCGCTCATTGGCGCGGGCATCCTCAGCATGGGAGCCCGCTATGGTATAGCCGGGTGGAGATGGCTTTTCATAGGTAAGTCAGCTTTACTGGGAACTGAACTGAAGCCAATTGCTTCTATACGGCACGGCCGCGACTAACGACGCTGCTCCCCCCCCTGTGTACAGTGGAAGGATGCATCACGATCGGGATCGGGATCCTGTTCATCCTGTTCATCCCGCCCGCCGTGGGCAACGGGACCCCCCTGATCAGCTTCGGCCGCTGGTCGTACTTCAGCGAGCGGGAGTCGTATGTGCTGAAGCGGCGCGTGCTGCTCGACGACCCGGCCAAGGTCGCGAACAAGCTGCACATCTCGGCGCGCGACATCTGGCAGACGGTCAAGAACCCGCGGATCCTGCTGCACATCCTCATCTCGCTGACCGGCACGATCCCCGTCAACGCGATCAACACGTACGGCCCCAGCGTCATCAAGAGCCTTGGGTACGGCACCGTCAAGGCGAACGCCATGGCCAGCGTCGGCCACTTCATGGCCTCCGTCGTCGTCGTCATCCTCGGCTGGCTCTGCGACTGGACCCAGAGGCGGACCCCGGGCCTGCTGGTCGCCGGCGTCTGGAGCGTGATCGCCTTCGCCTGCCTGCGCGAGAGCTCCACGTGGTCCTCCGGCAGAAGGTACACCGCCACGATCTTCTCCTTGGCCATGAACTCCATCGTCCATATCCTGAACGTGGGATGGCTGTCGGTGAACTGTCAGCACCCGCAAGAGCGTAGCGTAGCTATGGCGTAGGTCTCCCCCCTCCTCTCCCTTCCCCCGTCCTTCACGCTGAAACCCTCGATGCCGGTCTGAACCGGGGCTAACATGACAATTACTTCAACAGCATGATCATAATGGGAGCCAACGCTGGTGGCATAGCGGGGAGTCAGGTCTTCCGGACCCAAGATGCACCCTTGTACATAAACGCGTTCACGGCGTGCCTGGCTCTGGGTGCCGCCGTCATCGTGATGACTATCGCACTCGGGTGCTGGTACTTCGTCAGCAACAAGAAGCTGGACAAGGATGGTTCCGGTCCTGTCGTAACAGGTGCCACCGAGGAAACAACGCCCGATGGACATAAGGTCGAGTTGGTGAGGAAATGGCGGTGGGTGTGGTAGAGGTCCATATATAAAGTCAGTAATATTTTCAGAAGCTAGACTAGAGTTGAGTTGCACTGCTGGATATATCCTTACGTCCGTTTGGCGTAACATCTTTCGGCCCCTTTGCGAGCGTTGTCAAAGTTTCATAACATATCGCTATTTTGCCACTTGCTTCGCACAGTCGGCGTAATAGGGGTTCAGCAAGTGCCATTCCCCTCGACGTGGGTGTAATCACAGTTGTGGCGGGCTTTATTCGAAGCCTCGGCCGGTGGAATGACAAAGATTTCGAGATCATCTAATAATCCTATAGAAAATAAGCGAGCTCAAACTTTCATCTATTCAGCTCCTAATTAATCTTCGCGATGTATTATTATCTCAGGTTAAGGTGGAGATTCCTTCATCAAGTGACAAGACCTACCCAGGTGATCTCTGTCACTCCAATTATCCTAATGCTGCCACTCATACGTCTCTTGCTCCCGGGCGTAGCTTTCCCCCTCCGTAGTAACAGTGTCTCTCATTTGCGTATATCGGACGGGAGAAGTGCCCTCCGCGACAAGAGTTGCATAATTTCGTCTTAACGGGATCGGTCCATAGGAAACAGTGAACCCCCGAGGCGGTGAGATCGATTCCAAGCTTAGTACGCGGGAATAAGGGACGGCAGCAGAGACTCCATCGTCACCCGTGCCTGAAGAATCGGGTGCGCCTGGCGAGTAGTCTGGCACTGACTGGACCACCGTGGTGCCATCGTCCTCCCATGCCTCTGCTGGATTACGAGCCTCGGTGATCGGAAGTTGGGATGGATGGACATCGGCTTCCTCACCGGCGGCGACGGTGGCGGCAGCGACCGGCTTGACATGTGACGATGATGACACCTGACTATTATGACGGTCCATTTTAGCTTCGGGGAGGACACGAGTCGGAGAGCTGCTATTACGGTGGCGTGGATGAGGAGAACGGCGCTGCGACGACCTCAATGAATGGGACGTGTGCCTAGATGATGAACCACCATGGTCGTGCCGCGAGGGATGCCTACTACGTCTCGATCTTGAAAAAGGACCATCAACGTTCGAGGCAGAGTCCTCAGGGTATATTGTGCTAGGCGCAGCGGAGACTACGGATGACTGGGACTCTTCTCCATGATCGGAGAAGCTTTGGGCGCGCGGCCTAGAATCGGAGTCTCTGTGTCTCGTCCTAGATGACGAGGACTCGCGAGACTTTGGGAGACGGAACAAGTTCCTCATCGTCAACCACGGCAATGTTTCTTATGGTTAATACTTGGCGTGCTTGATGACTTGTGAAAGTTTTGTGTTGGTTGCTCAGATGTTTGATGTTGCAATGGAGTCTAGAATCGAGTCTGAATCACTATCCTTCTTAAATCAAAAGATTTGCGAGAACAATCCCATCGTTAACATGTTTTCTTGTGTTCAACCTCTTTGTTGTTGAACTATGTGTCCATTTCCTTGTTCCATTCTCCATGCTGGAATATCCCGGCAGCTCACGCAGACAGTGTACGCAATCACATAGCACCCAGGCATTGTCTGTTGCTTGGTGTAACTATCGCTCTTCTCATTGCGTGCAGTTTTCTTTTTATCTTTATATTGGCGCCTAACGCTCAGGAATCCACGACAGGACAGTGCGTGTATTAACATCATGGAAATGGGTATCATTTACACCAGAAGCATTTGTTTGAAAGATTTGATGATCCTGAGGCATGTTTGTAATCTATTGTCTTCTGTGTAACCCAGTACTCTCTGAGGGAAAGGGCGGATTATGGACTGGAAAAATGGACACTAAAAAGGGGGTCAAAGATGAGTCAAACGTAACTCTATATGTAGTTCAGGGCACCAAATCCAAGCGAATGGGAGGCAAGACTACTACAGCCTGACTTGATTTAGTAGTCAGAATACCGGTCAATGATTAATCCTGTAGACTAGAGGAAGAGCTCGCTGTATTGTTATTGTATCCAATATTTACCTACGCTATGCAAGTCTAACTATTGACATATTAGGTAGGGCCTGAAAGCAATCCAGCCAGTTATCATACAGCGCTTTCATCTTTTCCACCCGTGAGACCAGCAGCAGTGGCGGCCGGTGCGCCAGTTTCCTTCTCCAAGACACCGTCACTGCCGCCAGCTGCTTCATTAGCGAGTCTCGCTGCTTTCCTCTGCCGCGTCTTCTCGGCTCTGCGCTCGTTCTTCTGCGTATCCTCGCGCAACTCCCGGATGATCTTGCTCTTTGCCCTGATTCTTGCTCCGTATACGTAGAATACTATCGGGATCGGGATCATAGCCACCTCGAGCAGTCCCAGGAGGGTGCCGGCCCACCGTGGCGTGAGCGCCGCGTACATGGACGGCCCAGCAAGGGGTAATGTGCCACCGAAGAAGCTGCGCGTTACAGCGTTTCCGGCAAGCGCCGACGCAGCGTATATCCCGTAGGCATTCGCCAGGTAGTTCATCTAGATGGCCCAGGGTTAGTAACTAAAGAAGGACTGGTTGAAGTATGCGACTGAGTCTGGAGTGAGTCACTTACGCCGTATATAAAACTGAGGGCATTGCCACAACCAAAGGGTATGCCGAATGCGATCGGAGCCGCCCAGTGGATGGTTACAGGAAGACAAGTCCAACTGAACCCCAACTGACCACCGGCGACCAAGAACGAACCAATTATCATCACTCGAGCGGTGGCTTCCGGTGGCACCTTGCCAGTCTCCGGGTCCTTCGGATGCGAATTGATCAACTTGCGCCACAATGGCTCTGCGCAGATGCCCATCATTGTTCCGATCCCCATCCCGACGAAGGAAAGGCCGGAGGTACCGGGACCCCAGCCCCTGTACTGCGAAAACACAATCGGGTATGCGACGAAACAGAGATACAGTATACCGTAGAATAGTGATAGCCTTTGGGAGTGAGGTTAGTAATCATAATGCCGAAGAAAGTACACGATTTAGGCATTTCAAACATGTCTTACCAGAGATTGAAGAACCAGAGGATAGGCTCCTTGAAGGCAAGCTGGAAAGGACGCAGCAGGTAAGTCCGCAGCAGAATGGACTTCGATATCTTCTCATCGTAGCGGCTCCACCACCGCGCATCATTCTCCTCCTTCCGGATGCGCGCGGCCTTCCGCTGCAAGATCACCGGCGCGTACGTCTCCTTGGTCGTCAGCATACAAAGCGTGGCGGCTCCTGCCAGGATCAAGACGAGCCAGTTGTTCCAGCGCCAGCCGAGATACTGGTAGACGAACCCGCCGATGACGGGTCCGGTCACGGGGCCGTTCATAGGCGCGATGGACCACAGCGACATGGTCAAAGCACGGTACTCCTCGGTCGAGACATCGACGACGGATCCCGCGCTGTTGGAAACCATGACCGCACCAAACGTAGCCCTGAGGGACATTGGTTAGCGAACCAAGATGCTCTGTCTAAACCCAAATCCAGGCAAGGGCCGAAGACTTACCCAAAGTAGCGGACAATGATCATTTCCGTAAGCGACGTAGCGAGACAGCACGGGATGACGAGGAGGGTGAAGCAGGTCATGCAGACGATATAGACAGGCTTGCGGCCCCACAGCTCGCTCGCGGGCGCGACAAGCAAGCTGCCCGTCGCGAGGCCGAGCAGGTACGTGGTGACGCCGAGGGTGGCGACGGGCTCGCTCGTGACGTCGAAGGCCTCCATCAGGCCGGGCACGGAGGCGGTGTAGCTGGTGCTGTAGAAGACGACGACCCAGGTGGTGTAGCTGATGGCGAAGATCATCCAGCTCCGGTAGAGCAGGGACCAGTTCCGGGGGTTCTCCGGGTCGTCGTCCTCGAAGACGACCTCGTAGTCGGCGGGGCGCGACGCGCTGCTGCCGAAGCTGGTCGCCGTGCGGATCCGCGTCGCCTCCTGGAACCCCTGGCTGCCGTGCGACAGCGCCAGCTCCAGCGCCGAGAGCGGGTCGCTGTTGTCGGAGGCCGCGGCCGGGGAGCGGTCGCTGCGCCGGCTCCGGCGGCTCTGGCTCCGGCTGCGCTGGCTCTGGCCCTGCTTGCTCTGGCCCCGGATGGCTGCTAGCCTAGCAGGTCTCTCGGGCTGCATCTCGGTCTGCGTCTCTTCCTTGTTCTCATCGCTGGATACCGACGACAGGCCCGTTAACGAGGAGCGGCCGGCATCGCCAAGGCCGCCCTCCTTCTCAATATCCGCCATTTCCCTGGGAGTGGGACCTTGGGTGGCAGGTAAAGCTCCGGCCCGGTCCTTTGGAAAGCGTCTTTCCTGTGCCTAGCTAAGAGGCAAAATGACTATAAAAGAGGAGAATACAATAGGCGCGCCAAAGCCCCGGGTCGCAGCTACTGGCAGGGTAGCAACGAGTCTGCACGAACCTGGCAGAAGCAGAATAGCAGAGCACCGCTAACACCTGCAACTGTCCGGCTTGCTGGCTGGAGGGTTAACTATAAACGATTGCTACCTACCCAGGCTCGAGCTTGGCTAAATATGGGTGGGATGAAGAGGAGAAAACATGATTGATGATTAATGCCAAACGAGACTGGGCGGCCGACATTACATGGTGTCAGTGATAGTTATTAGCTAGTTAGACCCCAACCTCGTTTTGGACGACGGGGGTTTGAAGCCAGACGCAGACGGGTAGACTTTTGATCTCCGGTTCGAGAGAAGCAAAGCAAAGCACGTACAATTATTAGTTAGTGGTCAATCTGACTACCCGGGATCAGCTGGGGTCCAGTCGAGAGGGGGATAATGACCCCTGCCCCTCCCTCTCCCTGCCTTGATCCATTGCGTCGGCCAAAGCAGATGGACGGGGTTTGAGGGTCGACCTGTGGCTTTTAGGCTAGTTAAAGCGGGAATCATACGGAGATAGGAGCAAGTTAACACCACCACCCCAGCATTGCCTATCGCTCGCGACGTTCGCGGCTTCTATCGCCCCGTGCCTCGCTGTCACACCCGACCCGACGCACGGTGCCTGGGCAGCTGGGGACGACAGTCTACGTCCAGGTTGCGTCGCATCGAAGCGAGGACGGTCGGGCTGGCACGCACACACCATACGCAACTACCTGTGGGCCCCTTCACGCCCTTCTATTACAAGTAGACTGGGAGAGGCTGGCGTGAGTCGGGAGCTACTATGTGGAAGTTGCAGAGAGCTCGAGTTATACTTCGTAGACAAGCATTAGCAAGCAAGCAGTGACAAGCTTTCGGGACTCCCTGCTCTTTCCGCAGGTAGGTAGTTGAGTCATCGGGAAACTGGTTGCTGAGTCGTGACTGGATGGATACTCACTGTGATATTGACCAGTAACTAGGTACAGCATGGTGGAGCAGAGATCATCGTGGCTAAACTGTGTGGAGGACCGTTGCAGTTCAGCACGTTTCAATCCCTGCCTACCTCCCCGGCTCCCTTCCTTCGCTGCTACGGTAAGTTCCAAGTGTTCACCGATATCTACGACTACGATAGGTAAGCACCTAGTCCTGTAACTTCGGGATTACGACGCCCAATGTTTCGTTTGTAGGTACCTTTACGAAGTACCTACCTGCATTTGAAACACAGCCCAGAAAGCGGCCGCCGCTAATTACTGTATGCTGCAACCTCCTCGCTCGCATCGTCAGATAAGCTTAAGTATAAACAACCAGTCTAGGCTCTAGGCAGGCATTCTGTGTATGTATGGAAATGCACCATCACCCAGCCACCCCGCTCTCGGAACCCGTATAAGTAATATTGAGCTCATGATATTGCCATACCTAACTGCCTAGTGTAAATAATAACCTTGCATTCCATCCCTCAACACGCAATTGTCCCGAACGGTCTTCAGGGCGCAAGGATATTGCATAGCACCGGCAGCCTGTGCAAGACACGTGCAGCTTGTCATATTGTACTTGTCTCACGTACGAACACGATGTACGGATGTCTGTGCCATTCATGCCAATTATCTTACTTGCCGACCCCCGGTGTCCAGGTTTAAGTGCCCTGCCGTGCCCTGCCGGGTCGCCGCCGAACGTATCCGTATGCCTGGCCGCAGTGCCGCAGCAACTATTGCGGGCTGTGCGGGGTAACCAGGCAGGACAACAAAGGATCATCTGGGTCCCCGGATTCTTATAGGCTCGGTGATTATCACTGTCCGACGGCGCGCGAGCGAGAAGCCCGAGGATATCCAAGCCTTCAGATGACATAATTACTTAGGCATGGGAGCTTCGCGTTATATTGCCTGGCGGCCTTGACATCATCGTTGGGTATTGGCCGTAAGAGAGGGTTGTATCATCCTGCTACCCTCTCAAGACAGATCTAGCGGATTCTGGCGAGGGTGTATGACATTCATGAATCTGATTCTGACAGTTGATGCTACAGAAAGCCTCACATTTTCAGGCAATCAGAACTTGGATGGTCATATCAATTGGACGTAGACGGCAGCTTCAATACTGCCCCCCGACCCCCACCCCCTTGCCCCTTTCCCCCCATATTTTCCCCAATCCCATCTTCACCTCCCAGAAGCCCCCTCACGACTCCCAAGGCAATCCAAAGCGAATGTTATCGTACCGGCTCGTCGGGTAGCGGAGGTTATTCGGCGTCTCGTCCAGCCAGCCCAGCTCGCGCGACACGGTCGCGACCAGGCTCTCGCCGCCGCCGCCGCCGCTCCTCTTCGTCTTGTCGCCCCGCGCCTCCCAGAAGAAGGCCCCGCCGAGCCGGCGCCCCGCGACGTACCGCGCCTTAGCCGCCGCGCTGCGCGCGTTGTCGTACGACACCAGCTCGCGCGCGGCGCTGTCGTAGCTGTACGCCGCCTGCGCCACCTCGTCGTACGCCTCGCGCGCCCCCGCCCGCGGCAGGTCCCGGTAGTACCACACTCCCGGCCCCGCGCCGCCGGCCCCGACCCCGGAGAAGCCCTGCCCGAGCCCCGCCGTGCCCTCGAACGCGCGCCCGTACAGCGGCAGGCCCATCACGATCTTGTGCCCGGCAATCCCCGCTCCGCTGCTGTTTCCGCTGCCGCTGCCTTGGTAGTACCGCTCCAGGGCGTCGTGCGTGCTGACCTGGGTGAGGTTCTTGTTCGCGAACAGGTTCGCCTGGTGGCTGCTGGTTGTGCTCCAGTTGCCCGCGTAGTCGTAGGCCATCAGGTGCCTGGTGCATGTGTGCGTGTCCGATTAGCCAATGGGTTACCTACCTCCAAGTTACGGGTAGAGTAGGTGACAGGAAGGGGGGTTTGGTGATGGTAAGTACGCACCAGGTGTCGACGAACTCGTCCATGAAGGCCAGATCCATATGCTCTAGGTTGAGGGCAGTCGCCGGACTTGCTACCGTGATCAAGAACCGATACCTCAATTGTTCTCTTCGGGAGTAGTTGTCGAAGGCTTTTCTACAGGCTTCGAGCAGCTTGACGAAGTTCGCCCTGTCCTCGTCCGTGGCGGGAAACTCCCAGTCGATGTCGATGCCGTCGAACCCCCAGTCCGTCACGAGCTTCACAGCCGACCTCGCGAACGTCTGTCTTCCCATCTCTGTGGCAGCGACAGGAGCAAACTTAGGAGAGTAGTCCCAACCGCCGATGGAAATCAGGGTCTTGAGATTGCGGTTGCGCTTCTTATGCAGGTACAGCTGCTTCACCGCGCCGTGGGCGTTGTGGCCCACCACCTCTCTTTCCACCTCCCATGGGTATCGTTGTTCAATGTCCACGGCGGTGTTTGAAGATAGCACCGTGCCGTTGGCTCCAATATCCGCGAAGGCATAGAGGACGTGGGTCAGGTCTGAGAATGGGAGTTGCTCAACTGAATAGTTCGAGGCGCCCCTAGATCTTAGTCAGCTGCATTGGCAACCAGGACTTCAACACCCAGACAAACCAGTTGGTGTAGTATATCGCATTCTTGAAACCCCTGAATGGCGAGGGTTGGAGCCATGACTCTTCGTAGCCAAACACGACACCATTCAAGAAGGTTAGGGCAAAGGCCCACGTCATGAATGATCGCATGCTCGGATTTAATGCAGTATATCACGTCAATAGTCTTGCGCAGTACGATCCACCTGGTCCACGTAACACATTGTGAGAGCCAAGGGGAGGATATTCAGGGCAACTGTCTCTCACGGGAAGGCATGGAATTAATCGGTAGAAATCACTTTATACTGTACCGAGCCATTAAAGTATCCAGTGCGGCGAGGAGTGTAATATAACTTCAGGTATTTGCGGCTTGCACGGCACGAGAACAACGTTGCGCCGTTGCGGAATATGGTGTGCATTTCCTCTTAACCTATGAGCTCTCATCATAGTACGCGCCATTGACACCATTTCAAGGAAGTCTGCAGAGCTCTTTGCAGCGATGCCACCTTGTGGTTTTAGCCTGAGCAAAACGCCGGGTCTGGCCGAGGGCCAGCATCACGGCCGAACTCCTACTGAGCTTCTCCAGATTATCCACCATAGAGAGAATATTGCGACTGTGGTAGCCATCCAGTTTATAGTTCAGAGAAGACAAATGTTAAAAGTGGTCAGGCCACGTTGACCAAAAAGGGGGGCATTGCAGGATCCATCGGTTAAATTCAGGCGGGCAATATCAGGAACTCCCGTGGTTGGTCCCCGCGAAAGATCGTTATTGCGTGCTCATGCAGGTCCCTGCCGATTTATCAGTCGGGCGAGATCTTTCTCCCAATGTGCCGTGCCGAGACGTTTCTTATTTTCTTTTTCTGCATGAGTACGCAATACCACCTCCTCTATAGGCAGCATGCCTCCGAATCAGCGACCTGCTTTCATACAGTAGTTTTCCATAATACTACCTGATACTGACTCATCAAGAAGGTAAAGACAGAGCCTACGTCGCCTTTGAAAGTCCCTGCTGCCTCTGTGACAAGGGCTTGTAGGGCTTGGAACGTATAGAACAAATCAGCTTATAATTTTGTATGGTCTCAAGGAGCGTACTGAAGAGCTGAGATCTAGGAGACGTCGAAGGGAATTCGACGGAGTATTTATATACAGCAATTTGCAAGTACGTATCAGTACGTATCCTTGTTTCTAGCTTCCGCGGCTTCCGCTGTTATAACCCCAATGGCTATATTAGGCAGGAGTGCATTCCAATACTTCCTGCAGCAAGGGATGAGGTGCATTCCAATACATCCTGCAGTTGGTGATAATTGCAGTTGTTGTTGGTCCGGAATGCCCCCGTGTGACACCACCTCTCCTCTTCTCAAAGCTCGTCCCTGAGCGACGAGGCCTGAGTCGGAGATAGTGTAGAGGACAGAATCATCGATACCCGTGGATCAGTTGGCTTGCCTGGGTGCTGTTGGTGAAACAGCAGAACAGCTTGCTTAGCACCCTCGCTATCGAAGTGGTCATATGGTTCCCAAGTCCAGTGTTTCTTGGCAGGATAGTTCTCCCACTTCACCAGATACTTCACGTGTCCTTGAGTTTCTAGGGAGTCCATTACCTTGTCCACTTGGTATTCGTCTGCCTCAATTGGTACAGCATCCCGCAGGACCTGGTCAGGGTCAGGCGGTGCCTGATTGCCAGCGCGGTATGGTTCAATGAGCGATACATGGAACGTGTTGTGGATTCTCCAACTCTTGGGTAACGTGAGTCTGACAGCGGTAGGGGAAATCACCTTCTGGATCTTGTATGGTCCCCACATTTTCCTGTCCAGCTTCTTGGCGGGGCGCTTCGTCTTGATGTTCTTACCATTAAGCATGACCAACTGTCCCTCCTTCAGAGAGGGTACCTCCTTCCGTCTCTTGTCGGCCCAGTGCTTCATCCTCTCTCTGCTTTTCTCCAGGTGTTTCTGGGCGTCTTCATGTACCTGGGTCATCCAGTGCGCGTACATTTGACTACCTGGGTTGCGAGAGGAGCCCAGCGGTGGGTTGTGTGCTGCAGGGTGGTAGCCATAGTTGGCGTAGAAAGGAGTCATGTGTGTGGAGGCTGACTTGGCATTGTTGTATGCGAACTCGGCCGTGGGCAGTAGATCTTCCCAGTTGGACATTTCGTAGTTGACGAAGGCTCTGAGGTAAACTTCAAGGGTTTGATTCAGTCTCTCAGTTTGACCATCCGTCTGTGGGTGGAAGGCTGTACTCATGCGTGACTTGATTCCTACTAGCTTGAGGAAGTCGCGCCAGAGATGTGCAGTGAACCTGGAGTCCCTGTCCGAGATGATGTCGAGGGGTACTCCATGCAATTTCCAAT
Source organism: Diatrype stigma (assembly GCA_022225965.2). Lineage (NCBI taxonomy): Eukaryota > Fungi > Ascomycota > Sordariomycetes > Xylariales > Diatrypaceae > Diatrype > Diatrype stigma. Next base: position 413,027 of record JAKJXP020000021.1, on the reverse strand, counting down.
AGGATCTCGCAAAGATTCTGATGAGGTCCGCAGCAGTCTTCTCTCCCACCTTGAGGGGTATGAAATGAGCCATCTTGGTGAAGGGATCTACTATGACCCATATCGAGTCGCATCCATTGGAGAGAGGGAGGTCAGTGATGAAATCCATAGCGATCGTGTGCCATGGGTGATAGTGTAGTTCCATGGGCTGCAGTGGACCATAGGGTGCGTGTCTGAGAACCTTGTTCTGCTGACAATCGTGACAGCCGCTGACAAACTCTCGGACTGATGACTCTAGGTCTGGCCACCAGAAGTTCCGTGTAATGAGTTCTAGCGTTTTGTCTACACCCATATGTCCTGCGATCAGGGTATCATGTTCGGATCTCATGACCTCCTGTTGGAGTTCGGAGGGGACCCAAAGTCTTCCCTTGCGATACAGCAACTCGTCTCTGATCTCAATGTCTTTGTCTGGTGATGCCATTTTCTCCATGTACATGGGGTCCTTTTTGGCTGAGGACTTGACTCTGTCTATGAATTCGGGGTGCCATTTGGGCGTCGAGACGCTGCACAGTCTTTGCGAGGTCAAGATGACCGAGGCTGAGGCCACAAACGTAGGTCCTGTAGAGTGCGAAAAATGTTTCTCTTGCAAGACCGACGTAATCGGCTGGTCTTCAGCTCCCCCTTTCTTAGGCCGATACTGATCTAGTCGAGAGAGGATATCGGCCTTCTCATTTTGCCTGCCGGGTCGGTAGTTGATGATGAACCAGTACGAGGACAGCTGCTGAGCCCACCTTGCCTGTCGTCTATTCAGCACCTTGGCTGTTGTGAAGTAGGCGAGGTTTTGGTGGTCAGAGAAGACTTCAATACGATGTCTAGCTCCTTCGAGGTATTGTCTCCATTTGTCGAAGGAGTCGACAATCGCTAGCAGTTCTTTGTCATGGATCTCGTAGTTCATCTCTGCCGGCGTGAGCTTGCGAGAGTGAAAGGCAACTTGGTCGGAGTCTTCCTTCATCATCCTTCTGGGACATCACTGCGCCGATCGCGAAGTCGGAAGCATCTGCCTCGACATAGACTTGCTTCTCGGGGTCGAAGTGGACTAGGATAGGTGCTTGAGTGAACTTATGCTTGAGATCGTAGAAGGCATAGTTCATCTCATCAGTCCACTTCCATAACTTGGGATCCCCCTTGTTGGCGCTGGTGATGGGTCTGGCGATGTTGGAGAAGTTCTTGATGAAGCGACGATAGAAATTTGCGAAACCAATGAATTGTTGGGACTCCTTGAGGGTCTTTGGAGGTTCCCATCGACCAATGCATTCCACCTTGTCCTGGGCCATGGAGATGCCTTTGCAACCGATGATGTAACCAAGGTACTCGACCTCGTGTACCGCCCATTTGCATTTGTGCGGAGCGACAGCGAGGTGGTGCTTGGTTAATCTGCGCAGGACCTCCTTGACTAACTCATCATGCTGTTCTTTGGTTTCAGCATAAATGAGTAAGTCATCGATGTATACCATCAGACCAGCATCGATAAGGTCTCTGAAGATGTTATTCATCATGGCTTGGAAGGTGGCTGGTGCATTGATGAGACCGAAGGGCATCACGGTGTATTCGAACAATCCATACTTGCATCTGAATGCTGTTTTCCACTCGTCGCCTTCCCTGATTCTGATCAGGTTGAAGCCTGCCTTTAGGTCAATCTTGGTGAACCATTTGGCGGTGCGAAACTGGGCTTGCATTTCGTTGATGAGTGGGATTGGATAGCGAACAGGAATGGTAATGGCGTTTAGGCCTCGATAGTCGACAACGGGTCTCAAAGGATCATTGGGGTCCGGTTTCGGGACAAACATGAAGGGAGAAGCACAGGAGGAGGTTGACTTTCGGATTCGGCCCATGTTGAGCATGTCTTCTAGCCAGGGTTTGAGCACGCTGAGTTCTTTCTCACTCATTGCGTAGAGAGGTCCCCATGGGGGTGTCTTTCCTTCTTGCAAGTCAATGGCGTGGTCCCATGGCTCATGATCAGGGAATCTCTGGCCTGCTTCCTTCGTCATGATGGGTATAAATTCTCTGAACTCCTCGGGTACTCCTTCCAACGGGTCTGGTCTCTTGTCATCTGATAGACTGGCAACTTGATTGATGACGGCATGGCTGGTGCAGTTCTTGCGACAGAACTCAGAAGGGAACGTGATCTTGTCGGGGCTGTCGAAGAAGTTGGCGGGCTGATGCATCTCTAACCACCAGTGGGGCAGGATGATATCACACTCGTCGTCCATGCTGCTTAGCTCAAAGTTCAGGCGGGAGAAATGATCCTCCTGGTGTCGAAGAACTAAGGCATCGGTGTAATATCGTCCAGCGTTTTCCACGCAGGTGGCATCGAAGGACATCATCTTCCTGATCTTATCTCGTTTAAAGATGGGCAGTTTCCATTGTCGACATTTAGAGAATGACATGACCGGTACCGAGCAGCCACTGTCTAGAAGTACTCTGACAGGATGCTCGGAGTGGTTGTAGATCAGTGTCATCTTGACCAAAGGTCTGGAGCCGGACTTAGGTTCAGATCGTGCCCTTTTCCTAGCACCCGGAGAGGTAGGAGGGTAGAGCTGCCTCCATTCCTCATCATCGTTCTTGTTGAGTTGCCTATTCATTGTTGCCGAGTCGTCGTCGCTGGATCGTCTCTTGACCGCAGAGAGTCTCGCGGGAGGGTCACCTATCGGCCATGAGATCCCACGCGGTGCGACGTGGGGGCCTTCTAAAAATCCGAGTCGGAATCGTCGAGCTCGGTCACGAGATGCGCATGGTCGGGTTCCCTAAGGGCAGCGTCGATCTTGAGTTTCTTCTCGCTGCTTGGGGCCGGCGTATCGTCATCTCGCTTGCGCTTGGCAGAGGAAATCTTTTCCGGTGGGCTGGGCAAGTCTTTGCCCTTGACATCTTTCTTCGCGAAGCAGGCGAGGGTGTGGTGATTATCGCGACCACATCTCCAACACGAGACCTTGTCCTTCTTGCGTTGGTCGATGTCTCCCTGCTCGATACCCTTTAGTGCGGCTATGATATTGGGCCACTTCTTGTCTTTGGGGTCGAGTTTGGGCTTCGCCTCTGATTTCTGTCGGTCCTTGGGCTGGCTTTTTGAGGATCGACTTTGGCCGGAAGTGGAGCGAGTTTCCTTGCCTTGGTGGTTTTGGCCCGACTTCGAGTGCTCCGAGGTCGAATCGGGCCTTCCTTTTCCCGACGAGATACCTGGGTTGGACAGCATATTTTCGTAGATCTGTCCTGCTTCCTGAATGGCGGCGAGGAAGTCTTCGTCCGAGTCAGGCATCGCACCTTGCCGTGAATATACTAGGCGGGTGATTTCGTCGGGCAGGGTCTGAGAAATGTGGTTCTGGAATGTAACTCCAGACCACTGGACCACTTCGTTGAGGTCGAGAAGCTCGGTAAGATATTGAACCGTGTCCCCTTGGTAGGTGAGGCTCTTCATCTTCTTGACGTTCCGATGCTTCTCTGAGGGGTCCTTGAACCGTTCCGTAATGGCTATGACGTAGCCATCCCAACGGTCCGTCAGTCCTACCCGTCTAACTTGGCTGAGACGCTGCTGATGCCAAGTTTGGGCTTTGTCTGTGAGCAGCGATCCAACCCAGTTAATGCGGTGGTAGTCCTGGGGGAAACTCTCCGCGTATGTCTCAAGGTATGATTCCACCTTGATCCACCAAGGTCTAAACTTAGACAAGTCCTTCCCATCATAGGTCTGAGGCTTGCTGAGCTGGACCGGGTTGACAGTAGCGGGAGCGGGGCGACCGAGTCTTTCCAAGGCTAGGACAAGTCTATCCTGCCATCTTCCTGACTCAGGCTCATCCGGGGGTCGTCGTGAAGACCCTCGGGGAGGTCCTCTTCCAGGCGGCGGCGGTGGCGGTCCTCTCTGATCGTCTGATCCATCATCATCATCAGGGTCAGAGTCTGGGTCGCCTGGTGCGCCTGGGTTCCGAGGAGGCGGCGGCGGTGTTCCTCCGAGTCCGTTTCCGCCAGACATGAAGGGTGATCCCCTCGACGTGTCGAACTGCCAACGAGCACCTTGTGCCGTTCTCTTGGCCTGGGCTGTCTGGAGTGCTCTGTTGGTGAGGGAGTTCCTAATCCTGGCTTCAGAGCTAGAGTATTTTGACACAGAAGCTCTGGTTCCTGGGATGCCAGGGGTTCGAGACGAAGAGGGTTGGCTGACGAAACGACTGGAGGGTGGACGTGTCGCGGCACGCTGTCCAATTTGTTGTAGGACAGAGTTCACATCGATGACGGCGTGGGGGTCAGACCTGAGCTGTCGTTGGAACTCTGCCAATGCGTCCTGAGTATAGGACCGAAGTTCTTCGACTTGCCGGCGAGTTTGTCGGTCGATACTGGCCGGGTCGAGATATTCTCGGGCGAGAAGGTCGTTGATTTGGCTTTCCTTCTGAGCTGCCCATTCGCCTACGTTCGACTTGAACGCCTGGGTCTCAAGCATGCGTCTTTCGATTTCAAGCAATGCCTGATGATGACTGTCGGCGATTTGTTCGAGACGCGTGATGGCTTGCTGTCGGGCTTCGTCATCTCGAGCGAATTTGGCGATAGTTCCCCAGACCTTCTGGGAGAACTGATAGCTGGCTTCAGCTACTTCACCTTGGAACCTAGCGATCTGTTCCTCGGTGGCATGGTGACCTTCACGGTAGAGCTGAAGAACCCAGCGATAGTTCTCTGCCATAATGTTGTATTGTTCTTCGATATTTTTGGCAGTGACCTGATCGCGGTTCTCAATTTGCTGGGCAAACGTGACGAGGTCATGATAGGTCTGGCCGATGTCGTGGTGTAGGGTGATCAGCCATTCCGGAGGGTTGCGAACACTGACTTGGGACATTGGGGGCTCGTCCCCGGGCTCGCTCATAACCACATCATAGGTAGGTGGCTCATATAGGGTGAGCGCCGTGTTATCCATAGGAGGGGTAGACATGGCGGGCACTGTGGATTGGGTAAGGATAGTAGGTTTGACTGGGAATCTGGTGAGAGAAGGGTTTCTTTTATGTGATGACCCTAACTTGTCGATCAATTTTAGGACAAGTTCTTGTTGAGGGAGATGGTCTGGAAGATTAGAAGTAGTAGGAGAGGGAAGAGACACGTTTGGCGATGGAATTTCCTGTTGGTCTTGTGTTTGGCTAGCAGGGGACGTATGATGGCTCGTGTCAAGGTCCTGGAGTATCTGGAATCTGTTTGCAGTGCTCAGGGAGGTATCAGGGTTGGCCTGCAGCTGGCTGTTTACAGCCGGCTCCCGGGTAACTACAGGGTCGGCACCGGGTAAGTGTGCTTCCTGGGGTGGATGAGTAGGGACTTCCTCTACTTCCGAGTTATCTTCGTCTTCCTCTTCTTCTTCGTCTTCTTCTTCGGATTCGTACTCTTCCTCAGAGTCTTCGGGTTTGGTATCAGGGGTCTCTGCCTGGACCTTGGGAGGCGCAGAGGTTTGAGGGTAGGATTCCTTGGGTGCGACCTTGTCGCCAGCAGAAGGTGGAGTAGGGTTGGAGGCTTGTTTGGATGACTGAGTGGATGGGGTCTCTTTCTTGGCAGTCACAGATGATTGGGTCTTCTGATCCTTGGCAGTGGGGATGCTTGCCTCACTTTTCGGTTGGCTGGCGACAGGGTCTTTGGACTGGGGGGTTGTCATGAGGGTAATTGTACCTTCGACAGTAGACGAAGTACCAAGTCTCACTAGAGACGTGGCGTCTGGGGCTTAGGATGTAGTGGTCTGTGTTGATGGGAGTGTGAATGTGTGTGTCCTGGAGAGGGTACAAAATTATATTGTGACAAGGGCTTGTAGGGCTTGGAACGTATAGAACAAATCAGCTTATAATTTTGTATGGTCTCAAGGAGCGTACTGAAGAGCTGAGATCTAGGAGACGTCGAAGGGAATTCGACGGAGTATTTATATACAGCAATTTGCAAGTACGTATCAGTACGTATCCTTGTTTCTAGCTTCCGCGGCTTCCGCTGTTATAACCCCAATGGCTATATTAGGCAGGAGTGCATTCCAATACTTCCTGCAGCAAGGGATGAGGTGCATTCCAATACATCCTGCAGTTGGTGATAATTGCAGTTGTTGTTGGTCCGGAATGCCCCCGTGTGACAGCCTCCATGCAGGACCACGGCGTTCCAACAACCAAAGCGTAGGCAGGGTCGCACCGTGGATGCATGCGAAGATCACGAAACACCAGCCCGGCCCTAACCGTGTGAGCATCAGATCTAGAATCGCAAGACCTGCAGCTGCGAGTTCGCATCTAACGAGGTTGTTTGCTGCCTGCACCGAGGAGGATCGGTCGGGGTGGAAATCCACGAGCAGTGTATTCAGAGACTAATCCATGTCAGCTCGAGGTTTAGTCATATGAACAGTTGCAGCGTTATACCGTGAAGAGGACTTGATTGGTGAATCCAATGAAGAACTGAAGTATCAGGGGTATGGCGATATGCTATTATATCAGTTCAGCTACCCATCGTAGTAAGGTCACGTTTTACTTACTATTTTGAATTGAAGAGCCCAGCCGTATCCGACAATGAGTGGTGTACATATAAGAATGGCATATTTGGTTGTTCTAAAGCGGGCATATTCGATAGAGATGTCAGAGAGGCTGCCCAACTTATGGCGACAAGCCTCGCTTCCTTGTTTCACGGCGACGACGGTATAATCGTGATCAATTATTTTCCCTTCCGTGTCTTAGCGTCAGACAGAAAAGGGGCCATCTACTCCAAGTCGTTCACCTACCTGCTAGAAATGCAGCTATGGCACAGGCAGCACCGAAGGGTATGTATATCACCCCAGCGACGAGCCCGGATACATCATAGACTTCGACGAATATGCTTGAAAGGGAGGCTTGCAAGCATGAGTATATTGTATAATACAGCCCATAGGAGACCACCGCAACAAGTGTTGCGCGATTCTTCAACAGTGACAGTGCTGCTAGAGGATTGATAGCTGTATTTTTGCCTTTATCACGTGTTTTCGAAGATTGGTCAGAATTTATTGAGGGCTTCAAAGTTGCAAGGAGCGGGCGATGGCTCCACGTTGCAGGGATGCTCCCATCACCAACTACCAATCTGCAGGTTTCTGGCATGTAAACAATCATGATCAAACAGACAGATAATGATGCGATGGTAAGGAACCAGAATATGCAAGGCCAGCTCCAGCGTATAAGCAGGAGCCCACTGATCAAAGGAGCAACACTTGGCGGGGTGTTCAGGCTGCCTCCTAGGTTAGAAGAGACGGAACACAGCAGTGGTGATACAGGCCTATAAATACAAGATAGACATGAAACCCGTATAACCTCCCCTTTCCGCCGGTGTGGTCAGGTCGCCGATCACGCCATAAGCGATTGAGAAGGTTCCTAGATTCATGAGTAGGTATCTCATTGAGTGAGGCCATTCCGAGCGACTTACCGGATATTGCGGCACTCTGGAGCATCCTCAAAGTGACTAATGCAGCAAATGACCTTTGGGTAGCAAGACCAATGTTGATAGCTCCATATACAGCAAGTGATGCGATGAAAATAGGGCGTCGACCGTATTTGTCTGCTGCGGCTCCTGTAATGGACGGGAATATACCGGAGGCAATCAGATAGGAAGTGACTGTGAGGTTAATATTCTCCACGGAGACATGCAAATCCTTGGAAAGGAAGGGGATTGCGGGGAAGTAAATGAAGCTGCTGGCAGTGGAAAACCAGCCTGCTAGAGCAGCGATCAAGATTATCCATTTCTTTTGTGTTCTGGAGAAAGCAGAGTAGTGCGGGGTATCGTGTACGATTTCCATGGGAGATAACATTTGCTTGTCATTCCTGGTGCTGGACTCATTCTGACTTTGTGACTCGCTAGGACCACCTACATGATGACCCTCTGGGATTGGGGAAGCCATCCTTGTACAGGGATAATTGATGAGATAACTTGAGTGAGACGAGAATCAAAGGGACAGTTTATCCCTTATAAATCATGGTATCGGTTAATTCAGTGGCCGAGGAGCGGCGGCAGCAGACAGGTCTGCATGGGTGGATAATAGCTGCCACGTGATGCCCACTTGGAAGTTATACTACATGTGCCATATGGCTAGTTTGGGAGGTTCCTAACAGGATGAGAATCACACGAAATCTATCCCGTGAGCTAAGTGGAGGCCATGTTTTGATCACTCATTTCTAAACTTGGAGATCATATTATAATGTTGAATAGGTTTCTCCCCCCCTGCCACCCCCCCTCCGCCAAAAAAGAGCTTTGTATATACCCCTGCTCATTCAGATGAAGCCATGGAGATTTCCCATTGCTTGTCACCATCTCTTGTCAAAATCAGAATGGAAAGCAACTTGACCTTCAAACGAAACTTACCATTGAGTTAATTGATGGCAATTAACTAACTAATCCATCTGCTCGGATTGACACAGGGCGTTGATTAAGGAAGTTGATCTCGTGGGGTTGCTTTCCAACCTGCTCGAAACCATCGAGGCCGTTCGGATGTTTTTCTAGAAGTCGAATCATTGCGCTCTTGGCTCTGATATCAGTTAGCGGAAGTTTCTCGACTGTCCCATTGTCACGACATATGATGGGCTTAGGGAATCACCTACGTTTCAAGCAGATGTGCCCATTGCGGCCACATCCCAGCGGTGCAGATATTGTTACGTCTTGATGCTGTTAGTCTTAGGGTGAGTTTCAGATATCATTTTAAAGACTTACATCGCATATAAGTCATGTCGATCATAGAAGTCTTCTTGTGGCTCTGATGCGCCAACTTCGTTCTTGTACATATCTATGAACTCCATGCTGAGGGCATACCGAGGATCGCCCATACATTGGAGATCCACTGATTCGTGTCAACAACCTTACTTCGGCGGTAACGTGGTAGTGTACCGACTTTCATTATGACCGTAGAAGCAGCACGAATCAAATAGTATGGGCTGTTGGGTCTCGACATCGATTTGAATGTTCCCATCCCAAAGGTCGCCGTCTATGCAGGCCGAAGTCAGTATGCATAAGTAGAGTTTCGACCGTCGATTCTAGTCACGTTGGCACTATCCACATAGGAAATGAGAACCCCCTCCATTTGTCAAGGAGGGTGGAGCTAGCTAATGTGAGGTACTTACGGCACAAGGCAGGCTTGATATTTCTACCGCCTGTCTGGAGTGGTCGTAGGAGCCTTGGTATGATCTTCTCGATGAAGGCTTCAGCTATTTGGACGAGCTCGGGATCCTCTCCACGTTCTCTTTGAACATATTCCAAGTTGGAACGAAAGAGCCTGGTGAAAAATTCTTCCCAGTTGTTCGTCCACTCATTGATCATCGGAGGAGGACCGTAATACGTCGTCACTGGAAAACCAAACATCCCGGTGGGGGAAATGGATGATAGGTGCAGTTTCTTCAGGATTGCCAAGAACTGCACAACTGGCGGCGTACACGCACGCAAGTGCCGGAAATCGGTGATGAAGAAAGACTTTGAGGTGTTGTTCTCGAAGTAGCCCCACGCAACAGGATGGCTCACGTTATCGGGTATAAAGGTTGCCAATGCTTGCTGTCCTTCATACTCCGCTCTAGACATCCCAACCAATTTCTCGTTTTCAACAATCTTGAATGTTCATGTTTAGTGTATATTAGTAGTATGTATCAAGGCGTGGCCACCTTTATGAAGTACTCCTTCTCTTCACCGTTGATATCGACCTCAACCTTGAGACCTGTTGACCACTTCAACTCCCCAGAGTCAGCATATACCGTAGCGTGAATAGGATTTCGAAACGTTGTTATCATGTTGGGAAGCATGGAAGTGTGGGACATTGCCTACGACCATTCAAGGGAGGATTAGTTGATCCCTGAGTAGTAGGAGCCTGTCACCCTTTTATATACTTAACGCTCGAAAAGTCATACATTCGTCTTGCCGTGTTGAGTGACAGATAGTACCTGGCTCCCAGCAGGAAACACTATGTTGACGCCGTCAGCATATATGTACATCGTTACCCCGCCTACGGACTTTATGAGTATTAGTCGTGATCATACCTGCCAGGATTGATGGATCTATGCTATCCGGTTCCATGTTCTTGACGTAAGGATAGCTCTGTTATATACGATAGTTGGATCGCGCTCGCTCCTATTGCACGAATTCGGCTAAGACAATGTAATATGTAGGATAGAAGGGTTGGGAAAATGCAATCTGAGATATTCATACATATGTTACGTCGTGTGAAGGTTAAGCGCTTACTTTCTTGTAGTCTCATCTGATTGGACGCAGGGTTGCAATGAGCACGAACCCTTGTCAATTAGCTACAGGATGGCTTGGATAGGTTGGAGGTGAAGTCAGGGTGTCAAGTAACGCAATCCACTGCAACCAAGCCCTTTGGTGGATGGATTGCAGTAACTGCAACCAAATTGCAGTGGCGTTGCACTGATTGCAGTACCCAAATCGGGTTAAAATGAGGGCATATACAAAGGTCGTAAACCGGACTTTTGGTGTTTATCTGGCGTATTCGAAGCGTATTGCAGCCCTGCCTAACAAAAGGTCCTTACTTTCCTTTATTACCGACCCATCCGACCCATTCCTGGCACCCCCTTTCTGGTAGCCCCACCCCCGCCCCTTCCCCTTTATCAGCCGCCACTTTAACCCCTACTAGCCCCTATAATCCTTGGTGTGGCGGTGTATACTAGCCACAATTACCAGCCACTGCAACCTGCCACCAGTTGCGCAACCAGGTGAAGTTGTCGTTGATTGCGTTGCAGGTTGCGTACTTAGTAATCTAGAAAAATCCCAAATGGACGGATTGCAAAGGGTGATGGACACCAAATGGTGGACTTTACGTTGCACAGGTTGCGTTGCTTGACACCCTGGGTGTAGTTAGGATGTAGGCTGTAGCCATTGAAACCTAAGCATAAACATCAACATCTTCCGTTCTTGTAGATTCGCTCTTAGTAACAGGATTAAGTAATTTATAACATGCTAGATACTAGATATGCGGGTAAGGACTACAGAAACTGGTGTTATTTTATTTCGAACCAAGCCATTCTGTTATTAAGGATATGTTAACACCGCGACTCCCGTGAGTGGGGTTGGCCAGCCCTCAGCCGGATTCTATTCGACGACGAATCGACGGATAGTACTATAGCAGCGATATATACTAGCGACAATGCCAGCAACAAAATGTGCAGTTATCACTAATTGCAGGGTTTGCTGGAATGCAGTCCATCCCTTGCTTCAGGAAGTATTCGAATGCACTCTAGCCTAATATAGGCCTCCCGCCTCCCCCCTTATTTTGACACCCCTTTAGAATAAAATGCTGCGCCTCCATGTACCTAATCCAGGCGAGTAACTGACGCACGGTAGATTAGTGCCCGTCACTGGAAGGCTGTGGAAGCACGGCGCCAAAGACCTGATTACCGTTTACGGAGTGGGACTGGAGTGTTCATTCGCCTCTTACATTGGCTACCGACAATGGCACGGGTGGCTGCAAGCGTAGTGTCATATCGTACTGATCAGTCGTACTAGCAAGTCTCGTTGCATGGCGCAATGCACTTTAATTGGCGCGTTGGTTTGTCCTGAACTTCAGCCTACATATTGCCGAACCTCATCCTCCCAACTGGTGCGGCTCCCAAGATTTTCGGTGTGCGCTCCAGGGCGTTGCAGGTGGATACTTTGCATCCTTGTGTCATACACCAGTGCGATGGAAATCGACGTATTATGTGGGAATGTGAAATGTGCGCTGACATGCACGTATTGCGAAAATGGTTAACGGAAGCCAACCATACGATGTGCTGTCTCTCAGCCCCTCAGTCCAGTCTCCGAGTCTCGTTCATCGCATTCAGCATCATCGTCATACGGTATACCGTCTGTTGCACTCCCACTTTGTAGAGTCAGAGCACGAACATAAGACAGCTACGGAAACGTACCAGCATTGCCTTCTGTTTCATCATTATCACGGCTTTCTCCTCCCTCTGTACTGACCAAATCCCGCTCAAGTGACATTCAGGGCAATTGAGACAGCCATGACACTTCTGAACCCTGTATTCCTTCCTCGTTCACTACAAAGCCTGTGAGACTAACTCAGCAACTTCCTACAGAGTCTCTTACATCAACACCACCGTTAAGGCTGACGTCCCCACGTTGATTGCAGCATATGAAACTTATGTGAACGCACTCGGACCTTTTAAAGCTGTCGAAGGCCTAACCACATCGTTCACGCTCCAAGCCTATCCCAAGTCACTCCTAGACATGACAAAATCTGCAAGTGGAAACTCGCTGGGAATCAATCCCTCAGACGGACCACTCATGTCGATCGTGCTATTGTCCTTCTGGCAGAGCAAAGAAGACGACGACAAGATTCATTCGACATTTAAGGGCGTCATCGAAGCCGTTGACCAGGATGCAGCAACGAGGGGGACAGCAGTCCCATACAAGTATATGAACTACGCCGCTCATTTCCAAGATACCATAAACACGTATGGTAAGGAGAACAAAACCAAACTACAGGCAACCAGCAAGAAGTATGACCCAGAGGGTCTGTTCCAGAAGGGATTTTCGGGAGATTGGAAATTATTCGACTGAGTGTGAATGTAAATACGTTGGTCAGAGACGGATTCCACGGTCTGGAATATAATGACTGTCGTGCAGTTGTCCTGGATTGGGTGTATTGGATATCACAAGCTCAAGAACTGCCAGGGTCCCTGAGAAGCCCTCTGGAACCTCCCGCAGAGACTCATGCTAGAAGATGATGCTTAATACAGATATAACTTCAAGTGAGGCGAAGCTGCAGGGTTTGATAGCGGCATCCCCGGAGGAGGTGGCGGATTTTGAATACGACGCTCATTAAGAGTTCGACCGGAGTGGTGAGGAGAAGTTGGAGTTGAAGAAGATGAAAGCGTCGAAGATGAAAATGATGACATTGCAGCCGAGCAGGGTGCTAATTACTACCGGAATAGTGCTAGTTAGTGATGACCCCCCCACCTCCTTTCTGTGGTATAAAGCTTCAACAAACCGCTCCATAGTATGAAATAGCAGTAGGACATGAGTGTTGCGATCCTGTTCTCTAAAGTCGAGAGTGTACAAATTGATCTGTTCTCAGAGTTCTTATTCCTGGGTGAGTGAGTCAGGGCGTTAAGAAGGGTCATTGCTGGACTTCATCCTCGCCCACAGCCTTATTGGAATGTGGCAACATGCTGTTGGCGCAGTGTAAGCGCGCAAGTAAATCATGTTACTAAATCGGTTTTGAGATTTCTGGCAACGGGCCAACGCCCGTTCCATTGAAGTACTCTCTCTACTTGGGAAGTGCATTTCGTTGTTGGTGATGTGCATGAGACTGTTACATTGACTTGCATTAGGCTAGATTTTAAATGCCAGACCTATGACAGCAGAAGGTACCACACATTAGTGCTATACTCAGTAGTTCGTATTTACCCCTTATTTGGAGATCTTTTTCCTCATTATGGTAAGAGGTTTCCAACATTACACACATTTTTCACCCCGGAACTGATACCCGGGTGGTGTTGGGTGGCAATGCAATTTTTCTTGGCATTGCATGTTTTCTAGATACAGCAGGACTACCTTCCAGGTACCAAAATTTCTATGATTACCTTGACCAAGCATATTTAGGACGCGCATCTTCTGAATATAGAAGCATGGTCCTCACTAGTACAGAAGCTGGAGTCCAAACTCAGTTCCAACCAGGGAAGAACATCTAGTACCATCACCCTTCGCTACCTTTGCTTGTTTTCCCAAATTCATCTACTCCGTCCTATCGTCCATCTACCAGATACTTTTCGAAATGGTCACCAAAGAAGGCTGGGACTATATCATCGCCGGTGGTGGGCTAGCTGGCTGCGTACTTGCGAGTCGCCTCAAACAATACCAAAGCTCGGCTCGTATTCTGGTGATCGAGGCCGGCCCTGACGTTAGCGGCAATAAGGATATCCTTCTCTTCAATTCGCTCAACTTCATTGGCGGGAGGTTTGACTGGGCCTATAAGACTGTCCCCCAGAAGCACTATGAAGGTCGACAAGTAGACATACCCTCTGGTCGGGCTCTTGGCGGTGGTTCAGTGATCAACGGCTGTGAGTCTTCGTGGCAGTACGTGTGGAAATGCATTGAGTCCTGGCTAATATAGTAATAGGCGGCTGGTTCCGAGGCGCCGAAGCCGATTTTGATAGCTGGGCTGAGGCCGTTGACGATCCGCGCTGGAGCTACCAAGGACAACTACCATATTTCAAGATGACCGAGAAGTGGTACAGTGGCGAGAATGCCGAGCAGCATGGCCAAGATGGCAAGCTTCAAATCGAATCGCCTATCTCGACGAACCGCATCTATCCTCTCGCCGATATCGTAGAGAAGTCCTGGGAGGAATTTGGCGTACACAAGCTTCCGGGAAACGACTTCAATGCTGGAAAGAACCTCGGAGGATACGGCGAGCTCAACGAGAACCGCCTCAAAGGGGCTCGTCAGATCGCACCATTGGCTTACTCCCTGGACGGAGTTACGGTGTTAACTGATACTCTTGTTGCGTCCGTACTTATCAACGAGAACAACGTGGCAACTGGGGTTCGCCTTGCCGATGGTACTGAGATACAGTCCAAAGAAGTGATCATTTCCGCTGGCGCCTACAGGACGCCTCAGATCCTCATGCTATCTGGTCTAGGGCCTAAGAATACCCTAGAGAAGCACGGCATCGAGACGAAGGTTGACATTCCCCAAGTTGGAAAGAACTTCAATGATCACATCATGATACACCTGAACTGGAAACTGAAGGACCCGTCCAAGGGGTATGCACTCGGATCCAACAACCCCCTTTTCGCCGAGTCCCAATTTGCTATGGGTACGCCACTCAGCTCTGTGGCTTGCACCGGCATGCCTCGGGATGGCCTGGAGGCTGCTATCGCGAAAGATGATGGTAAAGTAGATCCGGATCATTACTTGTTGAAAAGGGACTGGGCGATGATGGAAAATTTGGTCATGTACCTGGCCGTCCCACCCCTTGCCATTGACGGTACGCACATCAGCAACGCGCTCATGGGAATGAAGCCTACCTCCCGCGGAACTGTCACGATTGCATCAAAGGATCCCAAAGACGCTCCACTTATCGACCCCAATTACTTCGCTACCGAGGTTGACAAATTCGTGTGGCGTCATTCCCTCCGCAGGATTACCGCCTTCATGACTGGGAATACGGCGTTAGGCCGTGATATTGTGGAGGCAGAGACGCCACGTCCGGGCTTCGAACCATTGAGTGTCGACGCCACTGATGACTACCTCGATAGGAGAGTAAGATCTCAGGGCATGTAAGTCATAACCCGCATCAACGTTATCAGACCGTAAAGCTATCGGTATTCTAACTCTCCCTAGATCTACGTTCCATGGCTGCGGTAGCTGCTCGATGGGATCTGTGGTAGATGCAGATCTACGAGTGAAAGGTGTGCAGAATCTACGCATCGTCGACGCCTCAGTAATTCCTATCTCTATAGGTGCACATATCCAGGCTCCTGTGTATGCCCTGGCAGAGCAGGCGGCTGTCATCATTTCGCAGGGAACCCGTTCTTGATACATGCCATTCGTAGGCGAGGAAAAATCATGAACAAAGTGGGTACGAGCATCGCGGCTTTCCTGGAAGGCCAATATACCCCCTAGTCGATATGTACTGTACATCTTACGATACGATCAAGTTAACAGATCTCATATAGTAGATATTTCTCATGTGTTTCAATATGTCAAATGCTATATATTTACATCATGAGTTCTTGGTAACGTACTCCAAGCTAGTCATGCGCATATTCGTGCCCATGAGCTCATCGCAATAGTCGATGGGATCCCTGAAGTAGTGCTTGTCGTTGCAGATCTCGACGGCGAGGCCGTAGTTGGCGTCCTTCTCGACCCTCCTGCCGCTCGAGTCCTCGACCGCCCCGCCGTCGACCAGCATCGCGACCGTGCCCGTGACCTTGGCCATCGGCGTGAACATCGACTCCGGGAAGGCCGCCTGCTCCTCGGGCGTCGTCAGGTTCGTCCGGACCCCGCCTGGGCAGATGGCGTACGTGCGGATCCCGTCGAAGTGGCGGAACGGGAACGCGATCGAGCGCATGAAGTTCACAAGGCCCGCCTTCGCGCCCGCGTATATGGGCGTGTACTGCGAGCCGTACTATGCGTTGTCCCAAGTCAGTAATGAAACGCTTTTGAGCCCTGAGTAAGGAACCGATATTCTCGCCATCGAGCCAGAAACTTACGAAAGCAGTGCAGCTCGAGTGGAACAGCAGCACGGCGTCCCTCTCCTCGCCCTCGCCGCGGCTGGGATTGGCCCGGAAGTAATGCTGCGCGAGGTAGGCGGTATGGATGAAGCTCTTGAAGCCGATGTCGATGATGGGGAAGTCGGGGGCCGGCGGCGGCAGCGTCTTGGCCTTGGCGTAGAAGTTGGTCCGCTCCATGATGCCGGCGTTGGCGAAGACGAAGTCGAGGCGGCCGGACGCCTGGAAGGCGGCGTCGAAGGCGGCAGCCAGGGTGGCGTAGTCGGTCACGTCGGCCCGGTGGAAGTGGGCGTTCGGCACAGCCGCCGCCGCCGCCTCGCCCGTCTTCGCGTTCCGGCCCAGCAGGTGCACTGTCCAGCCCCTGGCCGCGAGGAGCTTGGCAACCTCCAGACCGACCCCTGACGTGCCCCCCGTGATGAGGGCGGCCTTGGTTTCTGGTGCCATCGAGTGCGTTCGTTCTTGCTGAACAACTGGAGTGATTTAAAAGGTGAGATATCGTGTAGAATTTGATCTACCACTTGTCCTGTTTTCTCGACTGTGTCGGTGACCTGTAGTGTATATAAATACATGCCGACCCCATGGGGCCAGTGGGGCTCGGTGGGCCGTGCCCAGGAGCCGGGGCCCCGGCTAACCCCTATAACCTGGGGTATAACACCATGGCAGGGGTTTTCCTACTGATTCAATCGTGGCGGAGGGCGCATGGTACTTTTTGGCTTGTGAACGTATACATATAACAGCTTTAGTCCATGGCGACCATGCCATTTCCCCCTCTCCGTCCGCGCCGTTAGCGAAACGGGGCCAGGCCAATAAGCCTGTTCAGGGGTTCAGGGGGCGTTGAGCTTCTTGGACAGCCAAGGTTGCTGTGGGCAGAACCTTCCACCAAAAGCTTGAGTGTGGATAATGTGTTCTCTGTCAAATCCTCCTGTTCTCGGCTTAGGAGCCACTATACACTCTCGAGGAAAGGTACGACATCGCGGGAAGTGGAGTACAGTGTACTCCCCCCCGTCGACTGTGGTACTGGCTCCTACTTGATTGGTTGTGAGTATACGGCACCGACCGCCCCTATTTTTTTAGTCCTGGGAGATTCTCCATATATCTACCCGAACCCGTAGGGGTGAATGTTCGAGATTACCGTTAGTCGACGCGGAATACCGGTAATTACCATGATTGGATGGAACACCCTACGGTGTCACGCGTGATGGTGGCAGGTGTCAGGAGTATATCCCAAAACACTGTTTTCCTCTTCTGCTAACAACGGCGCCCTGTATTAGGTTGAAGCAGGGGATTGCGATATACGTTGAATATAGCCCAAGACTTTCCCATACCAAGATGGAATGTTCCTACAAAACTATATACACCGCTTCAAATGCCAAGATGGCGTGGACGGCTAATACCGTATCTGGGCTCGCTTGAATCGCTGCTGACTGGATCCCACTTAAATGTAATTATGTGCTTCAAGGTTGTCAGTGCATGCAGACTGCATGATGCAGTATGCTTACCTCATTCGATGCTTTGCCAGCTGTAGAAGAACGTGAGTTCCAGCTGGTTTCCCCGGAAACACCAAGCTTTATATTTTATATACGTACCGTTCCTAATATGCGCCTTCGTCTCTCAACCTCCATGCCCTCTATAAACTAAGATGGGGCAGTAAAGCACTCAGTACAATGGGTAAATGGACGGACATCGATAACATCCTCGGTGCTAATCGGCATTGTTTTGTAATACCGCCGTGCGGGGACGTCTGCGGCGCAGTAGGGACACTCAGGGAGACCGATGCCGGTAGAAACGAACGGGAGGATGTTATTTAGACCATTGCTGAAACAGCTGTGATATCGACTATTCTTCAGTTCCAACGTTACACATATCTACCTACTTGCTATCGATTATCAATCAATCAGCGTAAGTCAAGCAGCAAGAGCTTAGAACAGTGACGTCAATCGGCACAGTCAGAAGAAGGATACTTACTCGGTGCTAAAGTCGGGGTTCCGATTCATTGGCTGACCAATAGCACGTAGGCACACTGAAAGATAAATATTTGGGGTTGATAGCTGCGTTCGGTCTACTTTACTCGCTTCCAGTTCCCGAATGTCTCTATTTTGCAGAGTACAGGCAACACGCCACGTGTTATATAACATATCGTCACGAAAAGTACCAGCTATCACATCTTGTTTGCAACCAGCCTGCTTCCGATTCTACACGATGGCTTCTATCCCGAGCACCATGAAGGGCGTGATTATCGAAAAGCAAGGAGGCACAGAGGTGCTACAGTATAAAACCGACCTGCCGGTGCCCGAGCCGAAGGAGGGCGAAGTTCTCGTGAAGAACGACTACATCGGCGTCAACTTCCTCGACACGTACGGATGCTCTTGCTATTTGCCCCGCCAGATGCATTGCCATGTGCACGTACCCCGCATCATATACTGACATCTCGCACCGCAAACCAGTTACCAGCGATCGGGGCTCTACCCCGTCCCCGCATTCCCACACATGGTAGGGGGTGAGGCGGAGGGCACCATCGTTAAGACGGGCAGCGGCAACGTCTACAACCTGAAAGAAGGAGACAAAGTCGCGCTTTATAAGCCCAGCGGCGCCTACGCCGAGTATGCCTTGGCGCCCGCCCTGCAGGTCGTCAAGCTCCCCGCGTCACTGGCTCCGAAGCTCGGCGCCGCGTCGATCCTGCAGGGGCTGACGGCGCTGACGCTGATCCGCGAGTCGTACCCCGTGCAGAAGGGCGATTGGGTGCTGGTGCACGCGGCGGCGGGCGGCATGGGCCTGTGGCTGACGCAGCTGCTGGCGGGCGTGGGGGCGCGCACGATCGGCACGGCGTCGACGGCGGCCAAGACGGAGCTCGCGGCACGGGCGGGCGCCACCCACGTCATCAACTACGGCGAGGAGAAGGACGTCAAGGCGCGCGTGCTGGAGCTGACGGGCGGCCAGGGCGTGGCGGCCGTGTTCGACGGCGTCGGCCAGGCCACCTTCGACCTCTCGCTCGACTGCCTCGCGCGCAAGGGCTCCATGGTCTCGTTCGGGAACGCGTCCGGCGCCGTGCCGCCCTTCTCCATCGCCCGCCTATCCGACAAGAACGCCAAGCTCCTGCGGCCCCGCGTGTTCGGTTACCTCGTCACGCGCGAGGAGATCGAGCACTATACGGCTGAGCTGTTCGGCTTCCTCGAGGAGGGCAAGATCGACGTCCATATTCACGAGGTCTACCCGCTGAGCGAGGCGGCGCGCGCCCACCAGGATCTGGAGGGGAGGAAGTCGACGGGGAAGTTGCTGTTGGATCCTTCAAAGTGAAATAATAATGGGCGGAATCCTAGAGAGTTACATAATACAAGTCTTTAATGGTATTCCATTCTAGCCAATCTGCGTATGGTCAAATATCACAGCCATTCTCGTAGTCTCGACGATTGGTGGCATATTAGGTGCTATATCTCTCACAGGTCCATATACGTGAAACAAAAATGATATCAATTATTTCAATCTTATCAATCAGCACACGGAACAAACCGAAACAGGGAGATCAACTTCTGATTACCAATGTAGATAATATATCACTCTATGTGTCTTGATTGGATGGACTACAAGAGGTAGTGCCTCCAATATAGACACCCCAGGGTAGATTAAGGCATCCGACACATGGTATTAATCAAGCAATCACTGATTCCAGTCCTGTCATTATCTTCCACGTCATATGGTATAGAGGAAGATGTTTATTATGGTCATTAGGTATTGTATCAGGATAAAACGATACCAGTATTTTCCTAATGGATGAGTCGAAACAAGAAAGGTTTAGGGCTAGGGCAAAGACAAGATCAGCAATTCGTCTTTTCTAGGATCAATAAGGCTCAATGCAGTAAACATCCTGTCTGCAGTGATATTATTGGCTAGCCTGCATGCAGGAAGAAATAAAATCATCAATGTAGCTAGTTGACGGCTGTGGGCGAAAGGTACTTGGACAGGTACATCATTCTGCTGTAGAGGTAAACAATGATATATGTACTAACATATGTACGTATGTACTTATGTTTATAGAGGCAGATGTAGTAACATGCTGCTCTAGAGGGTACAAAGAACCAAGTCTGTCACCAGTCACCAGAAGATTATTTGGTACACACAGCTGGGAATGGCAACATGTCTTCCTGCTTGGGCCAGTAAACAAACCTAGATCAGTAGAATCTACCACACAGGTGTACGATACCTGGAAAACCCCATTTCTATAAGTCCATGGTAATTGGAAGGAATAGGGAAATGAGTGGCTACCAGTTGTTGAGAAGCCCGAAGTACCTAGGTATATGTGAAGCCCTGGCCTACTGGGAAGATCAGGCATTGTGACCTGATTACAGGTATATAGTTTTCGAGTAATATTACTGGCTGGTTCTTTTTTTTATGTATGTACTAGAAAGTTGAATAACCAAATTGTACTTGTACCAACGCCTCAGATGGGTACCTGGCATCACCATACTGTTCATATACATACCTTAGGTACCAGCAGGAGTCTCGTTGCCATGTACTACGCAACGGAACTGCAAAGAAGACATTTGCAATTTACCACCTACCTACACGCACACAAAAGTGAATTTTTATCGTTTACTGATTGTAAATTGATCTGGTCCTCCAGTCTGTCCACAAAACCGCAGAAAATTTCCTGGCCTCCTCCCACCAAATACACACCACATCTTCACTGCAGTCCCAGACCAGAACCAACAACAGCAACCACAACCACAACCACAACCACAACCACAACTACAACCGCAACAGCAACAACAGCAACTGCAACAGCAACTGCAACAAGAAAAGATTTCGATTCTTTTCTTTATTTTATAACTATACACCCATCCACATACACATACACACATTCTTCCTCTCTTTTTTCTCTCCCCTCTCCCTTTCTCTCACCCATATTTACCTTCCTACCTACCCACTCCCCTACCTATCTACCTATCCATCCACATACATAACCAACACAATGGACAACGTTACCAGCGTGTTTGCCTTCGTCTCGGCCGGTCTCAGAACCGGTCGCGCGATTTTCAATCCGCGCCAGTTCTGGGCCGCCGAGGCGAACGGCCCGACTACGGAATCTGCGGGGGTTCAGACCTCCATCTCATTCACTCCGCGCGCGGAGTTGGAGGTCCGTCCCCCCAAGGAGGACGACGAAAATCCTGCGGTCACCGTCCAGGTGTCATACGGCAAGTCTGCTGGCCAGAAGAGAGGCCGCGACCCTACCCAGGCACTGGATGGTGACGCAGGTGCGTCGGCCGGACCGCCGCCCAAGAAGTCCTGCCTGAAGAAGGTGGGGTCTGTCGAGGACCGGTTCGGCTCGGCGCTCTTCGGCGGTCGCCAGGCCGAGGCCCACGCCAGAGCCTACGCCGAAGCCCGCGCCACAGCTCTGGACAGAGCCCAGGTGAGCAGACGGCGCCAAGTGCGTTTCTACCTCCCCCTCGACTCTCCCTCGCGCGGACCTGGTTCCAAGCGTTCGAGAGAAGCCGGGGAGGAGGACGACGACCGCGAGGTCAAGCGTCTGCGCCTGGAGAAGCAGAACTGCGAGATCTCGATCGAGATTCTCAAGGAGAAGCTTTCCAAGAGCGGCCGGGAGAAGGACGAGCTGGCCAAGAAGTGCGCCATCCTCGAGGAGGCAGCGGCAGCGGCGTCGGCTGCAAACACCAGTGACCGGGAGGCTTCGCCGCCTCCCGCAGCGGGTTCTGAACCTGCTGCAGGCCTACAAGTCGTAGAAACGGGCGGTCAAACTGGTGCTTGCGAGGCCGACGATGTCGCTGCTGAGGTTGATGCGCTCTTGGCTGGTAGCGGATCGGCGGTTGCCGCACCGGGCGCCACCACCGCTGCTACTGTCACGATCACAACGACCGACTTACGTCGGTTCAAGGACCAGCTCGCCTTCCAGAGGAAGAAGGTGAGGGACACCTCGGCGCTGGTCATCTCAGTAATGAGAGAGACTGGCTGGGGCGACCCTCGCAGGGCTCGCTAAGAGGTAGGTAGCTGCCTGCTTCGTACATAGAAGCAGGTAGCTTACCTACTGAGGTGGGCACAGTTTAGAGCTGCTGTCAACCTCGACCTGCCTGGGGGTGGAAGTAGTGGCGGCAACTGCAACCACTACAACCACCGCGTCACCATGCCACCGCTTTGCAGGGTCCTTCCCTCTCTTCCGTGGCTTTCACATCCGGTTGCTGTCTGATGCGATACTACATCACCATCCTGTACGACTATTGCAACCTTTTGTGACATTGCCTTACGTTCAGTTACCTTACGCTCAGTTACCTTACGCTCAGTTGCCTTACGTTCCGCTGCCTTACGATCCGCCTCGAGACTCGACCCAATCATCAATCACCAATCATCAACTACACCATACTACATCAGTTATGCCGCCCAACGTACCAGACCGTCCGGTGTACCGGCTGTATATGATTATGAAGGATCGATCGCGGATGTTTGGGACGTATGAGATGGAAGAAGAACGATTCTGCGACACCATCAGTACTAGGTCAGATGACGGGAGGGGAATCGCGGCTGATCCGCACAACCCAATGCAAGCCAAGGTCCGCCTGAGTGGTAGAATGAACAAAATCAGAGACTACGCAACATACAGCTAGAAAATGTGTTCCCGTGTATGGGTCATTCTCGACTTTGATAAAGACGTCTTCACCTTCCATTCGACAAACGAAAAACCCGGACAGCTACGCTTTATCGCCCGATCACCCAGGTACAATTTATTGACTATGCAAACATCAAACACGTGGTTTAGGCGCATCCAACAACTAGCCATCCCGCTGCCAGACCCCGGCCAATTATGCACAGTGATGGACGTCGACGCTTTCCAACATATGCCCGACCTGAGGAGGGTGTATCTCGTGGCAGGGGGTCGGTGCAATCACGCGCCCGGTGCGCCGCCTGGAAGTGATGGGTTCATCCGCCTATTGCCAACAGACCCAGTTCATACGGACTGGGGGAAATATCCCGCGACCTGCTCCCTGATGAGCGACGTGCAGGGCTCGGTTGTTTCTGAAATCTTGAAACAGGATTTGGCTTCGCCGGACAGAAACGTGGAAGTGGAAGTCTTGGTTGTAGCAGACGCAGTGGCGGTGGGGGATATCCCTTTCGGTGACAAGAGACTATGAGACAACGTGGAGGTTTGGCACAATAACCACGGGGTTGGAACTGGACAGGACGGGACGGAATTTTGGCACAATAGCCATGGAATGGAAACAGAGTGTACCAAAGGTATTCTTTCACAAACCTTCTACGAAGCAGTCTCTACAATAGTCTCTACAACAAGAAGAGCAGCTTAGAGATCAGGCAGTTTTGACATCAAAAACACGAGCAATGTCATTCTGCCATCAATAATCAACATCGCCAACTTCCATCTCAACTATCTTATGACATTGTGGTCCTACTCTGCATGATACCCAACGACATGCAATTGATTACACCCAGACCATGTTACGACCTATCCTTATTATCACCCACACCAGACGACTTCGAACACCCCCCAGCTCGGACTCGGTCATGATCCTGCCATTGACGATCTTGGAGCGCCAATTAGCATCGTGTCGCACACAGCGGAAGTCGTGGATGGAGCGCTCGCGCGCGTTGTACAGGACCATCATGCGCAGGTCGGTGGCGGTGGCGAGGCGCTGGAGAGGACTGCGGGATTGGAGCCGAGATACTACTATTGGTGCTATCAGTGCTGTCTACCCTGGCGTCGATGTCGGTGTCTGAACTGATGCAGCTGCGGTGGACGATGCGATCGATGATAAGGACTCTAGGCCTACAATCCAGCGCCGGGACCTGAGCCTCCGACCTGTTTGACGCACACAATGTCGCCATTGAATGTCGCTAGTTGGGAGGGGGTGGGATTGGTGGCAAGGTACGATCAATCAACGAGTACTTCAACGGTCAAGGGACTCACAACAACAGTAGCCGATCCTAGTGCGTTGCAGTCGTAACAATCCGCCAACATATCCCCATACCGAAACAGGCTTGCTGTTAAGTCCACGTACTGCGACAATTCCTTCTACCGGTGTCCCTTGTTCTCCCATCGCCCTCGCTATCGTCGTTCTCGAGGTACCGCCAAAAAGCCCGTGTACTTATCACTATCACTACCTCGACCCTTCCACTGCTACCGCTGCCGTACGAACTTATAAAAAAGGCAAACGTGCTCTTATCAAAGCCCTGCGACAGCTCTGGCCGGACAGCGCTGTACTTTCTCAGCGCCTCGTCAGTGGACAGAGACGTATGCTTGATTCTGCTCGACAATGGGTCTCCCAGGTTCGTCTCCGCGAAGAACCGGAAAGTCAAGACATGTCGCTATATGTTGTATTGAGTGAGAGAGCACCTCCACTATCCTCCGGTAAGCAAAAGAAGAAGAGCAGATAGGAGACTTCCAAGATACTGACCAGCGATGCGACGCAGAGCGTCAGTCGGCAGGTTCCTTCACTCTACAATCTCACAGGATGCCGAAACTATCGAGTAGTACGGTACACCAGAAGTCTCACATGTCCAAAGTCTCGAGAGGGTGACATCGGCAAGCAGCTTTCAGTCAATTTGAACAGCAATAAACGATAGCGTCGAGAACGACTATATCTTGGCCCCTTTATACCCCTGCCAAGACAAAGGTGGAGAACCCCGATATATTCTCTAGTGATCCGCGCTCATGGTCTGGCAACTCTCCAAGATAGACAACAGCATGACTGTCATAAGGACAACATGGATTTTGGAATAGACGTGTAGAGAAGGATTTCTCTAGGAACTTATGGTAGCGACGGATATTGCACCCGGGGGGGAGGTTGTGACATCGTATCATCTTTCCTCTTCTGTTCCCCATGCGACGGCCAGACGAAAAAACGAACCGAAGACTCAACAGGACAACAATATACAGTATACGCAAGTGCAAACACACTCTACCGAAGGCCCCAGTTGGAGAATCACATGACCATCAGCGCGTCGAGCAACAGCTAGCGCGCTTGGAACACGTCCGGCGGCACGGCTTCGTAGCCTCCGGGGCTGTTTGTAGGATTTGCTGAATGCAGCAAGACAGTATAACAAAGCAACTACAAAGGAGTTGCACTTATACAGCAGAATTACTACTGGGAACGGTATACTGCCGAAAGCAATTACTATATGGGATAAAGAAAACAAGGACTTCCATTATAATAGAAAGAATAGGGACAATTACCGCATTAGGAAATACTCTATATATAAATAGGGATAACAACCACCTAGCTAATATACAGGAAGTCGGGACCTTACACACACACACACACACTTATACACATACACGAATATTATTTCATATTTAAATAACTACCTTTATATACGTCTGCTTAACCTTATTTAGTGCCTATTTATTCCATTGTTACATCCGTATTATCCAATATAATATAACCATATACCGTATAATCTTATAAGTTATAAAACCCGGAATAGCGCCTAAATAGGCTATATACACCTACAAAACCTTTATACGGCTTACAAAAGCCTATATACCTCTCTTAAGAAAGATTACCCTAAAGGAAACAGCAAATATAATACAACTAAGATTATTCTTAACCCATTTACTTATATTTCGACCAATACTTATCCGAATCGGGAAATTTCTATACCATTAAAATCCTCTCGATCAGAATAATCAAATTTTAAAACCGATTTATTATACCTACTCTTTCTATTAAATCACAAAGTAATTACTACCCAAATATTTCTGTTATAAATATATCAGATTTCTCTATCCCATTATTCGTCCGTATCTTTACCAAACCTTACTCGATCTGGACGAAACTTGGACCATTCGATAGCTTAATTAATCAAATTTCATATTCTAAGACAGAATTTTTTTACTTCTATTACCTATAAAAATAAAAATTATTTTTTAAGCAATAACCCATATTATTATACCATCTTCAATTATTACCGATATTAACTTTACGGTTATTCCTTATTTAACCATTAAAAAAATACGCAACCTATATTATTCGAATCAAAAGAATTTAAGCTTCTAGATTTTAAAAGGAATTAATTTTATTATTATCCCTTTTTATATAATTACCCATAACAATGGAAATTAACCCCTAAAGCCGCATTACGCTGCTTAAAGGCATAAAGAATTATAAAATATAAGCCATCAAAACAAAAACTACCCTTATAAAGAAAAATCTGGACCATGCCCTTATTTTGAAAATAAAGAAAACAGCCATAATAGCTATAAAAATCCAAAAAAGCCAGGAAAATCAGGAAATCCCTACGTCCTTTAAAACGTTAACCCAAAAGGATAATAATAAAGCCCTGGCCACCATATAATTCCTTTACGAAAAAAGTCCCTTAATTCATATCAAATCCATATTAAGCTATAAAAAAGCTTAAAAGGCCCTAAAAAATTACTACCGGCCAAAAGGATTTACAATAAAATTTCTATTATTAAAGAAATTCTTTAATTCCTTTATGGAAGATTTTGATACCCTCGAAGCTTACCTTAATAAAATAAAGTTTATAACGAACGAACTTAAGCTAAATAAAGTAAACCTTTCAAATTAAGTTATAATTACTTAAGTATTAAATAATTTACCCGAAAAATATAAAGCCTTCGTTCAAAATATTACCCAATCTTTACGTCAAAATTCTTTAGCAATTTCCAAAGATACCCTATTTTCCTTTTTAATGAATAAATCCAAAGGAATAAATAAAAAGGAAAAAATCCTATATATAAAAAGCAAAAAGCCCTGGAAATAAAAAAAACAGATATATTGCAATTATTGCAAAATTTAGGAATACCAGGAAAAGGATTGTTATTTCCTTTACCCCAATAAGGCTCCAAAAAGCTGGAAAAAAAAGGATAGGATAAATAAAAAACAATCCGGCCCTAAAAGGAATAAAAAGAAACAAAAGGAAAATAATTTTTCAAAATTTACCAGTTCCAATAATTTAAAAAGGGAAAAACGGAAAAAGAAACAGGAAAACCTTTTAGGTGTCCTAATCGATTCCGAAAAAGACACCTTTATTTTGGGCCTTATATCGGAAGAATTTAACAAAGGGAAAAACGAGGATTTATTAAATTTTTCCGAACCCCTATTTCCTTTTACGCCCGAAAGGATGGATATAAACGATTTTAAAATAAGTCGCTATAATACAAATAAAGCCAGCTTTATATATAATACTAATTTTGGTCCAGATTATTTAAATTTTACGAAATTTAAGGATAGGAATATAATAAAATTAATTACGAATAACGGGGCTATTTTTATTATTGTAATTAATAAAAATCTATTAATTAATATAAAGCAAATTTATAAAATCGTAAAATAGGGCAACGTACGTTTTTTTATTATAAAAAAAGCTGGTAATTTAATAATATAGTATATTATTTTTAAAAAGGTATATACGATAAAAGGAGTTAATTATATTCCAAAACTAAGTATTAACCTTTTATTTATAAATAAACTTAAGAACTGTTATATAATTATAAATGCTATTAATAGCATTAAGTTATATAATAAGGATAAGAACCTTATTATAGAAGGATATTATAAAAACGGGTTATATTATATATCGTTTAAAGTAATTACCGGCCAAAATAAGCCAAAAAATATACTAAATCTTATTGATTAGCCTATATTTAATAAGCTTATTATATGGCATAACAAAATGGGTTACTTATTTTTAAAGCCTTTAATAAAATTCCTTATATCTAAAAGGATAAGAATTTCGAAAAAGAAATACATCCAGTATAATAATTGGAAATGTAATATTTGCAATATAACAAAGAATTATCGCAAGATAAATAAAACGGCTATAAACCAAAAGAAGTATAATATTATACAAAGGGTATACAGTAACCTAAGAGATTTATTACTTAATACTTATAATAGGTATAAATATTATATTACCTTTTTAAATAAACAAAGCCGTTATATAGAAATTAAGCTGTTAAATTTAAAATCAAAAGCTTTAAAAGCTTTTAAGGTATATAAGCTGCAGGCTGAAAATTAAATAAAGCATAAAATAAAGGAGTTTTTTATAAATAACGGTACGGAATATATAAATTTACGCTTCGAAATTTACTTATAAACGTACGGTATTATTTATTATATAATTCCTGTTTATATAAAGGAACCTAATGATTTAATAAAACGTATTAACCTAACCTTATTAAATAAGGTACGGGCATTCCTTATTTCTTCCGGCTTATTTAATTACCTTTGGGATAAAGCCTTATTAGCAGCGGCTTATATATATAAC
Source organism: Diatrype stigma (assembly GCA_022225965.2). Classification (NCBI taxonomy): domain Eukaryota; kingdom Fungi; phylum Ascomycota; class Sordariomycetes; order Xylariales; family Diatrypaceae; genus Diatrype; species Diatrype stigma. The sequence continues at coordinate 384,570 of JAKJXP020000021.1, read as the reverse complement.
CGTATCCCATATAAGGCTTTAAATTATAAGCAGCTTTTTGAAATTTATTATAGGCATAAGCCGTATATTGATAATCTGTATATATGGGGCTTTATGTGTTATTATAATACTAATAAATACCGGCATAAGCTGGACCCTAAAATTAGAAAAGGGGTTATTATCGGCTACGGCACCGAAAATAAAAATTACAAAATCTGGGATATAATAACCTAAAGGCCTATATGGACTAGAAACGTTAATATAAGGGACGGTATTTTTATTAAGAACCTTAATAATAACAATATAAGCCAGGGGGACATCCTGGAAGCCGTAAATAATACAGAAGAATTTCCTTATATCCAAAATGGGGGGGTAGCAGAAAGCCCAGCTGTATCGAAGCCCTTTTACTTGCTTAATAAGCCTATAACGGCTATAGGTTTAAATAATAAACCTATAACGATTACGGAAGCTTCGGGAATTATACTAGCTGACTTAACTGATAATTTTAATTATAAGCAAATAAAGGAATTACCGGGCAAACGGTATGTAATTAAAGCAGCTATAACTGCTATAAGTAATTTAATAAAACGAATAGCCGTTATTACTGCAGCTAATCGAAATTTAAATAACAACCAGAATTTAAATAAAAAAGTTAAGCTTAATAATTTAACCCTTATATCTCTAAGCTTTCCTATATTTTTAAATTTTATATAGGACTATATAAAAATTAATACAAACCATTTATTATATACAGTAAAAGATACGTTATTATTTAATTAACTTATGAGTATAAAAAGAAAAGGAAAAGCTAATTTTATTTTTTCGGCTTTTATAACCGAACCAGTTACGTATAAGCAAGCAATGGATAATATAAACCGAAAATCCTGGTATTTAGCTTGCAAAGCAGAAATAACGGAACTAAAAAAACAGAATATCTACAGTATAATGGACCTATCTAAGGGAAAATACCCTATAGAAACCCGTTGGCTATTTAAATTTAAACTTATTATTAAAGGTAGCTTTATTAAACTTAATTAGATAATTAATAAGGATAAATCTAAACGCTTTAAAGCTAAATTTATTATACAAGGATATAACTAACAGTTAGGAATGGATTATTTAAAAACCTTTTTTACTATAGCCAGACCGGAAACGTAGCATTTATTATTAATAATAGCCGTTAATAAAGGGTGGCCTATAATATAATACGACGTTTAAAACGCTTTTATTTACTTTAATATAAATACAGAAATTTATATACGGCTGCTAGAAAATTTTTATTCAAAAGCTTATAATAAGGTAATTAAGCTTAATAAAGCCTTATACGGCTTAAAGCAATTATCCAGGCTTTGGTATAAATTCCTATCCTAAATATTATTAGCTAAAGGATTTATTGTATTTCCTTACGACGAAGGAATATTTATAAATAAAATAAGTAATACTATTATTATTTGCTATATAAACGACTTATTAATAATAAGCCCGTCCGAAACTGGTACAAATAATTTAGCCATAAAGCTATTAAAATCTATTAAATTAAATAGAATAAGTCCCGTTTTTATTTACCTAGGTAACAATTTAAAAATCGATTATCCTAATAAAGAAATACGTATAAACCAAAAACGATATATAGAAAAGCTGTTCATTAAATATAATATACGTAATAATTTAAATATAAAGCCAGGAAATATTCCTTATATTCCCGGCCTTAAGCTTGAGAAAAATAAATCAACAGCTTTAAATATAAAAGTTGTAAATTATTAAAAATAAATAGGTTCTTTATTATACCTAGCTTTAAAATTTCGACCTAATATAACTTACGTTATATACACCTATACCAGATTTATAAGTAACCCAAGTATAAATTACTTTAAGAAGTTATACAAAATATGGGGGTATTTATTAAAGCACCTTAATATAAGGGTTATATATAAGTATAACGGAGTTTTAGAATTAAAGGTTTATATAGATTCTAATTGGGGAAATAACTTATTAGATAGAAAATCTACAAGTGGATATATAACCAGCTTAGCAAATAGGGGTAATTTTAACCCTATAAGCTGAATCTTCCAACTTTAGAAAACAGTATTCTTAAGTTCCTATGAAGTAAAATATATGGCTTTAAAAGAAGGATTAAAGGAAACTATATATTTAGGTAATATGTTTAATTACTTAAATAAAGAATTAAACCTAGGTTATTTAGACCAGCCTTTAAAGATATATGTAAATAACGATACCGCCCAAAAGCTAGTTAATAACCCTGAATTCCATAAAAGAATTAAGCATATAAATATAACTTATTACTTTAATAGGAAGGTGGTAGCAAATAAAAAGACTATATTATACCATATTAATATAGCAGAACAGTTAGTTAATTTTTTAATAAAGCCGGTATTTAGCGTTATATTAAAAAAGCTAATAAAACTAGCCAATATAATCAGTATATAATGGTTTTATTCCTTTAAAGGTTTCCTTACTGAAAGCCTGATTTTTTCCGTATACGTACGTTTTATCCTGGGCTTTATACGATAAACAGGTGATTTTTTATTAATTTTTTAATACCGAATAAAAAAAGGATAAGCTGGAAAGCTTCCTATACTCCAATAGGGGCTCATATAATTATATACAAGTACAGCCTTGCTTATATAATTGCAAGCTGTTCCAATACAGCCTTGCTTATATAATTACAAGCCGGCAAAACAGGTACTTAGCTAATTATAACCACCTATACACCTGCACCCATTAGCCGCTTATATAATTACCTTTCTTCTTATATAGGTTTTACCGTTATAACGGCTTTCCTGATATACATACATACGTTATTTAGTTATAAGGATAAATCCTATACATTAATGCTTACTTACGGCCCTCAATAATCATTAAGGGGGGGTGTAGGATTTGCTGAATGCAGCAAGACAGTATAACAAAGCAACTACAAAGGAGTTGCACTTATATAGCAGAATTACTGCTGGGAACGGTATACTGCCGGAAGCAATTACTGTATGAGATAAAGGAAACAAGGACTTCCATTGTAATAGAAAGGATAGGGACAATTACCGCATTAGGAAATACTCTGTATATAAATAGGGGTAACAGCCACCTAGCTGATATACAGGAAGTCGGGACCTTACACACACACACACACACTTATACACATACACGAATACTACTTCATACTTGAATAACTACCTTTATATACGTCTGCTTAACCTTACTTAGTGCCTATTTATTCCACTGCTACATCCGTATTATCCAATACAGTATAACCATATACCGTATAATCTTATACTGTTGACCTCGAAAGAACGCGGCGCACACCATTTGTCCGCATGTAGCTCGTCAGCTACCCGGAGAGGTTCGCGATCTTGGCCACGAGACTGTCTAGTGTTGGCGATGATGGTTCTTCGGACATGGCGATGGATCGATCCCGTAGTCCGCCAATCGCCTAGTCCTGACTGTGATGCAATCTGCATATTATGACGATCGTACAAAGACCGGAGGGGCGGAGTGAGGGGGTTACCGTGGATATGATGGGGCATCATCTTACATGATTGGGGGTTCGAGCGCTACATTCGAAACGCTGAATCGGCGGAAGAGCTAAGTCAACAAAGGGTTCTCTGAGATGGAGTGTTGTTGTCACGTGGCTGTAGGTCGGTGCTTTTGGTCGCTGTAGAGCAAAGTAGATATCATGATTGTGAGCATCTTATTACAGGCTATGGTCTTTATCTTCTCGAGTATCCGTTTTCAACAGAATCCCCACTATATAAACCCTCGTGGGGGCAAGGAACACAACCCACAGGGACCCAGGGCATGTTAGCATATAGGCAAAGGGACCACGGGGTGCGCTATTCGGCCAGGCTTCATGCACACGTCTGAAGCCCGCCATTTCTTTAGTTAGAATAAATTGTATTATGACGCAATTACCATTACTGCGCGATGTTCGGTCATCCGCCGAACACTTGCTCCTCAGTACCGTAGATAGCTCAGTTGACCTCCGCATACCAGTACCAGACATCGAACCTAGCGTTGCTGCCAGTAAACGGTTCGGTTCCAAATTGAAATGCTGATTATGATCAACATGCTCAGCATTACATCCATTGCGTCCGTGGATCGAAGAATAATTACAAGGAGCAGACGGGGAGTAAGAAGGAGGGGAAGAGAGAAGACAACATACTGATCAGGTGCTGCGAGTCGGCCGGGAACCCCTGCGCGTCCGTGATGTAGTCGTAGAAAGCCTTGACGTCCGACTCGAAGGTAGGGATCTCGCTCGGCGCCACGAAGCTGAACACCTTCATGTCGCCGTTGTACCCGGCCCACAGCTCCCAGTCCTGGCCGTCGACGGTGACGGTGCCCTGCGAGTCGCCGATGGGGTAGATGTCGCCCTTTTTCGCGAGCCTGTGTGGTTTCCTGTCAGTGCATACAGAATCTGGTCGGATACCGCCATCATCATCATCAAAGTCTCTATCAGGCCAGCTAGCTAGCTACCTAGCTGAGGTCGAGTACCACCTACCAGATCATGAGCTCGTAGTCGCCACTGCTGGTATCGTGGTCCGGGTCCGCGGCCGTGAACAGGTCGTACGCGACGTCGCCCTTGACGTCGTCGCCGGCGTAGGCCCACTCGGCCTTGGTGGGCAGGCTGCCGATATCCTTGACCAGCGGCCGGGTGCTCGGCATCTCGCGCCCCGAGTACGGGTAGCTCTTGACGCTGGTGTCGCCGCCCGACCAGGTCCACTCGGCGTGCCACCCCACGCCGCCCGAGCCGATGTTGTCGATGTGCGTGCACTGGCTGCCCGACGACGCCGCGTCCGAGCCCCACGCGTTGTTGTTCACGTAGTACCCGCCGCTGGCGTAGTAGTCGTACTGCCCGCAGAGGTCCTGGGCCCGGGCCGCGAGGGGCTGGAGGAGGAGGAGCGCCGCTGGGAGCGCGCGGAGGACGGTGTTCATCATGGTGATGGGGGGTATGGTTCCGTTACGAAGGATTTCCGACTGAGACGTTTCTTGTGAAGACCGATTGTTAGATAGACCAGCAGAACGCTTTTATATTTTGGTTTGGGGTGGAGGCGGATTGCTCGTGGTGATGAGAGTTCCTGGTCCTTTCGTCCTGTCCATCAGCCCCGTGCCGATCATCGCACCATGACTAGAGCATTTCCTAAGACAGCAGGTGTCACCTATTCCTCGCGAAGTAGGGGGCATTCTTTGCCGTGTCCTATTTTCCCCTCGGAACTTGCCGTCTCGCAAAGTCGATCGATCGATCTCGGGCCTAGTACGACGACGCCAGAGCCAGAGACATGCTATTTATATATATCAACCTGCTCAGCTGTTACTAGTTCGATCGGATCGGCCTGCGCCAATCGCATTAGGTCGTAGTAAGCCAGCGTCATTGCTGTATATGGTTTAGTCTAGTTACACGCCGGAAGAGCTGAAAGGATAGGGCTGACAGGGGTATAACTCTTAACTTCACATCAACCCGGTCCCGAACGACCATATACCGGACTGACTATTATCTCATAGCTATGGGACGTCGACTAATCATTTTCTTAGATGGTTTCAGCTATTCCATAGCAAATTCTTGACTTGTCTTAACCTCTGGGGCTGTGGTGTGATCGACAGAGTCGAAAGGATTTTGACTTGCCGAATCAATTCTCGGTCGTATTCTCATTCCTCTGGAATTCTCTGACACCCTAAATACTCATAAGCCGTCTTTCTTCTCTGGCAGTCCAGGGATGACTAAATGCCGCCCTTATACTATATGGCAAACCGTTAGAAGCCATGGGCAATCTGTTGGATCAACGCCGGTGAAATGAGGCCACGTTATTCATTATTTCGAACCTAATGGTCTCTATACTGCTACACTATTGCGCTCCATCTACGAGCGACTTCCCAGTGGTGCCGTGGATAGACCTCGCGATCACACAAAATCTGCTAGAAGGGTATGAACGAGGAACGAACCCATGCCCGCATATTTATGGTAGCAAGTCTGTCGGCTGGGCAGTCATTGAAGTAGGCCGAGTACGCGGCTTCTGTGAAGCCTAGGAAGGATGTCTGCGGTCTGTCGCAGAGGTAAAATAGACTCCACTACACCCAATGGTGATCAACGAAGTGAAGTAACAAGTCTTCATTGCTATAAGCAGGCCAGGCTCACCTGGCAATGGTCACAGTCCGGGCTACATAGTTTGACAGCACCACCAGTAAGTTGCGTCAACACAGGGGATATCAATATCTTCGTCTAATCATTGGCCACCTTGTCATCCGGCAGATCAAGGTGTTTCGCTGCCTTCCTTGGCCTTTGCCTTGAGCATCGCGGCATGTCGCCTAGCATGGAATTTCGCATCCTTCTCGTGGTAGGGGTTGTATAGCATGCCACATTCCTTGCACTCGGTGAACCCCTGGTCAGACATGGACAGACTAAGGGTCGTCTGGATGGTGGCGGGTTTCGGATTCGGGTCTTTACTCTTGCCGCGCTTTCCAGCTTCGGACCGTTGTTGTGATGGAGTTGCCGGTCTATTGAGAGTATCCGTACTGGTCCCTGTTAGGACACCGGCAGCGGCTTTTCTTTGCCTTTGTGGTTGAACCGGTGGCAGATCAGCCTCTGAGGTTGCGACATCAGGGTCCTCCTCGTTCCCACCAGCATCACTGTCATCTAGATGCTTGGGAATGACTCGAGTAGTGAGTCTGCGTCGTTTCTTAGGTTTGACATCAGCCCTCCGTGGAGGTGATGAGGGAGGGGTCGAAGTCGGTTCGATGCCACAGGATGATGGCTCGGTGGATGATGACTTCGTGTTATTAGAAGATGGTGAGACGACCTTGAAGTAGTTCAGGATAGTCCCCCTCTTAGGGTTGGGTGGTGCATGGGATGGCGGCAATGATGGTTGGCTGCCGTTGGTTTCCAGAAAACTATGTCGTGAACTCTCCAATAGTCGAGCATCATCAGCTGCCTCATCTGTCCGCCGTCTCTTCAGTGGAGGTTCTCCCGAGTCGCTCAACGTGGTCCGTTTACTATAGGTCCGCAAAGATCGCCTTTATGTACTTGTTAGCACCCTCTTCAGGGAGCAGGGTACAGGATGATAACGAGAACCTGTACTTACATACGATCTGGCTTTTTAGACACTTCGCGCCTGATCTCACCCAAATCCGAGGGAGCCTTTTGTATAGGGTCCATCTTGAACCAGACCGAATTCGCGTGTCCAAGTTCGCAAACAGCCAGGCCAAGATACTGCCCAAGGCAAAATTGTCGTCGAATCCAACTACTACCTAGCGCGCTGTCGTCTTATGTCGTCATGCCCGTGGTCTTATGGTGTCTATCATCGCAGTCGGGAAACGAGGGATATTGAAGATTGAGAGGGACATCGATAACGTAACATATTCCAATAAATCAAAGCTCTACGTATGCCGATGTGGCCGATGTCTCTTGTTAGATTGGGGCGCGTCGCGTCGGAGAGGCTAGCCAAAAAGACGCGTTAAGAGGTGATGCAACGGGGACGCGTCGGTGTTGACAGGGATACGCGAAAGTGGGCTGTGGATCTGTGGTTATGAAGTACGTAGGTACATGTATAGTGGGGTTACGACTGGCCCAGTTACGACTCGGGAGAGTCGGAACCTTGGCATTCGGTCATCTTCAACTTGTGTTATCTTATCTTGACCGTCAGTTATATATTCAATCCGCTTTGACAAAATGCTGCAGGCCGTCCTATCTTGCATTGCTGTTATTCGATCTGAAGCTTGATGGCTAATCGACAAGATCTTTGATTCTCCTCCTGAGATTGCTATTCGCATCTGCTTCCAATTCGATCGGGTTAGGCGATGGTGACGGGGCCTCGAATAGTGTCTTCTCATCACCTTCGCCTTGATTGACAACCCAAGTGTTGACGACCTCCTTGACCTCTTTCTTCTTCTTTTCCTTCTTCTCACCTTCGGCCATGCGCCAGGTGTAGGCAGAGTATACGGCGACTTCGGCTATAGCGACGACAATGCTCCCACCCAAGCTGAGAAACAGACGCGCCGGTGTGCTCCACCACCTGGCTGCAAGCCACAGCGCCGCTCCGCATCCGATGATGCTGACCAGGAAGTTGAATATGACGGTGACCTGTTTCTGCACATCGCCGTACTCTATGGCGAAGTCGTCGCCCATGTCGGAAGCCTTTGAGGGCTTGTTCACTTCGGCAAAGGCATGGGCTATCGGGGCAGAGGGGAACCTCTGGGCAAATGATTCTCTCGCCGGGTATTTCTGTATCATGCGCTCGTAGGATCGTTCTTCTTCTTCGTGACGCAACCGGGCCATGAGGGCTTTGTATTCTTTGGTCTGTTCATCCGCGCATTTACTATGTTAGACCAGGTTGCATTGCCGCAAGAAGTATGGGCCAATGAATTCACGTACCGGTTCTGGTTTCGGAGGTGGAGGGGGTATATACACCGTTGCACCTCGTAGAAGCTTCTCCAAAGTGACATCGGTGCCCTCTCCACCTTTTAGTTGCCGCCAGATGTCGAGGATTTGGCCGTGACTGATAGGATTCCCAATGGCAGCATTTCGTAATGGAGGTTCGGAGTCGGGGTCGGGACTCATGGTCTCTTCGGACACGTCGGCGACTGTCTTTTGGTCTAAGATTTCAATTGCCTCCACAATTGAGGCTGTCATAGTAAGGAGCACCATGTTTCACGATTATATTGCCGAGCGCCGGGCATCATAGACGGGGTGTGGGTGCAGCAAGCGTCGAAGATGTCAAGTTGGTGAATATAAGGACATGAGGGAAGCAGCAGAGCAACTACTGGATACCTAGTTCTGTTTCTATCGAGAAGCTACAATCCACGACAGCTTTCAGTGGATGCTACCTGCCCGGTACCTCGATATCATACCTTAGGTAAGAGAGACTCTTGGCGGCAGATGCCGAGGTTGAGCCGCTATCCATGTGGGTATGTATGTACATTTACCTAGTGACCCCACTAGCCCACCACTCATGCTTCCAGTTGATATACGGTGGGACCTCTCCCCCCTATCTCCTGAATTCTAGTTCTTGTTGCTTTGCAAGCCTTCAGTGGGTCAGGTCAGCCCCGTACCATATACAACGCTGGCCTAACCAGCTTCGCACACCTGTTACCTTCTGATACCGAAAGTGCTCAATTTCTCATGAAAATAGAGTTCCCCGGCGCCTCCTCTGAGGCTCCTCAACTACTCCAAATCATTGCTTGGGACATGTCAAACCAGACATTTCAACATATAAAATTCATTTGTGATAAGAAGTTGGTGGAGATCAGGGCATAATGAGGCTGTCTGATGTATGTTCAGAGTCAAATCCGAGACCACTGCGACGGCAGACATAGCGTGGACATCCGCATATGCCGCCAGGACCGATGCGTACGGTACGGGCTGTTAGAAAAGGGGAGTGGCAACTAGACTGGCAACGTTGCGACTCGATTCCAGCTACCGTCCTAGTGGGAAAGCTTTCTCCCCTTTAGAGCTGATCCGCATCTTCTCTGCCTCATCTGTGTCAACCATCGGAGATGCTGGAATGGACTGCGCATATAGAATACCGCCCTCGCCCTCGTCTTCGTAGAAGCCTTCCCGTCCTCCTTTGGCTAGCCACTCCCGCTCCATCGGGGTAGACTCTCGATCGACAGGAAAGGTTCTATAGTTGAGAAACTGCACACCAATGATGTATACTACTCCCGACGTCACGAACGTCAGGATCCAACCCATCATATACATGTACCGGGCGGCGTTACTGATCAGTTGTGGTTGGTATTGCCCGATGAGGCCAGGGATGCCCATTGTGGTTCCTAGTATCCAAGCTATGCAGCCTACCCAGTTGACACCAGACCAGAACCAATAGAGGCTGTCCTTGGTGCCATCGTAGCAAGATGGCACGTGGATATTGCCTTTGCGTACATATGTATAGTCAACTATGATCACAGCGCACAGGGGTGCCATGAAGATGTTGTAGCTACCCAAGAAGGACAGAAAGGCCGAAGCGCTGGCAATCAGCTCCCATGGCATCACGATCACGCCCAAAATAGAGCACAGAACTTGACCGCGTCGAATCGTCAACCAGCGCGGATAGAGACCCGTCATGTCCGCACCGAACGGAAGCGAGTTGGCGCCAAAGTTAGTAGCAAAGACCCCCAGGAGGAACGCCAAGCCGAGCGCGAACACTGCAGCACGCCCTCCTGGAGTCCAGTTATGGTCAAGTAACGCGTTGAGAAGGTCCCAGATGTTCCAGTAAGCCTCCCCCCACACTGCCTGTATGGAAGTGGTGGATGCGAGCCCGAGAAAGAAAACCAAGATTCCCGTCAAGAAGACGGCGACACCCTGTAGGATCCCAGCGTCGCGGGGGTTCTGACAGTATCGTGCTAAGTCAGGCTGGTTTACTAGCATTGGGGAGAGTGACCCCATCATGACGTTGATTCCAGACATGATACTCCAGCCCAGGGGTGTAGTAGACGCTGCCAAGGCTCCCTCCCTCGACGCGGCGTCCATGCCACCAACTCCAGCACCAGCAACCATGCACCAACCGAAGAGCGCAAAGGTGGCAATGGGCATGGTGAAACCCTTGAAGGTAAAGAGGTAGTGTATATGTCTGGGATGAACCCACATCTAAAGCCTTGTGAGCATATCATCAAACTCTACCACAGGCCATGTCATCTACCTAGGGTTACTCACAAACGGAAACTCTAGGATCCAGACAATGAAGAATGCCAGAAGAACCTTGGATGAGATGGCGGAATCTGCCCCTAGTGTGTTCCGAAAGTCTTCCCAGCCGCTGCCGAAGATGCACCGGAACATTACCGACAAAATCGATCCGCCATAGTACGTCTGTATTCTAGAACCATGAGTGAGATATGCGATCTTCCAGTGCGGTTTTCTTGTGAATTGGGTGTCTTACCCATACCAAATGATGCAAATCATCGCGCGGATGAAGACGAAGAAGTACGAGCCGTACATTCCCATGCTTGTTCGACAAAGGACGGGACTACATATAACCATTAATCAGGCAGGCAGGCATTGGGTTATGACATACTACTCACTAGCCAACGTGGTACAGTGCACCAGGTCTGGCCATAAGAACCACGACGATGGCCGCAAGAAGGGATCCGAGGATGCAGGACGCAATCGACTGCTGCCATGTCTGTCAATCACGAACGTAAGCATACGCGCTGCGAGTTAGGCCACTGGGCTCTCCTTAGTTCTTACCAGGCCAACCGCGATGAGCGAGGACGCCGTGTTCCACCCCGTTAGACTAAATTGGTTCGCGAACCAGTACATTGGCATGTTATACCTGATATACCATTAAGCCATGGGTATCACATTGCCCAATCATGGGACAAGACATACCAAGTCCATGTCCGATGCTCAGGGGGCGTCGGCTCCAGATCTTTATTAGACCATCGCGTATTTCCAACCTGGGAACGGCCGCCAACAGTCTGTGGAGCTTTGAAAAAGTCCACAAAGGCCTCCTTGGACTGAAAAGGGGCGACAATCTCGGTTTTGGTTGGAAGGCGAACCATGTTAACGGTCAACGAAGGATAGGCCCTCGTAGCAGTCGGCTTTGAGTCGACGTCCAGCAAGGCGGGAGACACCGTCTACGCCCTAGCGATATCCCAGCTGCGATGGCAGGATCGTGAATGAGGAAATGACCAGGCTGTTCAAAAGGACAATGCAGAGGCGAGCTGGTGAAGTTTCACATTAGATGCGATATCATATATGACCAACGCGCATAGCCCATGGCCCGGGTACCTGGAACTACGTTATCAGCGACTTGCTTTCCCCGACACGTCTCCAACCCGTCGGGGACGGGCCAAGAACCCATTCTTTGCCCCGAGAGATAAGGACTTTACCGTTGTGGGTCATCGATGCCGCCCCCGTCTACCGACGAGGTAGCAATTGTCTACTACTAGGGTCATGATCTACTGCTGCTTATCTACACGGCAAGCCAATGGCTTCTGGATTCAGACTACCGTCTCCCGATCACGGCTCAACTCGTTGATAACGTTACTGTCTAGATAGGCGTGTTCGCATGTTTACATCTATCTGTGCATGTTAGAGATCGGTCATTCGTCAACAACGAAGCTCGGGGACTTTGCTAGGGCTTGCGATATTGCGAGTAAAGGGGTTCTCAATGGAGCATTGACTGATATTTCTCTCCTTTCATGCATTGACTGAGTTAAATTTTCAGACTAGTAGTTATCACATGCTTTCCATCACGCCAATTGCCCTTGTTTATAGGGGAACTGCTTGCGGAACGACTCGGCAATCTCCGTCCTAGTAGCTACCCACACCCCGTCCTTCTGCGCAATATACTCCACAAAGTCCTGCAGGGCCTTGAAGCGTCCCGGGCGTCCGACGATGCGGCAGTGCAGCCCGATCGTCATCGTCTTGGGCTGGCCCGCCTCGCCCTCGGCGTACAGGACGTCGAAGGCGTTCTTCAGGTGGGTGAAGAAGCCGCCGGGGTCGCGGAAGCCCGAGCCGGCGGTGTGGAACTTGAAGTCGTTGCAGTCGTAGCTGTAGGGCACCATCAGACAGCCCTTCCGGGGCTCCGCCGCTGCCTTGTGGCGCTCCATGGGCAGGTCGATCCAGTAGGGCACGTCGTCGGCGTACGTGTCGCTGGCCCAGACCAGCTCCTCGCCCATCTCCTCGTACACCTGCGGCACCAGGCTGCGGCTGTGCGGCGACGGCCGCCCGTAGTACCAACCCCGCGGCGCGTAGCCCGTCAGCCGCTTCAGCGTCTCGATGCCCTTCCGGATGTACGCCTTCTCCTTGTCGACCGGCCAGTCGTGGTGGTCGACCCAGCGGTACGCGTGCGAGGCGACGTCGTGGCCCTCCTCGACGCAGCGCGCCGCCACCTCGGGCTGCTGCTCGACCGCCTGCGCCACGGCGTACAGGGTGAACTTCATCCGGTGCTGGTTGAAGAGCCGGAACAGTCGCCAGAACCCCACGCGCGAGCCGTACTCGTACTCCGACTCGCCGTTGTAGTTGCGCTCGTTGATGCGGGCCTCGCCGGGGTACTCGCGGAGGTTGGTCTCGGCCACGCCGTCGCCGTTCTGGACGGAGCGCTCGCCGCCCTAGTTCCCTCCGCGTGAGTTTTAATATGCAGTGGGCATAGTAGGCTTGGGAATGCCTAAGACTATGAGAACACACCTCCTCGTAGTTGATCACAAAAGATACGGCGATCTTGGCATCGTTGGGCCATTTCAGGCCCTGTAGACCCTTCTCGCCATAACCCTTGAAGTCGCGATCGAAACCGTAGTCCGGATGAGCGGCGTAAACCTCGGGCATGATCAGTAACGGGAAGGGGGCGGGGGTAACCAAACAATGCACTAGAGATTGCTGTGGGAACGATATAAGCAACTAGAGGCTACCTCCAGTCAATGAAGCAATGGATCCAAATCCAGGTGCCCAACAACATTTGTATTGCTTATTTATCATGGCTCCAGTCTGCGTACCACAAGTCCCGGTACTATCCTACCCCACGTGGGCATCCGCGCATACCAAGTCGTCAGGGTTCGGGCCGGCATCGGACTATTGCCGAGCTGTCATGATAAGAGCGCGTGGGCTCACTATATCGGTAGTGCATCCGAAACCCCTATTAAGTCTCCCAACCTCGTATATTTATCATCATGACGAAATGATAAGACGAGGGGAGCGGAGGTGGTAGGGCAAGGGTAGCCTGATAAGACCTCATCGATGAGGGGTCGCGATGGTGGGTAGCATTCATGATTTACCTAAGGTGTCGTGTCGGATAGTATCGGTCTCCCATGTTACACTGCAGGCATCCAGGGGGTCGATAATCAGCTTGGACGGTGGTGTCATCGTTGCTTAGAAATAGTTAGCTATGACAGTGTCTTGGATTGAATGTCGGGAGCAGAATTGAACGGTAAAATTACTAATAGCCCCGGTTTTGTAACACCATCATGTCGCACTGTCAACAACTATCACCAAAGCAATTGATGCCGCCTCCAACATTAGCAATCGGCGTTGACCAGAACGAACGCCCCACCCCCTATTTTTGAGGGGGGGCAGCTGCTCCGGCGTTGGCTTAGATCCGCAGGCCAAAAACAACTTCTGTACACCGAAATATCCAAAGACTGCCCGCGGAGAGGTTGGAAGGCCATCAAAGTAGGTAAGGAAGAGTCAACGTCGCTCATGTTGAGCTCTACTACTAGGCAGTGTCAGCGCGGCCGTTATGGTAGATACGATAATCGAGCATCGGACACAAAGGCACACCATGACAGGGCTATGGCAGAGATTAATTTGCGTTTTGTCGTCAGCATGCCCTGTTGCCAGCCGATGATGCCCATATTGATATGATCACTTTAGGGACTTCGAGTGCAACCATGTTGCTTGAAGAGCTGGGTACTTTCTGGGGTTTTCTACCTGGAGTCCTCTCTTTGGCCGGGGTATCATTTTCAGATGACGTTGGCCCGCCTAGCCGATGTCTTGTCTTTCATCGTGACTGTAATCTTGTCAGTTTTGAATAGCAAGGCCAAACTAATCGTGGATGGTCTGTTCGGTTAAGTTTGACGGTCCATACAAATTCCGGGGATTCTGTAAAGCACCTAGAGATAGGTAGTTAACAGCGACACCTAGAACTGGCAGTTGCACTGCCCATCACGACATTTACTATATCCGAGACGATTCTGATCTTTTCACGGTGGCTTCGACAACCCACGGGAATTATAACGGATAGCAATCAGTCTAGGAACCCCGGAAGTACAACTCCGACCTTTCCACAATTCCCGATATCCGGGACTGACTTATGGGCCGTGTCTCGACGGAGTGAAACGAATCAGTTTCTGCTGTCTGATACCAGTTTCCGGGCCCCGAGTTAACATGACAATGCAGGAACCACCCCACTGCTCTCGGGGTTCGGAGTCTTGCATCCATCGGTAGTCCGGCTATTCAGGGGCCAAATAACGGACCTCTGGTCTCCACAGTAACAGTGGAGCCGGCGGCAGTAAGTGAGAATCCAGCCCGGCCGATCCGGCGGGTTCTCCCATAGCTGGCCCCGCCTTGAGTCAGCTAAAGTACGCATTATCTAGATGATCTAGTTATTTCCGTGAGAATCCACATACGGGGTTTCGTGACGTCGCCATAGGCCCATAGCAAATATGCGTCTGATTAATAAGCCCGAGGAGAGACTCTGCGACAGTTAGTAAGGTGACTCCACCGGAACGCCGTAGCGGTAGAACATCAACCCGTAGCTTCTTTTTGTATATAAGCAACTCTAAGCAGAGGCGTCTGAAGATCGTGAACAAACACGCAGAATATCATCCGGTGCATCTTGATCAGTCGCGACCCTCAACGCCGTTATCACACACAACCATGACGAAACTCTTCACGCCGTTGGCCATAGGATCAACTACCCTAGGCCACCGCTTGGTTATGGCGCCGTTGACGCGGTTCCGTTGTGACGACGACCATATACCCACAGCCATGGTGCAAGGCAGGTCCCCACAGTCTGGCCTACGCAGTGATTCTGTGATTGAGGGAATTGTGTACTAATTTGGCCATAGAACACTACGAACAACGCGCATGTGTTCCCGGAACGCTCCTCATTACCGAAGCAACTCTGATCTCCGCCCGAGGAGCAGGCTCGAGCAATGTCCCCGGCATCTGGTCCGAAGCCCAGGTTGCGGGCTGGCGCCGCGTGACCGACGCGGTCCACGCCAAGGGTTGCAAGATCTATTGCCAAGTTTGGCACCAGGGCCGCGCTGGCAGTGTCGAGCATCTGGCGAAGTATGGCGGCCGCCTTCTCTCTAGCAGCGCGGTACCCTTGAGTCCCGATGGGGAAACTCCCGCGGAGATGTCGGAGCAGGATATCCAAGATGTCATCGAGGACTTCGTAACCGCAGCCAAGAACGCCATTGCCGCCGGATTCGACGGTGTCGAGATCCACGGCGCGAATGGCTACCTCCTCGACCAGTTCCTGCAGGACACGTGCAATAAGCGAACCGACCGCTGGGGCGGCAGCATCGAAAACCGGTCACGCCTCCACATCGAGGTCACAAAGGCCATCATCGGCGCCATCGGCGCTGACAAGACGGGCATCCGTCTGAGCCCCTATAGCGACTTCCAGGAAATGCTGATGGAGGACCCAGACCCAACGTTTCGCTACCTAACGGAGCAGCTCAAAGTCCTGGGGCTAGCATACCTGCATTTGGTGGAGGCGCGGATCAGTGGTAACGTCGACGCAGGGTGCGGTGGGGAACGTACGGTGCGCTGGATGGTCGAGTTGTGGGCCAATGTGAGCCCCGTGCTGATTGCGGGAGGATTCACGGCTGAGTCGGCCAAGACTGCGGTCGATGAGACCTATAAGGATTACGACGTGGCCATTGTATTTGGGCGATACTTTGTGTCGAATCCCGACCTCGTCTTTCGCATCCAATCTGGGGTCCCGCTGGACAAGTACGATAGAACGACCTTCTATATCCCGAAGAGCCCCGTAGGTTATATTGATATTCCGTTCAGCCAGCAGTTCCAAGCTAGCGGCCGAGCAGCTTAGTAGGATGGACTACATCCAAAGGGACAAAGAGGCGGGGGGTCGTATTACATAGAAATTAGACAGAGTATTCATGAGTACTCAATCAGACCAAGCCGGTCAGCATGCCATCACTATACCCATAGACAGACTTTCCATAAGCACATCATACCGTTTTTTATTGTTGGAACTTGGTGTAGAGAGCTACCATATCGAAGCTATACTCCACTTACTCATTACCAGGGACAAGACTTCTCAGCATGAAGGAGCCGACCTAAACAACTTACTACCCATTGAATTACTGAATGCACACGTGGTCTTCATGCCCTGGAACTTTATCTAGCCTCGAAATCTTTCATCTTCTGAGCACAGTCGTGTATGCCAGATCGATCAGCGATGCTACTTGGTCCGAAGACAGAGCCAATTATATGTGACAAGGGGGTATATGCTTTGAACGTATAGAGCAAATCAGCTTATAATGTTATATGGTCCTAAGGAGCATACTGGCTTAGCTGCGCTGGGATTGTTGAGTGGGATCGATGCCATACTCGTATATAATAATTATTGGTACGTATGAGTACGCATTTCCTTGAATCCAACTTCCGCGGTTGCCGCTGTTCTTACCTGTCGACTATGTTGGGCAGCACCGCACTCCAATACAACCTGCAGCCATGGAGTAGTTGAAATCCAATGAGGCTATAGTTGTCATGCCTGCAAGGATGTATCGGTTACAGTACCCATACGATATTATGTAAGAGATATTATGCAAGGATCTCCTGACCCCTAACCAATGAAGTAAAACAATCATCACATAACGTAGATCCTACTCTCAATTTGTTCCTCCCATCGAATCCTAAAAGGCAACTCCCGTTGACTGTTTGCCTTAGCCTGAGCATTACCTGTTGTCATCATTACAACGAATTGCAACAAATTGTGTAGGTGATACAGTTACTCAAAATATTGGAGGAAATGTTGTCAGCTTACTTGCAGATATATAGGGTGTTGCAATTGGGCGTCCCCAGTAAAAGGAACACACACTATGTAATAAACCATTGGCCAGAGTTGTAGCTGAAACGTGATACCTAAAATAGGTCGGCCGTCGTGAACACTTCACACTCGGCTGACTCCACATCATAGAAATGTTTGCCAAACAGGCCAGGAGCCGTATTGACTTGGAGTCGTTGCATAGCTCAGGCTGTGTCAATACTCACAAGCTTATCTCACTTCCGATGTACTCACAACTGGGACACTTGCAGAGGTAGCGAGGAACTGATCATCTATAAATTTCTCTACTTTCCCCGATATCCAGGGTGATTTTCTCGCCATCATATCCATCCATCCATACCTACCACGCAGTTCCGCATCTTTTCACTTGGTTCTACAGACTCAACCCAATCTCATAACATCACACAATCCACAATGAAGACCAGTATTCTAGCCACTGCAGTCGCGACCTTCGCCGCCATTTCCGGCGTAGCTGCTCATGCCGCCTCCTTGCCGATGGGGGTTGATATTCAGGAGAGAGACGGAATCACTATGATCCGCGAAGTTGTATGTTGCGTTCACCTTCTTAACGGTCAGCTACAGAAAACAGTTCTAATCCTACTTATCCATAGCCACATGGCCAGCTCGGGGTGGAGAAGCGATGCCGCGAGTGCAAGGATGTTGGGGAAGGCTGCACCATTGGTGATGGAAGCTGTCATGCCTCGCAGCATGCAAGTTGCACTTGGTGTGGCAATCATTGCAAGTCCATCTGCATCCCGGATGGTGAAGCCTGCGAGAAGTGGTGTCTTTGAGTGGAGATGAACGCCCGGGTTATGGTGTTCGACCCTCTTTAGGGCGTGGGACGGAGCTGGAGTTATCGTTATAACACTCGCTTTGAATGTAGAGGTTTTCCTTTGGTTTCCGGGGGAGGGGGAGCGGGCTGGCTATAGGGACACACTGGTCGATTTCGTGTGAATCGTATGATTCATTCAGTTACCACACATTCTTTATTTTGAATTGCGCAAAAAGTAGATTGCCAGAATTTGATTGTTCTAGATTTTATCACATTGAATAATTCGACCTATATATGCCTGTTTGAAAGAATGCCAATAAAGCTACGCGAAAAGCTCCAAGCGGCCCCCAGCAAGGTGATTCAGTGGGATGGGTTATAGAGCTCGTTGAAGGTATAGATACGTTTATTTTTTCTTATGTGGGTCTGCCTGCTTCCTCGTTTGTTCAATAATCGCTATTACATGGACTGATACCAAAGATGATATTCAGGGTAGTTTCGGGATTGGGGGCTTCCTACTTGCCTTTATGGTGTTTTCCGGAGGCTTGCTTCATTCCTCTCTTCAGGGGCCAGGATGAGCCGGTTTGAATCATGTACTTACAAGAGTTCTGTCACCACATCGCAACTTGTGTGCGAAAGGTTTTGGATCGGGACAATGCATAGATAGTATACAGCCAATGAGTGAAAAAGGGGTGTATTTACATCAGTATAGACAGCGTACAGCGCATATAACAGGTATTCAAATATCTGGCCGACCAAGGATTTCTCATATAGAACACCATAGCATGACTATACGATCTAGTGTTGTCAATTCCACATATTTCTATTCATCTCATTCTACATGAAGACACGATTGGGGATATATATATATACTGCAGAAAACAGCTGAAAGTCATCCTACGTGGACAGACCCACATTCGATAAGCAAGGGGGTTTCTATCAGTATATAACTCATCCTTCGTCCGCAACTACATATGTTTTCCACGCCACAAAACTGCATATTATAAAAGGGGGGTTCAGAGGGATTCTCTAGTTTGCGGCCACAAATGTCAATAACATAACCTCCACATGGTGGTCTCATAGAGACCTGCTCACATCATCTCACTGACTTTCTTCGATTGAACAATGTGACGTGAAGAACAGTCAAACCCCCATCACCTTGTTATCACAACCGTCAATCCGAGTAAACCAGTTGAAAGCTCACAGAACATGGCTACGACGTCTTATGACTTCATAATCGTAGGGGGAGGCACGGCCGGACTCGTCGCGGTGAGGTACGCGCCTGAGGGTTCGGACGGGCTTAGGAGCGTCTTCTCGGCGATGTCGTAGTACGCTCGGGCCCTGGCTTTGGATGTGGAGTCTGTATCCCCATCTCCATCTCCATCCGACGGGCGGTGCTGCCGGAGCAGATCTCGCAGGAACTCCCGGCCCTCTTGTCCGCCTTCCGCATCGCCTTCGCCTTCGGTTTCGGCGCAGTAATCCATCAGCGACAGGTACGCGTACGTGTACACGCCGACGGAGGTCAGCATGCCGCCCGGGGGCGTCGCGGCGGCGTACTCGCGCATGGCGCGCCCGATCGCCTCGGGCTCCCGGCGGATCAGCGCGTCGAGCGTGTCCATCCCGTCGGCCGCCTCGTAGCCGATGTAGCAGACCAGGTGGTCGTGCAGGTTCTCGCCGACGGCCGGCAGGTCCGCGACCACGGCCTCGACCCCGTGCCGGCGCAGGAGCTCGCCGTCTCCGATCCCCGACAGCTCGAGGATCTTGGGCGACTGCAGCACCCCCGCCGCGAGGAGCACCTCCTTGGATGCCGCGGCCGTCTTCGCCTCGTCACCGCCGTGCTTGTACTGGACCCCGGTGGCGCGCGGGGGCTTGCTGCTATTGTTGGTGTCGAAGAGAATCCGCTCGACCGCGGCGTTCTGGAGGACGCATAGGTTCGCGCGCTCTTTGATGGGGTGGTAGTACGCCGAGCCGGCGTAGCTCCGCGCCTTGGTCTCGGGGTGGATGCTGGACAGGGCGCTGAAGCTGCCCACGGTGCCGTGGAGGAACGGGTCGTTCGCCATGGACCGACCCCTAGCCGCGAAGGCTTCCGCCCAGGCCTGGCGGATAGGATGGGCTGGGTTGCCGGCGAACGATGTTTTGATCGGGCCCTTCGCCGCGTCGTTTCTCGCAGCCCAGCCGTCGATTCCGAGCATCTTCTCCATGAGGTTCTCCTTTCCGTTGTCGTTGTCGTCGCCCGCCGCCGCCGCCGTCGAGCCCATTTTTGATGATGACGACACTAGCGGCGGCGAAGTGTAAGCCTTGGCGAAGTACTTCTGCATGACGTCCCAGCCCCAGCCCTCGTTCCCGAGCTCCTCCCACACATCGATCAGGCTCTTGGCCGGAGGCACGAAGACATGCGCGTTGATGGCGCTGGAACCGCCGATTGCCTTGCCCTGGCTCAGGGCCACGGTCCGGCCTTCAAGACCCTCCTTTCAATTATGGCTCTTTTGTCAGCTACGTCCAACTCTAACCATCCCAAATTTCATGGGGAGGGCAACGAGGGGGGAATAAGAAACGACTCAGCCTAGGCCAACGGCTTATTTACCTGAGGTTCGGTGTGGAAGCTCCAGTCAGCGTCAGACCCTAGTAGCGCTTGGAACAGACCAGGAGTGTTGACCAGCGGGTTCTCGCTATGGTCCACGCCGGCTTCCAGGACGAGGATGCGCTGGCTCGGGTCTTCGGAGAGGCGCGTGGCCGCGCTCGCGCAGCAGGTCGTGCCCGTGGACCCGGACAGCGCCGCCTCCGCGCCCTACGCGGGCCCCGTGCCCGAGAAGTTCGTGTCCTTCGGCGGCATGCTCTCGCAGCCGCTGTCGCGCGGCAGCGTGCACATCCAATCACGCAACCCAACAACACCGCCGGCCATCGACCCGCGGTACCTGTCGCACCCGGTCGACGTGGAGGTGTTCGCGCGGCACATGCGGCACCTGGACGCGACGGTCGCGTCCTCGCCCGCCTTCACCGACACCGCACACGGAATCCTCAAGGAACCGCGGCGGCGTCGGGACCCGGCAGCGTCGCACCTGGCGGACCTCGACGCCGCGAGGCGGTACGTCCGCACGAGCGCTATCTCCATGTGGCACCCGGGCGGGACGTGCGCGGTGCCGCTGATCAGCACGGCGAACTTGCAGGCGACGGTGTATGCGTTTGCGGAGAGGGCGGCGGACTTGATCAAGGAAGACTATGGGCTGGTGTGATTGGGAAGAGTAGAGTAGCTGTAGACAGGTTCGGGAAACCTGGAAAGTAACTTTAGTATATGGGTTGATAGGAAGTACAGTATGATTGAAATACCTACCACACTATCATCAGGTAACGTACTAACGGGAGAAATTACATATACGGTTTACCTCCTGTGGGTTATAACCCATTGATTGGCAGATAGATACTTACCATACTTAGTTTACATGCCCGGGATCGAGAGCAGTCAGAACAGTGCACATCGAATATCATACGCATGCCTGAAAATAGGGAACCAGTAGCTAGTTCTTGATTCCATCCCCATCATTCGGGGTCTATAGCAGCTAAGCAACTCACTAATGTCCGTCCTTTCATTACGGCAAATCAAAATGTGTCCGCCCCTGTAGGTATCTCAAGAGAAACTATGTGCCGGGGACTCCCGATACGCCTGATACGCCTAGGACGCCGTGCCTCGCCGGGTACTATGTGAACGGTGCTTGTATGTACGGTGCAACTTGTACCTCCAAAGCTTATACCAATGCAGTCTATAAGGCATGATCCCTCATGCCCTATGCAAATAGTGTCGCAACTCTGGGGTATCTATAAAATTTCCAAGCCATGTTGGAGACTACTACGTCGAAAGGTAGCTAAGATCTCATACCGGGAATAGACGGCGGAGGAATAGGGGTTCGCTTGACCTCAGTAGGTGAAGAGCGGTTCGTAGCATTTTTCTTGCCTTTGCCTCCTTTCTTCTTTTCATCCTTCTCCTTGGCCTTGGGAGTGGAGGCAGGCTTGGGCGAAGCGCTGGTGATTGACGAGAAGCTAGAAGCCATCAGGGCGACATTGGGTGCTGCTATAGGCGTCTCCTTCTTGACACTTGCTGGTTTGGAAGCCTGCGAGCTGGTGGCCTTCGGCTTAGAGGCTCCTTTCGCCGTACTGGATGATACCTTCGCCGAGTCCGCACTGGGTGCTGGCTTGACCGACTTGTGCCGCTTAGAAGACTGCTCCGGAGATGTTGTCTCTTTGGCTGATGGCTGCACTTTCGGCTCACTACCGGCCTGCTTGCGCTTGAGCCTCGAGTTTGCAGGGTGTGCTTCTAGCTTCTTCGAGGGGGTAGGCATTGACGATGTGGGTGCATCGGCCATTTCCTCGTCAGAATCACTCTCCGATGAACTTTCCGAAGCCGACGACTCCGAAGCATCCCGTGTAGTCTGTTTAGCTGTGTTTTGCGTGCGTGTTGCTAGCGAGCTTGACTTGGCTATTTGGGGAGCCGGTACGCCAATGGGCGTGAACCGAGCTCGAAGACCCTGTGGCTGCTCTCGAATTGCTCTAGGTGGAGGAGCGAATTGATCCGAGGCGGTAGAGCTGACGGTACCCTCGGGACCAAACTTCGCCATCCGTCGCAGATGTACAGTAGAGTCGATAGCACGGTTCGCTGTGGTAGCCAATCAGTTTGGATGTTTATAAATTGACAGAGCAGATATGACTTACATGTGGTATATTTGTCGCCTCCTTTGGACGGAATCAGTAATTGGATGTGGGTGTTGGTGGCGTTGGCCTCGAGATCCAGACCATAGTTATCCCCTTGGTGGTTCAGGATAGGGCTGCCAGCTGTAGCCTTCGCAAGGTCGATCTCCATCTCCTTTATGACAGTGATGGGTAGAGACGAGGGTGCTGTAAAGTACCATACTTGTTTATCCTCCAAGTTGGTCTTGCTGAAGAAATCGGCAACCTCTTTTCCAGGGTTGTCGGAGGATGCTTTACGAAGCGTGAAATCCGAGCTGTTTAGCCAGTTGGGGCGCGCGCTATTGGAATGTTAGATAGATGAAAGCCACTGTGTAGCATGGTTCACTTACAGCTGGGCAGTGCCGTTGGTCTTAGCAACGTCTCCAGTCTGACCGGTTGTGTTCTTATCTCCCTCCTCATCGGACTCGTCATCACTGCTTCCAGAGGCTTCGTCACTTTCGCTCTCAGCTGCACCGCCGTTCTGTGTCTTTGTGGTTTTCTGGCTCTGGGCATTGACCTTGGCGCTGGTCTGCTCTTCCTCGCTTTCGCTTGAACTATCTCCGCTATCGGATGTGGTATCGGATTCGCCTGCTGCAGCTGTCTTTGTTGGAGCAGTCGTCTTTGCCGCTGCCATCTTGTTTTTAGGGGCCGAAGTAGATTCAGCCTCAGATTCAGACCCCGACTCTGATCCCGATCCCGATCCTGAATCAGACTCCGATTCGGATTCGGATTCAGGTTCAGGCTTGACATTGGCTTTCGCAGACTTCTGTGGCGCCTGTGTCGGTGGTTTCGTACCGTTCACCTTCGGCTCGGGTGCTTTCTTGCTAGCCATTTTCTCATTCAACTTTTTTCGAGCGGCATCTAGATCATCATTGTCGCTTCCACTTTCGCTGGCGCTGCTCTCGTCGGAGCTTCCACTGCTGCTGGTTGAGTCCTGCGCAAACTTTTTGCTCGAAGAAGCCCGTGATCCACCTGAAGTTCCCAGCGCACTCTTGGCTCCAGCGGCAGCCTTCTTGTCCCGGACTGAGCTGGCCATTTTGTCCAGAGACCCTAGGTTCACTCGAGGTGCCATTGCGACCGAGGAAAAGAGACTTCGATTGCTTAGGGTGTGAAGTTGGCACGTTGTCGAGGACTTTGAGGAGCTCGAAGGGATATTCGAAGGGTGGTTGAGGACAGGGAGGTTGTGCAATTGTCGGTTATTTGAGCGACGACTTTTAAGGGAAACGTCAAAGTCGGCACCATCCGCGGGGAAACGACGATAGATTAAACAATTGAGAAAGTGGTGCAGGCAGGTAACGATTTTCTGAGCAGTCGACAGATCGTCGATGCTCCGAGAAAGTTGTGAAGTTCAAGGTTGGGTAAGTTTGGAAAGGTATCCTGGAAAATGCGCCAGTCGTCGACGTTCACGGCAGTTACTGGCTTGTCCAAAACTAGGGCAGCAACAGAATGACCAATCGACGATGTGGAGGGGGATAGGGTAGTTTCCAAGTTCTAATACAAGCTCAATACCGGGAGAAAAGAAGAAGATTTTCATCGGCCAGTACAAGGTGAGAGTGTCGCCGACCAAGTGGCAGGAACGGATTTGGCTTGGGTAGCGAAGTTGAGGATCGTGAACTTTGAACGCGCCGTCACGAAAAAAATAAAATCAGAAGTGGGACGCGCTGAGAAAATCATTGGCCAGCTTTGGACTTCGGGTTGGGATTGTACATACAGTGGGTACCTCATTCCTGACCATAGCAGCCATAAGTGCACCGTATTAACCGCATCCGGACTGATTAGAGCTCTAGTTAGAGCTATGGTGGGGTGTTCTCTGTGGGGTTGCCTAACTTCAACTGCTCTGCTGCTGCTGCTGCTGCTGGACCTGGTGGAAAACTTCGCTCCTCCAGCTGTCACCTAGGTCTGGAATTCGTCGGGTGATTGGCGAATTGCTCTTTAAGTTCATCGCTGCTGAAGGTTAAGCATGAGCCACTTTCATATACAATCCCTTTGCACGTTCTAGCTTACAATATCAAGGTTAAGAAACCGGGACATTCGGGTAAGAGTGAGTAACTTGTCGTGTGAAGTACACAATACTGTAGGAAGATATCTACAAAACCTAATCTTTTCATACACCCTATACAATGGCAACAAATAAACGCAGAAAGCTGGATATTACCCCTTCACCACAACGTGAGTGACTGTTCGTCATTGCTTTTGTTTTGGCTTCATCTATAAACTAACAATGTTGTTAGCTGCAGCAATGAGTGCATTCGCTCTCCGTAAAAGGCTTTTAGCCGGACAAACCACCAGCAGCCCTGCCCCCCTTCCTGAGGCTCCTGGCACAGATGGTACTGCACAAACCACGCAGAACCAAAGTGAGGACACACCAAGCCCAAGAAAATCGAGGCGACTTCGGCTTGCTCGTGGACCATCCAATCAAGAAGACAGTACTGCGCCAGTCTCAGGGGCTCAGCCTCAACCAACCCATACTCCAGAAAAGGGGCTGTTGTCTGAGCCACCAGCTGCATTACCTACAGAACCAGTGCGAGTGCGCACCAAAAGCAATGATGAGACTCCCATTGAACCCCCACCCATCCTATTCTCAAACTTCAAGCCTTCGAAGAGCAACTACCAGAAGAGGAAAGACGGGAGGCTTCATCTGAAACTCGTCGACGGTGAGGTATGTTCAGCCATCGTTCCTTCTACCGAGGATCATCAAGCTGACCATCAGAGATAGCGATTGGTCATTCTGGGCAGTTACGGCATCCAGGTCACTTCAGGTGAAGTTACAGTCAACGGCGCCACATTGGGCAAGTCAAAGAAGATATATTGGGTCGATGCACCTTATTGTCACGCACTACCTGTCGTTCGCTGTCCCGAGAAAGCCGCCTTGGACCTCCACTCCCATCCACGGGCCTCAACCCTAAGGGAGCTAGGAAGGCTTTCTCCTTACTTTCGCCGGCTGTGGAATGATACACCGGAACCATCTGATTCAACATTCAAGATCGTAAGCTGATCTTCATTAATGCCAATATCGTGACATTAGATCCAAACGCAACTAACACTCCCTCAGCTATATACTTCAGAAGATGGCCCCAAGCGCGCATTGCTGCAAGACCTCGTATCCCCCGCTGAGTGGAACAAGGAGATAGCGAGGTTGGTCAGCAGCTCAACATCCAAGCCGGTCTCCGTGATGGTGACAGGGCCGAAGTCCTCCGGGAAGTCGACGTTTGGCAAGCTCCTCGCCAACCGGCTCATCACGCACTCATTCGCAGGGAGTAACACCGACAGGAGAACGTCTAGTTCTAGTGTGGCAGTCTTGGACCTTGACCCCGGGCAGCCGGAGTACGGCGTGCCCGGCCAGATATCCCTCGTCCGCCTCACCGAGCCCGTATTGCAACCGTCGTTCTGCCACCCCTTGTCCGGCGCTGCTGCCGGCTTCGAGGTGATCCGGTCCCACTCGCTGGCCTCCATCTCCCCCGCGTCCGACCCCGACCTCTACCTCGAGGCCGCACAGGATCTTGCGACGCACTACCGCAACATCCTGGGAACCTGCTCCTTAATCATCAACACCCCGGGCTGGATACAGGGCACCGGCCTCGACCTCCTGACGTCTCTCATCGGAGATTTCCGGCCTACGGAGGTGGTGTATATGTCTCAGACGGGCCCAGCGGAAGCCGTCGAGGCTCTCCAGGAGGCTTGCAGGGCGACGACGTTCTCGTGCCTCCCATCCCAGGGCGCGCAGATCACATCGCGGACTGCTGCGCAGTTGCGGGCCATGCAGACGATGTCGTACTTCCATGCCGAGGCCGACGTCGACAGCGACGACGACAGCGACAGCGACTGCGGCTTGATAAAATGGAACACCGACCCCCTGACCACGATACCCCCGTGGATCGTGAGCTACGCGGGCGCCAACCGGGGCATTTTCGGCATCCTGCTGTACGATTACCAAGCAGCACCAGAGCTTCTCGCCGACGCCATCAACGGCACCGTCCTCGCGGCCGTGGAGGTCGAAAGCCCCCTAGCGTTTCGGGATCTCGCGGATCCCCAAACACGCGGTGCTGGCGGCGAGGGAAGAAACGTCCCTCTCGAGGAAGAGGACGCGAATGCGAGGATGGATCTAGACGACGACAACGACGACGACGATAAAGCAGCAGCAGCACCATTGCGCCACCACCTCAGCCTCCAGGAACAGCTCACGATGGCGACGCCGGTAGAGGGTCTCCCGCTCGTGAGCGCGGCGCACGGACACGCGACGACGACGCTCGACCCGCGGCACTCCCGCTTCGTAGGCCTCGTGTTGGTCCGCGGCATCGACGCCCGGACCCGCACGCTGCAGCTGCTGACCCCGGTTCCCGCAGCGACGATCGAGGCGGTTAGCGCCCGGGGCGGCGAGATCGTGCTTGTTAGTGGCAAGCTCGACCCGGCTAGCTGGGCGTATACGGAGGACCTGTACTACCAGCGCGGCGGGGGTGGCGGTGCTAGCACCGGTAGGCAGGCTGGTGATACCAATGACGACAGCGGGCTCGAAGGCATGGTCGATGGAGATGGCGATGATGAGCCGATGGAGGGGGTCGAGGACGACAACAACACAGAGTCAGAAGGCTCTGGGAGTGGGAGTGAAGGAGAAGAAGGCGGGGAATCGGAGCTCGGCGCAGGCGCTACTGCCCCGCTCCCATGGATCGAGGTTCTGCATGGGAATCAGAAACGCGGCGTTGGGTCGAAAGTGTGGAGGGTTCGGCGGGATCTAGGCCGTATGGGGACTGCGGCTGAGTGATACTACTGGACGCGCGGGACGTTTTTGCTTTTGCGCAGGGAATTAGTGCCAAAACGTGGCTTTGGTGTCATACGGCTGCAGGTCTGAAAGAACGGAGCTGCGGATGGTGTAAACGCGACTTCCAAGCTGAAGTTGCATACCGAGAAGACCTCCATCTGATTCCCATCAAACCAGACATGTCTTTTTAAGCTCTGGAAACGGCTCCTACATCATGACAAGCCTACTCTCATCAGTGAATATTCTTGGGTCCAGAAAATGACAGTTCATCAATAAGGGGTGAAAGTTGGTTAACGCTGGTCGCTCTCCATGGCGTATCTGATACTTTCTGGCGCTTAGAGGTATGATAGATCAGTCTGGTTTATTGGTTCGATGTCTCTATTGGCAAGTATAATATGAGTTGTCAGTCAAGGGGGGCGGGGCAATGGGTGTGCTCATGTTCAGGTTGCAGGCCATGTTACATGATGCTTACATATTGTGCCACCATCTCTATGATTGGTTCTATAACCAATAGCGCCAATCGCCTAGGTTGATGATTACAACGTGGACTGTGGCGTTAGGGCTATGCAGTTTTCCCCTCTTGGCCCATCTCGATTATCTAGGACTCTGTGTCGGTTTGAGCTCTTTTCTTCTCATTATGTATCTCTCATAAACCCCCGTCATAGATTTAGGTGCCATCATTATCAACCAACCCAGATGTACTTCATAGTCTCCTTGTTACCACGTCCCCATCGCTTTTCTCATCTACTTTTTCGTCGCCACCCCAAGCCATGGACGACGATTCCGACCTTACCGTTAGTCAACCTAACACTCACGATGTCCGAAGGCCGAAACCAGGAGTCACCCGTCATACGTTTAGTGTTGATGAAATGGACCTTTATGAGGCCGCGAGGTCTGGAGACGAACAAGAAGTGAGGCGATGCATCGAAGCCGGCTGCATAGTCTATAGGAAGGATGAGAAAGGCCGCACTGCTCTCTCATATGCTGCGGAGAATGGGCACGAGAGTATTGTGGAACTATTGCTCGATGAGGACGACAAGATGAGGCTCCTTCCCATTGATCATGCAAATACGAGCACCAGACACGGGGCTGATTACCATCAAAGCCCGTTGTCGTATGCCGCAGTGAACCATCACGACAAGGTCGTCAAGGTACTTCTCACAAGACGAATTCAAGCGAATGCAGCGGATGCACTTGAACATGGCAACAACAGTCTTCTGCAACTCATTGAGTCGGCGTGGTATCTCTTGGACACGGGTATAGAGCGAGTTTCGTTGTTAGATCTCCTCACCTTCACTGGCCGCCGCTTCCACTACACTCCAGATGACATATTACCTCATGAGTGGGTGGGTTATATCCGATGCGAATGGAATATACCCGATGCCCTGGGCATAAATATATCCGACGGGGCTATTTTCAGCGGAGGTTTCAGAGAAATGATAGAGAGGTTGTCCAGTTTTGTCGTGCTTACCGGTTCCAATGGCATGTTTGAATGTTCAACATGTAGGGATTTCCTTAATAAAACTTGGGGAAACCGGGTAGGAGAGATTGCACTCGAGTTTATGACGGCATGTATACTCCTGAACGATCCGGGGGTCCGCGGGGTATACATAATGCACGACCTTCAATTTGATGCAACGAAAGATAGGGTCATGTTACGGCTACCGACTTATTTCTATGAGCAGAGATCATTCGTAGAAGCTCTCCTATGGATGTGTTCTGCTATCAGGTCGAATCCGAACCGGGGGGGTCAAGCAGAGCCGTCATCAACACAGCTATACTCCTCAAAAATTTGGTTGGAGACGAAGATCACTGGAGACCACCCCTTCCAATTGCTCGGCTTTCGTCTCGAGCCACTGTGTGAACTAGCATTCGAGCCTTCCCTTGCCAGTTCACAGTGCTGGTTGCCATTGTTTCAAACGGGAATAGTCGCGTGGCACAACCTAGGGCCAAGATGGGGATCTGGCCTGGAGATATCATTCGAGATGATGGCCCACCTGGCGGCGGTGGAAAACTATCATCCAGTATCGCAAGGGACCATCCTTCTCGGGTATTTCACTGCCTTGGTACCCGTCTTGAGAGACAGCGAGAGTAATACCATTCAGTGGCACTTCGAGACTAAAGAGACCGTAAAAGGGTGCATGAGTCCGCAAGACCTGAAATCGCTTCAAGGCGACTGGTTTCAAACTCGAGAAATCGACGTTCTACGGAAATCGAAATGTATTCTCGGATGGTTGGAGCACGCCCATGTACTCCTAGGTTCTCAAGGTCTATTAGATGGCATGAAAATGTCATGGAGCAGCGGCTTACGCAAGAAAGATAGAACGGTATATCTGAAGGGATTCGAAACTGGTGTTGAAGCGACAATCGTGACGGCCCCCGTCAACATCACTCTCACCTTCGTAGCTTCATGGGGTTTTCGGTCCAATATTCAGCGCTTTGACCCCTTGCAACTATATTCACAAGCTGTCCGCCTAAGCCATCGAAAGGTCGCCATCGTTATCGATTGCAATGCGGAGCAAGCATGGCTTGTCCCATTCCTGAGTCTGGTCTTACATCTTTGTCACAGGTATATCGAAGATGTCAAATTGCCAGATGAGGTTGACAAAATCCCGTTCGTGGGTCTCTCAGACGGATCCCTTGACGTTCTCAGAGCTATCGAATGTTGTGGCGATCTCATTGTAACAGGTCACGACGAATCGGCTGACCACCAAACCCTACGTCAGCTCTTTCTTCGCATCAACACGAATCTACTCGAAACAGTAAAAACAAGAAAGAAGCCGAGAAAGGGACACGTATATGCATCAGAACTAATGGACATGATACACGAGCCCGTTGAAGGCAGCTACTTGAAGGAAATCAAGATTTCCGGGGGCATGAAAGCTTGGAAGGGTCTCGTAGAGAAGGTTGATGTTGTTGGTTGCTGCGCAAACATCGGCCAGCTGATTGAACCGGCTTCTCAGCCTGGGGGATGCGAATGTGCCACTCTGCCCAAGAACCAGTTCCTTCTAGCTGCAGACATGGGCTGTCTTGAAGAACTTTCAAAGCGAGCCGGGAGTAGTGTGGACAGTCTCCGGAATGGGACCTGTACGTTCGGGGAGAGAGCGTTCTGGCGCACCCAGACACCCTTTTGGACTCAGTGTGATGGGGAGGGACATGCATCAATTTGGACGGATGCCATCCTACGCAGGCGAATCATCCAACAAATCACTCCAAAACGGAAGCGTCGAGAGGTCAACAATGGCCAACCGGTTTCCACGTCAGGTCAATCCAATACAGATGGTGCAGTTGTGTTCGGCAGTAAGGTAACTACGAATGGGAATAGGGAGTCCAAGGAGAGTGGTCTTGGGATTCTTGCGGTGAGACTCCGAAAGACAGGTATAGCTGATCATCAACCCAACCAGCAATGAACCGACCAGCAATGACCGGGTTTCCCATTAGACAAGGCGACTGAAGGGTTTCGTACATTTGCGTGCAATTGCCTAAGTTTCAGGGTTGTACATTGAGGGGGATCGCAGCGGGGGAGGGTGGGATTTCTTCCATAAAATTGTGACTGCCTGCCCACGAAGACCGAGACATTACTGCAAGGGATATAGAGAGAAATGTAATATGAGTATGTGGTTTGATGATACGTATACACCAGTGATTTTCCATTTACAAGGGAGGGCCTCATTACGAGAACACTCAGGCTCCAGCAATATATATTAGGCATTACGTTGATCGTTCGTTAATCGACCACCCCCCGCGGCAGCACCGCAACATAGTCTAGCGGCGCCGTCTCCCTCCCATCCGGCAGCGTCTGGATCCGAAGCACGTCGCCCTTCCGGATCTGCACATCGCGGAACGTGACGCGCGTGGCCGAGTGGCCATCGATGCCGCGCGTGAGGGTGTACCCGAGGCGGTCCTCGAGATCGCCGACCCAGGCGCCGAGGCTGCGGTCGTTGAGGAACAGCTCGTAGCGCGCCCGGCCCTCGTACAGGTCGTAGTAGGCGACGGCGACGTCGTACACGCCGTCGGGGAACTGCCGCAGGCGCGCGCGCACCCGCGCCGCCGTCGAGTTGTCCACCGTCTGCACGATGCGCAGGCCCGACGCCGCCTCGAACGGCGTCACCGCCGTGACGCGGTAGCCGTCGAGCTCCATGTCCTCGGCCTCGACGCGCCACGGGTGCGGGCGGCCCACCCGCCCCCGCTCGTCCGCGATCCCCGACATGTTGAGGTAGAACTCGCTGATGGCGTCGCGCCACACGATCGCGTGCCCGGCCTGGTACACGAGCCGGAACAGCACCTCCTCGTAGCGCTGCGCGTCGATCTTGCCCCGCAGCGCGGCCCACTGCGCCGGAAACGTCGCGACGGTCTCGGCCCCCGCGTAGTGCGCGTCGTAGAAGTGCTGGATGACCGTCGGGCCCTCGCCGCCCCGCAGGCGGTGCGTGTACGGCACGTGGTGGAACCACAGCAGCAGGTCGTCCGGGGTCGCGGCCACGTCCTCGAAGACGGCGGCGACCTCGGCCGGGTACTGGCCCGCGTTGGCGGTGCCGTTGCGCACGGTCCGGTCCATGCCGATGCCTTCGCCGTCGGCGCGCGTCCACTGGCCCCACCCGTTGTGGTCCTGCGACTGCGGGTTCGGCCCGTAGTGCGGGCCCGTGATGTCCGTCAGCGTCTGCACGCCCAGGTTGCCCGTGTAGTTCTCGTAGGCCGGCCACGACGCCATCGACATGCTCTCGATGGTGTTGAGCACCGCTTCGTCGTCGGAAGGGCCGAAGGTCAGCCGCGTCCAGTCGCGCAGCATCGCCGCGCTGTCGGCCGCCGGGTCCCACGCCAGCCGCCCGAACGCGTACAGGTTCGACATGGCCAGGTGGCTGCCGAGCCAGGTGGCGTTGCGGCCGACGTTGACGACGCCGGCGTAGCCGCTGAGCTTCTTGTTGAAGGTCTTGCCCGTCAGGATGTCGGCGCCGATGATGGACTGCTGGCCGTCGACGCGCAGGTCGAAGTCGAGGACGGTCCGCCACAGGGGCGGCAGGTAGACGAGGTGGCACTGCTGGCCGAGGTACTCCTGGGCGACCTGCAGCTCCATGGCGGTCGCGGTGTGGCGCAGGTGCGCGAACAGCGGCGACGGCGCCTCGCGCACCTGGAAGTCGATCGGGCCGTACTTGATCTGCACCACGACGTTGTCGTCGAAGTCGGCGTCGAGGTCCCGGAAGAAGTCCACGGCCGCGTTGGCCCGGTCGTTGTACCAGTTGTCATACGCGATCGTGTGGTCGTAGACGAACGCGCGGAACATGACGATCCCGCCGTACGGCTGCACGGCCCGGGCGAACAGGTTGGCGCCGTCGGCCAGCGTCCGGTTATACGTTAGGGGGCCGGGCTGGCCCTCCGAGCTGGCCTTGATGAGGTAGCCCGCCATGTCCGGGACTTTCTCGTAGACTTTCTTCGTGATATCCGCCCACCATGCGATGACCGACTGGTCGAGGGGATCGAACGTATCTAAGCCGCCAAAGTCCTGGGGCGATGCGAAATTAAGTGAAATGCCGACCTTGACGCCCCATGGGCGCATTGCGTCGGCGATGTTCCCTAGCCCAGCCAAGTTCTCGGGGGTCAGAAGTATGGGGTTCGCGTTGACGTTGTTGATAACAATGCCGTTGATGCGGATGGATGATAGGAGGCGCGCGTACTCGGTCACACGGGTCAGGTTGGAGACAGTGACATTGTTCTCGAAGAAGATGGAAAGCCCAGCGTAGCCGCGCTCGATCGTACCGTCGAGGTTGTCCCATTGATTTACCCAGCGGATTGGAGCACTGGGGTTTGTGGCGTAAGCTACCCCAGTGAAGTTTCCCTGAGCTATCATCGAGAGATACTCGAAGGCACCATACAATGCACCTCGCTCGTTTTGTCCGACAATCTCGACGTTGTCGCCCTCTGTGCTGAACCAAAATCCATCCTCATCCAGCTCGGGGATCTGAGATGCACCCCCAGCTTCGGTGTAAGCCTCGACGGTACCAACTACAATTGAGCCACTTCCATTGCGATTGTTGTAGCCCTCGTGTGTCAGGTCGGGTGTCTTGCCCGTGACACCTCGGATTCCCTTCTGCAACTCTAGGCCAGCCGTAAAGACAGGGCTGGTCTCAGTGCTGTTGAGAGCAATGATGCTTTTTGGAACCCTGGCATGCCGGAGCACGTTGTCGGGCAATTGCGCGTATCGTAGCCAGGCGTTTCGCCCATCTTCGGCGGTGACGAGCCCTAGTGAGAGGAAGGCTAAGAACCAGGGACTACGCATCTTGGCGACGAAGAGTCCGAGCATACAAACAACACCGGCGCAAGACATAAGCCAGGACGACTTCGTTGTTTATACATGCTAGCCACCCCAACATACAGTAACAAGATCTGGGGTAATAGTGGGCAGCATCTCCCCAGATGCCAGGTTCTAGGGGTGAACCATCATGTTTAGGCTGAATTGTAGGCAATATTACCTCCTCTGCTGTGGTCCAGGATCTAACGCAAGTTTGGTTCGGTCCAATTCGGAGCGATTGGGGGGCGTTACTCCGCTTTCTCCGCAAGCTCGGGAACGATGCTGGCCATTGGAGGTTAGGGCTGTCTGGGGTATTCAGGGGCGAGAGGGTCCCGTAGTCCCGGGGGTTGGGATGATCAAGCTATGGGGGGTGACTAGCAACCTGGCTGACGTAGGAAGACTTATATCTAGCTACTTGTATCTTGAACAGTGCCAGCGACACTATACCTATAGTGTGTCGATGCGATCACAATCCATTGGCCAACTCTTATTCCTGCCTCTTTCAGTTTGGCGGGGTTGGAAATTCTTAGCATTACGGGTCGCTGTCTACTCCTTGAGGGTATTTGAAGATACTGACTGAAGACGTACGGAAACCCCGCTGGCGACAGAAGCACCCTGGGCTGTCCGAGGATATTCCTGGCAGCGAGGTCCATCATGTCGGCCGTCTTCGGGCCTCACCTAAACAAGGTTACCCGGTGGGCGAGCTGACCGACCACAAGAAGGGTAAGTTTCATATCTCCTGCATTAAGTATCACTAGCATCACTAGCATCTCACGGGTGGGGTTGAAGATTTCAAGTTTCATTCCGAGGGTCCACTCACAACCTTATTCCAACCTCGTTGCTATGGACATGATTTCTCCCTCGGTGATCTCCTTGTCCCATGATTCGCGTCTATTTGAGCGCATGTCATCCGTTCGGGATCTTACATCACTCCCGCGTTGCATGTAACTATAGTACTACTGTAGTACTAGGACTCTGCGATCCAAACCCAAACCCACTTCAACACTTCTGACTTCAGCGACGCGCGATATCGGCGATAAATGTATAAAAGGGCCCAGTTCCCTTGTTACCTCCAAGCTATGTGTAACCAGTACACACATCGATCCAATATTCACAGGCTGTAAATGCGACTGGTGGATCCACCGTGTCCCTACATAGCGGAGTAATACATTTCGTCGGAGATAGGCAAGACATGACGACACTGCTGACGACAGGGCGTGGATAATGGCCTAGCCGACAATGAGGGCGGAATACCAAATCGAAGGAAGATCGATCAGTATAATTAGAGCACGCTAACACTACATTCAACGTTACTAGGGATCGTTCAATAAGGGCAGATCAACCGAGAAAGTATGTCGTTATATGATGAAAGGGGCATTGACATTGAGAGCCCACTTACTTACCGAGTCAAAGGATATATTCTTCGTTGATAATCGTCAATAGGCACTATCCTCTCCTATAGGACGAACTACCCCTATTATGAGTCTTTCCATCAGACCCTTCCATTCCATGGTTGCCTTCGGGCATCGTCGGTGCTGGGGAGGCTATGCCGGCTTTGCTTGTTCTTTTCGGAAACAACTGGTCGACTGACGACAGCAGCGCCGAGTGACGCCTTAGGGGCGCTACACCATCAGCGGATGATAGAGCGCCGAACATATTGGAAGGGACACGGCCATCTTGAAGAAATAGCTTGACTCGATCTTCAGATGAAACCGCGTGTCTCGATAGCGGAGGTTCACTACCGCCGCTAGTAGGGTGTCAGCTCGCTGTTCGAGTAACAAGGAAACCGCCTATCAAACAACGGTGTACCAAGATCCAAACGTATAAGAGTGTGTGTTATGGACATACTAAGCGGAGCCCTGGGCGGCTGTCTTCGACCTATCGGACGGCATGTTCCAGGCGATGATATACCAACTCCGAAATCGGGCAATGGTCATCCGAGTCGAGAGAGGGACGGCGATATGCCAACTGATACCCGCAGGCTCGCTATACTGAAACAGCGGTAGCAAGAACGCCACGAACAGTAGACCTCCCGGAGCTGACGAAAGGCGCAGCGCCGTTGCTCATGGCTGTGGGTGCAGACTGGACATGACTTTATATGTGAACAAAGGATGCGACGAAATCTAGAAGCATACCACTCGTTGAGTTGAGACTTCGTTTATTGTAAAGGCAGCGAGCGGTAAAGGACTTGGGCGTGGTGGGGGTAGCAAGAAGAGCCTCTTCCTGCCTTTCCAATACGTCCGGACACGTAGATTTTCACACCGGAACATTGTTCATCACACCCTCTCCAAGTGATGGGTAAGGTAGGGCTAGGTAGGTAGGAAGATAGCAGCCCAATACTTGGCCAACACTAACGTATAAAAGCCTTCGAAGTGTAGACGAGGTATCTTGTGTCGCGTTGAAAATTACTACTTAGGTAAACATACCCCGCGAGGTACCTGGTTTTCTGCAGTCCCCTGCCTATTTACGTAGTCAATTACTTGAATGGACTATTCTTCTGCGACCATGAACGGGTACCCCACCATTCGGGGGTGAGACCTGATCTGCGCGATGAATGGGTACCCTTCCATTCGAGGGTGAGACTTGATCTGCACCGGGGCGGCGGGGCATGGG
The DNA here is from genome assembly GCA_022225965.2 of Diatrype stigma. Taxonomy (NCBI): domain Eukaryota; kingdom Fungi; phylum Ascomycota; class Sordariomycetes; order Xylariales; family Diatrypaceae; genus Diatrype; species Diatrype stigma. Next base: position 347,980 of record JAKJXP020000021.1, on the reverse strand, counting down.
GCAATGCCTACTGGCAGCTATATACGGATCAGCTACGTAGGTATTTAGCTATATAATTATATATATATACGAGTATATACTTGTATACCTACGTGCGATACTTTTCAGGGGGGGTGGACTGGAGTACTCTTCAGTGTCTCTCGTCCCTACAGACTGGAACAATATGAGGCATTGGCGGTCCCCTCCCTTGGTTAGATATGCGAGTCTCGACCTACAACGATAGCTATGCATTCATGCGGGTGGAGGCTTCTCGGGAAGGAAGCTAGATCCCTGCAGCAATTACCAGTCGAAACGTAGGTATAATGTCCATTGTATTATCCTATCCCTCCCGTCTTTCACGGGAAGCGTGGGGGTATATCGTGACGGCTCTAATGGGAAACGTTTCAAAACGCACCCCACACCAGCTGTGAGAAATCCGATCTGACAATGATGACCAGTCATATTCGGCAATCTACATAATCCTCTCGTCTGGTGTCTCCATGATTTCATGATACATCTCGTTCATTCGATTCATGTAATGAGCCCCCCTCCTTTTTGACCTTTCATGGTTCTAGGTTGTTTCAAAGTCTACTAATCGACTCTAAGTGACTAGGCTGTAGCTCCGTAATTGGCCGGGTCCCAAATGATAGGTTCGGTAATGTGCCAGGCAAATGAAGCTAAAAGCTTTCAAAATATCTGACACTAGTGAATTATCTGGATGATCAACACCAGCCCATGTCGTGCTGGACTGTAGCCCAATGATCCTGCGAGTATGCAAATGAATAAAATGGGGGTAGGAAGGGACCAGAGACCACGTCATGAACTGAAAGTCTAGTCCTGCCAAGTCGAACGCAACGTGGTCTGCGCTAGCAATTCAGGGGTGGTACAGTACCAAAACCTTTCAAGAGAAAAAAAAAAAAAAAAAATAATGTGAGAGTTGACTGGTGCGCAGCTATTTTGCTATACCGACTTTGTACATAGCCCGCCCGGTGCCCGATACTTTTGATGTTTTACGAGTGACAATTGGTTATACCGACTTTCTAAACGCCTACCCTCCTATAGACAAGGTCCAACTACTTCGTAGGTAACAACTGTTGGCTGCCTGTCGGAATGTATGCGGCACAACGTACATGGATGTTCACTTCGCCGGGATCATAAATTGAGCCAAGCACTCATCACTTCGTAAGGAGATTCTAAATATTGGATTCTATGTTCATATGGTGATGAATACAAGGTGCGAAGTAGCCAAGGTGGTATTGTATCTCCCGCAGCACCAAACCAAAATACTATGTACAAGGAGGTATACAGAGTTTTCGGGCGGCCTAGCTATAACGAGGCTGGGTTAACCTGGCAGTTCTTTACTTAGGTAGCTGCTTGGGAACAGTTTGCGATCGGCATGGTGTAGTAGATAACCCCAGGGGCCCCTTTAGCTCATACTGTTGGCATTTGGGTTATACTGAAGAAGTGTGTTCCAATTCAGGTTATCTAACTGTCTGGAGCTTCGGCTTTTGTAGGCAAATCCCGTACAAAGCCGCCCATTTCCTCCTTGTTCTGCCCGTTGCAGCCTATAATATCTTGGCGCCGTTGAATGTTACTACAGTATGTACTGACCTGAACAAGTATTACGTACATACATGTACAGACCTATAGGTAAGGTACATACTTACATGTATGTAGGTACACAGGGCCAAGCAAGGTACCTAAATTAGCTTCCCGTCAACGATCAAACTTATATAGCGGGCCGAACCATCGACCCTCAGTGGGCCCTAGCGGCTCATGTGCTCCAGAACTTCCAGCTGGGCATGACCCCGCCATTCCTACCTAGGTACTCCCTACTACTATAGCTTCCAGTTTAAAGTACCAGCTGGCTGTAAGGGGGCTGGTACACTCGGGACGCTATTCTTGGGGTTATTCTCACCCCTTACCAGAAATTGGGAACAGAAGGTGGGAAAAGAAACGGTCCCAATCTGACCCCAGTCAAACGCGCGTTGAAGAGTTCCAGCGACCAGGATGGTACAACGATATGCATGTGCTAATGACACATGCTGCAATAACCCACATGCTGCAGTAGTTGAAATGAGTGCTGCACTTCAACAGCATGAACATGAAGAAAGTGAGCTCCACAGTATGCGATGGCATACTTATGGTCCACATATGCCCGGGGGTGGTAGCGCCGAGATCTCAGATTTATGGTTTTACTCCATGGAGGTGGAAGCTTCAGACCATCGAGACAGTTCGAAAGATCCCAACGACGAGGCACCGTACCACATAGGCCACTGTCCCCAGCGCCCATTCGATCACTTGTCTAGGCAACCGACCGGGGCGGCATCCAGACCACTTCGTGTTACTCCAAGTCGGCTGGCGGCAAGTAAACCGTGGGTCAACACAGGATCTACAAACCACATTCCGTCCGACACTAGTTGCCTTCTTTCGGAACGCTTCCAACCTATCATGTGAGAGGCGATGAACAAGAAGGCGCCCAAACTTGTATGTGCGGCCTCGCCTGGAACCTCTTGAACGTTGCCTAACTATGCAGCTTGCTAGCTATATGTACAATTCATCGTCCAGCGAGTGAGGGCTAGGTCAGTAGCCACATAGCCATAAATAGCTGTCGCATCAATGTCCTCTAATAGGCCAGGCTCTGCTGACATGTGTGCATATACAAGTATGCTACCCCAAACTGGTGACCTACGTATCTAATATTAGCTATCGTATACCTCGTCATGTGCTGTTCCTGTCAGGTTTTGTAGAGCCATTGCGGCCGTCGATAACCTCCAAATTAGTCTACGTACTATTGTGAGGGGAGATTGGAAGAAATAATATCATATGGCAATACATTAACGGAGTGGAAAATAACTGGTAACGGATACACGGCCCTAGCTCTCGGGTACAGCCTTGCATGATAATGCTTTACGTTGTTGGGTCATAGGAACAATATCCACCCGACTGGTCTACTTCAAATTTCTTTATACATAAACTAAAGCTTTAATTACTGTTTCTTTAGGTTGATGTTGTTGTATATTTACTTATGAAGGGTTCAATCATGAAAGATAGTTATGGCACCCAGGTGGATTGATCCCCATCGTGATCACAGACTACTGCCCAACACGATGGAAGTTTAAATCACGAAATGCAGATGCCATATACGAATCCTACATATGTACACATAAGCGTCATGTTTTAACAAGGAGTCATAACGCAGCGAATATAGACAAGGGGTTAGCAGCAGGCCTTCTGTGATATTACAACACTGCATTAGGCTCCGAGATTCTGATGGCTATTGCGTCATTTTTATGATACATGCTTGGAAGATCAGCTTGACATGCAGTTTGAACCAGTGCTGTCCGAGCCCCTAATATTGAAATATCGACTGACAGAGATTAGAGAAGAGTAGGGGAGGGGGCGCCAGAAAAGATGTTGATTCGAGCTATCCGTTAGGGCTCGGCTGCTCTGCAACCCAGAACAGGGGGGTCGACTGTTGAGTTGCTACGTATATTACACGAAGTATATGGGAACGTCATGGGCAAGGCACATTCCCACTGTCTGCTTCACTTTTCTTCAGTACGCTGGAGGTAGGCCGAGAATCTCAGGATAGGCGAATATCGGGATGGGCGTTCTGAGTCTACCTAGTATGCCCCCTGACCGAAATCGGAGATAGTTAACTTCATCAGAGGTAGTAATGGGTGCCCAATGCCGATTTTTATGCTTCTCCGGATACTTCCCTCGGGTAGGTCTAGGCGTTTAGCCGCCTATACTATGTAAAAGTAACATCCGGCCTGGGTATTTCGATGGACGTCATTGGCATAATTAATACCTGGCCTTAGTGGGCTCCAAGCCCAATACTCCTCGTTTCCATACAAGTACCTTACCTTAACACTGATCTTTTTGGTATGCGGTGAAAGTAGCTAATGGACATAATGAAATCAGTGTAACAAGGGGAATGACGGTACGTTATGAAGAATTGAATCCCTGTACCTAGGTATATGCCTACCTGCTGACACATGGATGCCTGCTGACACATGGATGACAGACACACCGGGAAAATAACTCCTAGCGGAATAAAGTATTGTGACAGTGATAATCCGCTAACCCCGCTAAAACCCTGACGTGTTCTAGAACCATATTGACATATTATGAATTCAGACGTAGCCTTGCCCATGTGTCAATCGTCCCGTGTAGGCAGCCGCTTATTAACGACTAAGCTGCCAAATATTCAGGCTGTAAAGTCTCCCTACGTAGAACAACAGAAGTAAAGCACCCTTGAAGCTTGAATAGCTAGACCACGTGTTATTTATTATCTAGGTTCTACTTCCTAATAGTTCATCTCCATTGGGTCATGCCAGCCGGTTTCCCCTCTGTGCCGACAAGATCGATATCAAGTACACGTTCCCTAGCTCTCGCCCCCACTCCCGCTCCCACTACCGCCCTCGCTTCTGATCTCGGTGGCGTCCTCAATGGCTTCTTCGACAGCATCCTCGAGGGCATCCACGATGGAATCCTCGATAGCGTCCTCGAACAAGGCCTCCTCCCTGTGGTCGCTTTCAGCGTGAACGACAAACTCCATGGCAAGTTTGATGTTACGATCATACGCCAACTTCTCCCAGGCCTTGATGACTTCCTTACTAGGGGCAAACGAGGGGCAACCCGTCCAGGTAGCCGTACCAACCCTCCCCTCAATTTCTAACCTGAATTTGTGGTTGTCGAAACTCACAACATGCCACTTTCTATGTGAACCCATCACGTGCCAGGGGTCGTGGTTGATGCTGTCTAGCAACATTCTACGGAGCTTTGGCATACGGGTTGTCGCGTGCGCCGCCGCCAGGTAGAACTCGTCTAGGAGGTCCTGCTTCGGAGTGTAGCGGAACTGGTTCGGGTGCCGATCTTCGGTTGGTATCTGGTCTCTGGCCTGGCGGTACGGGTACGGAACCTCGGTGTGTCACGGGCTTGGACCTTCGTCTTCTTCGAACAACCACTCTCCCTCTGGGGTGACTATGTGATAGCGGAAACTAAGGGTCTCTAGGTTAGGCCAGAAGGGAAGGGTTTCCTCTGGTCTAGGGTTCTTGGGCCAAAACAGTTGAGGGGAGCCGAGAGTACCATGCAGCTTCATATGCTGGAACCTTTGAGATGCTAGATGGAAGGCCCTCGTAAATCTGTCCTCTGTCTCATCCAGCATGAGCATCGAAGGAGGAGATATATTGTGGTCGCCAGGCGGGTAGTAATCGATGTCAAGATGGAAATCATCGACCGATGGTGGGAGCGACGCAAGTGCCCCAGCTAAATCTAAGCAAAATATCAGCACTACTCACTAATTAGGAATAGGAAAGGGGTGTATACCCGATCGGTTTGCTCGCCGGAGTTCAAGATTGCCCTTCGCGTTGTCACAAAAGAACCAATCTACGTAATATACGTTGTTGAACCTCGAGGTGATCCAGCCCATAGTCTCGGCACCGATATTTCTGTCTTCCTCAGGGTGGCAGAGCCATAAATGGTTGATGAAGGGAAATACGGCCTTCGTGACATTGGAGCGCTGACCGAGAAGACACAGGGTAGACATATAATAACGCCACCTCTCGTAGTCTCCAGGTATATGGAAAGTGAAATCATCTCGAAAGCTCTCCACGGCCTCCGCCCCGGCGTATTTGCAGTCGGTAGGCGAGCGTGCCACGAGAAAGAGCTCCACGCGTTGAGAAGGGGACCCGGTATCCAGGCACGGTAGGAAGCGGAACAACGCGCCCATGTCCACGGTGAACACCCAAGAGTTGACTCTCTGCTCGGTCGGTGTCTCAAAGCGGTTGTAGGCGTTGAAATCATACTCCGGCAGGATCACGGTAAAGCAAATTTCTTTCACGCTGGCAATGCGGTGACGATATCGCGATAGAATTCCAATAGCTTCAACCGCCCGTTCCTTGTCCAGATACAGTCGCCGGAAGGTTTTTTGTTCGACGATCTTCTGAAAAGCGCGGCATGTCGAAGCTAGTATGGTCGACTCTGGCCCGTAGTTTTGGCGCCGTGGATCAGTTGGGAGTGTAGCGTAATGTAGAATACGCCGTAGTACCAGTGGCGGGAGCTTTTCCATAATAAGTACGGGAGAGACTTGCGGTGAAAGGCAGGAAGGTTAAACGAGATGTGTGGAGGGTGACGTGGCCAACGATAGAAATGTTCTGAACTTTGTGGGAGTCGGGTGAAGTTGTAAATGGTGACAAACAGTCAGTCGACGATTGAAGCATCGATAGAATGTCTATTAACGCAAGGGGACACCAGATAACGAAAAATTCAATGCTAGAGATTCATCAATCGCGTAAAATGTACTAGGGAGATTAGGCGAAGTGTAAAGTGAATATGTAGGATCCATAGGAAGGCTGTTATCGGAAACCAAGTTATGCTGAATTAACTTGCTCCATGACAGGTAGGTAGTCGACTGTCTAATCCCCTGGGATACGTGTGATAATTTATTACAAAGGGTCCAATTTCTCCTTGTTTATTATTGCATTGCAGCCTGTTACAGCCTACTGTAGCTCACATCGAGAGTTTTCCACCCAGAGGAATCTCCCAGCTTCTCATAAATACCTATCATAAGTTTCTGGGCTAGATTCAGGGACAAAAGTCGCACATTTCCCTGGTTTTCATTGCAAAGACCACCAGGAACAAAGTACCCCACTACTAAGGCAGAGCGAGATACACAAAATGGACAAGTCGATAGATACTGATGTATGAAAGGCATTTCTAGTCGTTCCGATTTCAATGCTAACGAGGCCTAGAAGAATATTACTGCAATGCCTGGGTACACTTCGTCTTGAACTATTAGTTACACCCAAGTCACACACCTGCCAAGTGTATTGATTGTGGTAGACGTAGAAGGTACCTTGGAACCCGTGTGCTACGGCAGTGGGCCTTGCTTATAAACATTCATAGTATGTACGCAAATCTTTCCTTTCCTCGTGTTGCACATTGCTCTTGCTAAGGAACACAACATGGAGGTTGCATGGGGGCTTCAGTAAGCCACTGAGCACATTTCACGTTGATATGCTGATAATCCAATCGAGGTCGTTTCAAGTGAAGCTTTCCGAACCTTCTACTATCCGGAATGTATTATATTTCAAGATCTACACATTAAAAGAGGATTTTCGCCATATGTCTGCTGCCTTCAGCTGTCTGTCTATTGACCAGAAAAGACCCCTTCTAAATGAGGTTGCTGGGAAGATTAGCTAATATGCATTGCTTTTAGCCGGGGTATCCGGTTCGCGGTACGTCTGGCAGAGAGGATATCACTGCCGTAACCTCTCGACCTCGAGCGACGCGAGGATGTAGGCGTTAGACCCGAGGACGTTATTGTACTCGATAGGCCGCGTGACGTAATACTATCCAGATCATTAGCGTGGTCAGTACCACTAACAGGGATATGGTACAGATTCATATATCTCGATCAGGGCTGTCAAGTCATGAATTGGGGCATTGCAGATTCCACTCACCTCGTAACTAGCCGTCGAGTTCAAACTACACACCGACACCGTGCCATTGTAGCCCAGCACGCTCTCGGACTCGTGCACGACGAACGTGCGGGTCAGGTAGTCGTGGGCGCGGGTTGCGACGTCGACGGCGGCGTCCGGGCAGTCGAGGTAGCCGAGGCGGGCGCCCTTGAGCAGCGCGTACGCGAACATGGCGCTGCCGCTCGACTCGATGTAGTTGCCGTCGGCGCCGGGGCGGTCCATGACCTGCCACCAGGCGCCCGAGGCCGGGTCGGCCGCGTCGAGCACGGCGCGCGCCAGCTGCTGGAACTTCTGCGCCAGCAGCCCCGAGTACACCGCGCCGGCGGCGCCGGCGGCGTCGGCGGAAGCGGCGTCAAGCAGCTCCACCGTGTCCACCAGCGCCATCAGGTACCAGCCGAGCGCGCGGTCCCACACGTGCGGGCTCGCGCCCGTGGCGGGGTCGGCCCACACCGCCGTGCGCGAGGCGTCGTACCCGTGCGCGAGCAGGCCCGACGCCGCGTCGCGCGTGCGCTGCCACAGCAGGTCGACCTGGTAGTACATGTCGGCGAGGGCGAGCTCGGCGGCGGCGGGGTCGGCGGCGGCCTCCGCCGCCGTCTTGGTGGCCGTGTAGAGCGTGTAGAAGGGCGCCAGCGAGTACATGCCGTCGAGGTAGCTCCACTGCGGGTACGTGAAGTACCAGAGCCCGCCCTCGGGGTTGCGGCGGTTGAGGTCGATGCTCCGGCGCAGGGCGTCGGCCGCGCGGGCGAAGGCGGCCTGGGCGGTGCTGTTGGCGGGGCTGGAGGGAGAGGGGGAGGATAGCTGAAGGAGGGCCATGCCGTTGGAGAGCCGGTCCATCGGGTACGACAGCGCGGCATGCGAGGCGTTCGAGACGTACGGCACGACGGACGCGGCGCTCTCCTCGATGTAGGCCTCAACGTCGGCGGCGTCGGGGTACTGGGCGACAAGGGCGAGGAAGGCTTTCTGCGTGATCCCGGCCTGCAGCAGCTCGGAGGTGCCGCCCTTGCCGGTCATGATGCCCTGTCTGCGGGACATGATGCTCGACGCCATCCATTTCGACATAGACACCTCGGCCTTGGCTACCACGCTGCCCGCGGCTGTCTCGGTGAAGAAACAGGCGGCAGCGGCGGCGGTAACCGCGGCGGTCAGGTGAGCGTTCGGTCGCATTCTTGTGTTGCTGTTTCGTGTGGTGTGGTGTGTGTGTGGTACAGCAGCAGCAGCAGGATCAGCAGCAACAGTAACAGTAACAGCGGCAACAACAGCAAGAACAGCAGCGGCAACACCAGACGGTCAAGGCTGAATTGTTCGATATTTGGATTGCCGTTACCGAGTTCGGAGATGGTGCTAACATCCAATCAAGAGCCGGTGCAACTGCGACCTGCATACACACACACGCACAACCACAGGCACGGTCGAGAGGGCTGGGAGGATGGAATTCAGAAGGAATCGAAGCCTAACACAAGAAAGCCTTAGAAAGGTTGCATCGACATTTTAATGAGGAAAGCGGAAAAGCGACAAACACGGGGCCCCTGTCGCTGTCGGTTCCTGACCTGGGCGGAACGATCCAATTTACCGACTTCTGTTGGTCGTTGCTACCTATTCCAGCTATTGTTATATACAAAGCAAGGGGGTCAAGCAGTCCCAGCAATCCCAGCAATCCTTCGCTTGGCTACTTGGCTATAGAATCCATCCTTTCGTCTGCATCCAACCCTGATTGGCTACGATACCCAACTTGGACGACTTAGACTTCCCGCACCACGAGACTAAATTATAGCTTGGTGGATTAACAGCACCAAGAGTGCACCAAACCGCCTATCCGCATGGGGTAACTAGTCTAGAAACCGTTGCCGACCTGGCCGACTGGCCAACCCCACGTGTCTATGATCGACACTACGGGGGATGAAATCTCCAGACGTACCTATAAATGGTACAGTACAATCTAGACTAATACCAAGCACCAGCTGTATTCTAACGTTTCGTGTTAAAGTAGAAATGGGAGTGCATTTCGAAGGTCTTCAATAAATCAAGTTCCAATCCCAGTTTTGTTTTCAGTTCATACTAGAACAGTAATCTATTTGGTGGTATCGTGGATGCTGGTGTGGCGTAGCATTGGTACAAGTATAAGCTATCCTCATCACTGTATGGAGTTGCCCAGAGCGTCTAGTCTATGTAGTATATTTACGGGGAAATTAACGATGTCCCACTGAACCAACACCACAAAATCTAATAGCGTGGTTATATATTTAGATGCTTCACATTTAGATACTTCATACTGAGTACCAGCTCCTGGTCAAGAGCCGATATATCATGTTCACCAACTGAGTTGTCAAACACAAACATATGAAGTCAAAAGCAGACCTTTACTCCTACTCCTACGGTAGATTCATACAACTGCAGCAGTCGCACAATTGCGCGACCGAAGCGCACCTGGATGTAACTAAGCTGCAGACTCAGTTGGTGGAAGGATTTAACCTTAAAGCTTCTAGAAGCGCCACCTGGCACAGGAGCTGAAAAGCAGGTAGTTTTCACAATACTTATAGTAGCACGGGTCGGCTCAGCATGGTGGGATGGATGATGAATTGCTACTGCAGGTGTTGCACAGCTGCCCTGGCCCTACGTACGGTAGTACCCCTTACATCGTACCTCTTACATCCATCCTCGATGGCATCGGACGAACAGAGATCGAGCGGCGCAGGGTTCCTTTGCTGACCAACCCACATAGCCATAGTTAGCGATTGGCGATCCGCGAATGATGTGACCAACCTAATTGATACCTACCAATTCTCTGGGTTCTAAATAGCGAGTCTACATGATAGCTAGGCAGTCCAACGATTTACTACATGCCTATTACCCTCACTATTTATTGCATTATACATATCGTTACTCTGCAGAGTGAATCGGCCCCGAGGGGAAAAGCTCGCATGATTGCCTTGATTGGACTCGGCACTAACCGAGATTGAAGGCTCCACGGCAAGCTACCTGAGCCCGTCTAGGAAGGGCAATCCGTTCGTCAGTCCCTCGACTATTAGAATGTTACCGTATCATCGACCGAGAAACACCGACGCCGCGACGCTCGCAGCGTGCTCGGGGCCGGGGGTTTCTTGTGTATGAATGCGCAGAAAACAAGGCCAAGCATGGAAGGAAAGGAAAGTAAAGTCGGCATAATCAGGTACGCGGGCTTTTACCTATATCCTGCATCATCGGATGGTCAGACTCTGTTTTACCCCTCTTGTGGCGTACATCGTGGTGCAGTGTTGGCTTTCGTGGTGTCACCGTATGGTGTGTCGCATTGCCCTCTTGGAGGTTGCAAGACGCGGCGGCATGGGCTGATGAGCTGGATGCCTAGATCTAAGATTCGAAGCAGCGTCACACTACAGAGCAGAGATACGACGTAACTGACACGCGCGAAGGTGGTGGGGTGGAGAGTGGCAGCTGGGACAGTCGGAGTGACCTATAACGATGAGAGGAAGGCATATAGACAGATGTCAGCTCTCTGCAGTCTGCAGGAAGACGTCTCAGTCTGCAGGTGGTTTTGCCCGTTTTGCCCGTAAACCTTGGTCAGCCCACACATAGTCGCTCCTTTTATTGGGCCGTCCTACCCCCCATATAGCAACTATCACGGTGGCAGTTCCGAGATCAACCCGGCAGTGTTGCATTCTGCCCCTCAGCCCCGAACCGACTTGGGTAGTAGCCAGGTAGACTGACCTAGCTGACGCCTCCATCCTTCCCGTCCGTAGTGCGCCTTAGTCGAGGCGATTGCCGTATTCCATTGTTTGCCTGCCGTTCGTTCGTCAGAATACTCGGTCTCCAGTTCTTTTCTTCGTCGCAACTGTAACCTTCGATAAGCAGCAAGGATCCGCTCCATGGGTAGTCTGAGATATGACTGCTGACTACATGCAGACAGGAATAGGATGTAGGTAGACAGACAGACAGGCAAACAGACTACCTAGATACTTTCCGACGGGCTGAGTCGAATGCCGGCTCAACTTCTTACATATACTACACCCTTCCAGGCCCGGACCCCAAGAGGGGAAAAAAAAAACAAGCCTCCCCCGGAAATGCACATTCATCATCATTTCTGCATCTTCGTCTCTAGTAGACGCCGCTGAGCTAGCTCAAAGCTTGCTGGCCGGAGGAGTAGAGAGCGGGAGGACGATTTAGGCTTCGGACGAACCCTCCCTCCCCACTCACTCACTTACGCCCACTCTCATGCTTATGCCGCCATCGAATACGTGGCGCATAAGCCGATGCCCACTGACCCATCGCGCCCTCGTACCGGAGCGGACACCGTTGAGCAACTGAGAAGAGGAGGAAAGGGAATAAGATTAGACTAGCGCCGCCGCCCGCGACCGGGACGGACCGACCGACGATCAGCATGGCAGTACTCGGATACCGGCGGATCCTGTCCGCTTCCATGGTGACCTTCCTGACCCTCGACACAGCCGCCATGGCGGGCCGCGTCTACGTCCGAACCAAGATGAAGAGCCGGTCGTTCGGGTTAGACGACTTGGTTCTGATCTTGACCTATGTTAGCTAGCACTTTTCTCCTCCCAGCATGAAGCGACTTGGCCGGTGCTCTCAGACTACTTCGATGTATGTGCTAACTCAGGTATTACCGCCGCCAGGTCGGATATGTCATCCACTGCGCCATGGGTTTCACATCCATGAGTTACGGATACGCGGCCGAAGAAGAAAGTCCGCACTACGACCAACGCGAGGCACTGAGGGTGCGTTGCCAGCCCAGCCCCTATCTATCTATCTATCCATGGATGTATAGATGGATTAATGGCTTGATGAAGTGTGCTTGTTTGCCTGCTTGCTTACGTACTAACCGATGGGTCGCGCAGTACTACTTCGCGAACCAGCTCTGCGTCTACATATCCTCGGGCCTCGTCAAGCTGGCCGTGGCAATGGTTCTGTACCGGCTGGCGGCGTCGAAGCGTCTGCGCTGGGCGCTCATCGCCTCCATGGCGATCGTGGGGGTCTGGACCGTGGTCATGACGCTGTACACGTCCTGGCTGTGCGCCGCCAAGGGGTCGTCCAACTACGCCGGCAGCGACACGTGCAGGAACATCGGGTACTTCCGCACCATCTCCAACATCTTCATCGACTACTTCTACGCCCTCCTCCCCGTGTACATCCTCTGGAACATCCAGATGTCTCTCAAGCTCAAGCTCACTGTATTGCTCCTGCTCGGGTTGGGAGCCTTGTGAGTTTCCCCCTTGCTACTCCAATGCCCTACTCTCCTCCCAATACGCCCCACAGAAAAGCGAAATGGGGTTTCCACATGAATTATAGCACGAGCTGAAGCTGACTGGCATTGGGATAGCGCGAGCTCGGCGACCATCGTCAAGCTGGTGGTGATCATCAAGCTGACGCACGCCTCGAAGGCGGAGGAGGAGGGCCTGCACTACGACCTGCTGCTCTGGGCCGACATCGAGCTGGGCTTAGCCATCTTCTGCGCGTCGGCGGCGGCGCTGCGGCCGCTCCTGAAGCAGGTCCCCGGGCTCTGGGACGTGTTCCGCTCGCACCGGTCGCACGGCAAGAGCCACGCGACCGACTCGGCCCTCCACGGCCAACCGTACCGCACCATCGACCACAACAACGACAACGAGCTGGACCGCCTAGATCTCATGGGCCGGTCCACTTCGCTCGCCGCGGCCTCGTCCTATGCTAGCGACACGAGGGAGAAGGATAAGGTGGGCGTGGGGGTTGTGGTGTGATGTGAGGAAAGGGGGTGGGTGGGTAGGAACTAGCGCAGCGTGGTTATTGTCGATTTATTTTGTTTTGTTATATTGTCTGAGCGGGAACATGCGTATTCCATCATGGCGGCATGGCACGAATTTACGAGGATATCATTAACTTGGGAACTAAGTGTATCACCAGCGTTTGTTTGCAAGCAGGGGCCGGTTTGGCACTCAGTCGGCTATGGAAAAGAATAAAATAGGAGGCGAAAGTTAGGGTCTCGAATGTCTGTATCCGTATAATGCTCCCTATCTATGCGTTTACTTCCAATTGCGATTGCCAGTGCTTATGTGAATGGGATGTCACTGTCTACCCCGATGAAATGCCTAACCATCGTGCATCCAAACACCAGTACCGGGAGTTAAACTGGTGATGTATTCAATGGTGGATTACATCGGTGGAGTAAACAACTTCGATACGCGCGACTTTCATAGGTTATTAGTGCTTTGGCGTAGGCGAATCGGAGTCGATGGTCCAATGCGGCCAAGAATGCCTTTCAGCTGAAAGGGTTGTCGACGGCAATTGTAGAGCTGGGCTTGCAACAACTGCCTTCTTCCGTGACCGAATGGAAGCAGTTCTCATCACGGTGGGAGCGGGAGCGCCCGTGTGCATTAGCTCGCCATGGTCGTAGCATTTGTGGCTTTTCTGTGTCTTCAGCTGAGGGGAAAACTGATCACTAGGTAGAATACGACGTCTAGAACACGATTTGGAATTCACTAGGGCGCAGGCACTAACTAGCCACTGTCCAATCGAACGACTCGCAGAACAATTGGGCGGTCTGTACTATTGGCTTGGACTATGGGGAAAGGGGGTGGCTGACCGACCTACCACTCGTATGCCATGGCTATTCGATCCGGATGGCGGAAGGCAGCGTTGCATTGCATGGCGTGGGCGTTTCGACCTTAATATATAGTTGATGAGGGGTTATGTGGCCGTATTTTCTAAGGGACCGGAATTGATTCCGTAGAGTAGAAAGCTTCTCGTATGCCCACGGAAAGTCTGATGCAACCCTCCTGTAAAACCCAGTCCGTCGTGGGCCTTCTTGCCGATTACTCCAGGAAGCCCAGCTGGTATGGAATCTAGAATTTGAATATCGATTCACATGAAATGGTATTGGCAGGTTCATTATGAATGAGCCACCGAATGAGAAAGATTTGTATGTTACAGTAGCTTAGGTTGACTGACTTATATCTATCCCGATTGTATCATCAACCTGAGGGACACTGTTCAGACATACCAAGGCATTGGCAGTATATTTCGCTCTTAGCCCAACAACTCCGTAGAATTCTGTATCACAGTCATTACGTATTTTATTTATTTACCATTTCACGTATTACTGTGACGAGACAAATAGCCATTGGAGTATGTATACCTTCGCTAGCTATTGAAACTTAATACACACCCCCCTTCACCCCCTTTTCTACTGTAGCTAAGTACAATAAATCAACGCTTGGTCTCACGACCCCCGTCTCATCCCGCGATTCCACCTCGTCTTCGGGCTCGTGTCCAGCACGGCGACGCTCAGGTTCGGCAGGTCGAACTCGAACGTGCCGCCGCTGCCGGCCGTCACGGTGGTGGTGGCCGTCTGCACGACGTTGACGCCCGTGGCCGGGTCGTTGATGCCGTAGGGGTCCTCGGGCCCCGTCAGGACCGTCAGCTCGGCCGTGGCGCCGGCCTCCACTACGCCCCCGTCGCCGCCCTCGAACGTCACCTTGACCGGCACGGAGGCCCCCTCGGTCGAGTTGTACACCACCGCCTTGAAGATGTACCCGTTCGTCGCGTCACTCCGGCCCGCCACGTAGTACAGCGGGTCGAAGTCCGACGTCGCGGGCAGCGTTTCGGTCAAGATGTGCGCGGCGAAGAGCTGTTGTTTGTAGGCAGGCAGGATGGGTCAGTATCTATCTATCGTCGTCCTGCTTAAATCGGGCGCGGGAGGAGGAGGAGGGGAGGGGAGGCTGGAGGGCTCGTGTCGAGCGCTAAGTAGGAATCTGGTAGTAGTGACTTAACTTACCTCCCACACATACCAGCTCGTCGACTTGGTGGTCTGAGCTGGGTCGGCGGAGAACTGGATCATGGTTATGGCCCATTGCCATCTGTTCATGTTCCGTATGATTGGTGCCTAAGTTAATCGCGATCATCGCCGCGGAGGTCAGTTCCATGTCCCACATCTGAGAAGCAGAAGTGCCCGCCCAGTGGCTCGATATGATAGGTAGGTATGGTTCGATGATTACTCACGTAAGCTGCGCCGATGATCCTGTCGTGATTCCGCTCGTATCCGAGCAGACTGACAGCTTCGCCCACGGCTCCGCCCCACCAGGGAAACGGCATCATGACCCCAGTCCACTCACCGTCGCCGTTCGGGAGCACCGCCGCCATCTCTCCGATGACATGGGGCGTGGTGATGTTGTCAAACTTGTTGAATTGGGAGACGAGGTCGTCCGGCGTGCTGTAGAGGTGGAAGTCCCCAGCTGCCGGCTCTGGTATTCCATCTCGGATCAGTAGTCGTCCCTTGCGAAGGGGCAAGTAAGCATTGGCTATACTTACCGGGGATATCATAGCCGTCGTAGTACGATCCGGAAGAGATGACCTGGATGCCCGGGTACGCCTCGTTGATGGCTTTGAGGAACATCGGGAACCGGTACTCCTTGTAAGTCGACCATCCTTCGTCACCGCCGCCCAGCCAGTCCTCGTTGCCCACCTCGACGTAGTTTAGCTCGAAGGGCTCCGGATGCCCGAGTTCCGCGCGCACGGCGCCCCATTTCGAGTCGGCCGGTCCGCGGATGAACTCGATCTCATCGAGCGCGTCGTCGATGAAGGGCTGCAGCGCATCCTCGGCCACGAGGTCGCCATTCAAGGCCATGCCGGAATAGACTCCCACGACTAGTTGGTGACACCTTTCCGTTAGTGATCAAACGATTCCGAGAGAAAAGAATTGACTTTCATGCATAAGTAACGGGCCGGCCACTTACTAAGTTCCATGCCAATGTCTTCTGCGAACTGAAGGTATTCCAGAAGACCTAGGCCGTTCGTCTGTGGGTAGGCCCACACTCCAGAGAAACCAGGCCTGTCTTTCAGCGGACCGATCGAATTTTTCCAATCCCACCACGAAGTCAAGGTCAAGCCTTCCAACATGTTGCCGCCGGGGATCCTGAAAAGTGTCTTGGGCGTGTTAGACAATTTTTCTTCTTGAATGGGAACCGAGGCGATGGTAGGTGGTCAGGGTCGTAACCCTTGTTGGAACTTACTGGGTGCAGCTGCTCTAATGTCTCCGCGATGTCAATCCGCATACCGTTCTTGCGGCCCTTGTACGTCGGAGGGAACAAGCTGATCAAGTTGAAGTCCAGCGACCCGTCGGCCGCCCCCTAATTAAAGCCCGTTCCGTTAGCGGCGCATGCTCCCCCCAACTTGGGAAATCTAGGGATTTTCTCTGTGAGACGTACAGCTGGATCGAACGTGATAGCAAAAGTGTTGTTCGAGTTCGGGGCGTTCTTCTCCGGCGTCAGCTCGAACTCGTGCTCCGTCCACTGGTCGGCGACAGAGCTCGACTTGATCTCGACGCTGCCGAACGTCTCGTTCGTGAGGTCGGACTGCAGGGAGGCGATGAACTCCCCCTCGTACGCGCCCTTGACCCAGAACGAGCCCGTGTACTTCTGCACCTTTACGTCCATGCCCCAGTAGCCGTCGTTGTAGAACCCGACGCGGCCCGCCGACGCATTAGTAGCTACGCGCAGGGACGTCTTAAGAGCGTCGGAGAGCGGGATGCTGAGATTCTGCAGCGAGAGGCCCGCACCGCCCAATGCGTGCCACGCGGACAGGTTCGAGGGGAACCCTTCGCTGCTCTGGAAGGCGCGGTTGCGGATGAGCTCGGCGTAGAGACCGCCGTCGCCGGAGTTGTTGATGTCCTTGGATGCAACGTCAGTCTGACATGCCAAAGCGGTCTCAACCCCCTTCGAGTCGGGATAGATAGGGATACGGTTTACTTTGATAGGCAACATACCTCGTGCAAAAACCCATACTGATGGCCGTTGGTCTTGTTACCGCCCGTCGTACTGACGGTGATCTCGACAGCAGCGGCCGGTAGTGGGAGGGCCAACAGGCCGGCCAGCAAGCCTAACGTGAAAGGCACCATGTCTTCTGTCTGCGTGTTCTATACGGGCACAGATGCTAGCTACCCACGGGCATATTCGATCTGTCTGGATGTGGCCATCACATCGCCTTTATACTATAGCAATGATCGCCGCGCCGCAGGACTCGACCAGAACCCCAGTCCGCGAAAATGATATGAATCGGGGTTATACCATGTGGGGGAGTAGTAACACGAACGGAGATCATCCACGTGCTATACCAGCAAGCCAGGGGTTTCTTTCGTGCATCATTATGGGGAACCCCCCCCCCCCCCTCCCCAAGCAGCCCGAGATCGTGTTGCACCGATCTCGACGCTTATCCGAGCCTATCGCAAGCCTTGCCACCTTTCCGAGAGCCTGGGCACTGACGACGGTCGTGCTGGTGGAATCCTGATAGTATAGCCGCTCCTACCGCTACGCAGGATATCGCCCGGATTTCAGCCGTGGCGGCTCGGGCTCACTACCACCGAGGGCAACAACCGGTGACTTCTGATCTGCCGGTCGGCGCCATCATGCGGGTCTTCCCCTCACAAGGGGGAAACGGGCCGTTCTCCAAGTCTGAGCTTACCAGATCGGCTTGGGATAGTGGGGTTGAGGATGGTGATGGTCTCCACCGCTATCGTCGCTCATTTCTTGTTCCTCGTAGCATATCGTCGCTTTGATGACCGAACCTGCTTGGGGTCATCGCATTGACAGGCAGCGTAGTTAGTCTGTAGTCTGTAGCTCCGCGGCGAACACGGTGACAACGAAAATTTGGAGAAGGATGGGGATTTTGCGTGCGGCTAAGAGTATCGTAGAGCCTCGATGCGGTGTAACTTATCCGACGATAACTCGTACGAGCTCTACATATAGCAGATATAGGTGATAGACTCCACAGCATATCTTGGACCCTCAAACATAGGTATATCTGGCAAAATTTACTGATCGAAATGAGGCATTTCTTCGTTGAAGCGCGATTCCATGTGGTTATGGCACAGTCCCTAAGCATGCGATGAACACTAAGCTTTCATTATTGGGTCAAATTGTCTGCGAAAACAGGTGATAGCGGCCCCTCGGGGGCAATTGTTTGTGAGTACAACGTGAGATGCCTTTAACAGCTAAGCAGTTAAAGATGACTGTTAAGTTTTGCTAATTATTCCAGCAGTTCTCGTCTAAGTGATGTAAAGCCTATGGCGATATATCTTGACAAAAACCCACCACTTGATATGCCACGACTTCGTATACTTGCACAGTTTACCGGCTGTCCAGGCTATCCCAGGAATTTCTACAGGCTGAGGAATGAATGAGAGCTGTATATGTAGGGAGAGGGGGAGTGACAAGCCCCCCTATGTGTAAGTATGTGCGTGGTACAGCACGAGACTTCAGCTTTTATAGGACAATAGTCAATTTCCGACTATATCCGGTTCGATCTTCCCATACATAGAATATACATATGCGCAGTACGTTCTATTTTCACGGGTGCTAGAGAGCACTTTTCCTTTCATTTCTTATATACGTATCATCATCCTCCAGATATATACAGCACCCAATCGCCTTTACCAGATAAAGCCAGTCCGAAAGGGCAACATGTCCAAACCCCCACCCACTCCTACCATGATGCTTCGGGAAGGGGGTTTCATTGGGGCTTCCTTGAAGCCGCCAACAGACTATCCAACCTCTAATGCTACCTTTTCCCCTTTCCCAGCTGTAGTGCGAAAGGTGTAGGCAAGAGTGTCGTCTACCCACCATACTGCGATATTGCTCGCTGATGGCATCGGGATGTGCGAGTGGTTGGGCTGCCCCCCCTATTTAACCCAAGCCAGAGGTTTCGAGATCTCAAAGCATCCTTCCATGCTACGTGACACCAGCAAAGCGTAGTTTCTGCTCCCCATTCCACTCGGTTATTTCGGTATAGAGCGAGCCACTTGGGCGATGGCTAACTGATGGCTCGCTGGCTACATGGTCTTCCCCAGTGTTATGTACCCATTGCTGATGCTTTGTGTTCGCCAACAACCCCTCCCAACATCCTCAGATCACATGATCAATTCAGCTTCGATCGATCGTCAAGGGCTAGTCAGCTCCCAAGCCCAAGAAAAGCGTCGCCAATATCCGGAGCCGAGCTCACGGAATCCCTCGCGGTAGCATCAGTTTGATGTCTCTGCTTCTTATTGACGACCTCCACGTACAGGGTCGACGACCGCTTCCGGCGGACCGTCGTAGGCGCTGATGTTGCCGCTTTTGGGGTACAATCAGCCGCCGCTAGTTCGCTGTTGATGTCGCTGGTGCCCGGCGTGGTAAGCGGGGTGTTGCGTGACCAGAGTTCGTCGGTGTAGCTTTTCGTGAGCTCATCCGTGGAACTTGCCGAGTCCATGGCGACTGGGAAATCGGCAGCAGCGGTAGCAAGGGGGGTGAGTCCCGTGTCGATGCTAGTGGTGGTGATGTCAGGAGTTCCAATATCGAAACTAGTGTTCACCTTGTCGACGGATTCCACTGCCGCCGCCGTCTGCCTCTGAGGGATGGGTTTCTCGTCCAGCAAGGTGCCGAACCAGGCCTCGCGGATGGCGAGGCCGAGCGACAGCGCCACCTGGCGCGCGACGCTGTTGCCCACGATGCGGTACTGATCACGGGGCGAGCCGAGGATGACCTCGGTGTCGAGGAAGCCCTGGGCGCGCCGGGCCTCGAGGATGGTGATGGGCCGCGGTTGGTGCCAGTGGTTGATCTGGCCGATGCGGGCGTCCGAGGGCCCACAGGACGTTGTGATGGTGGGGAACAAGTCGTGAGGGTGGATGCGGCCCCAGCCGCGCGAGATGACCTGGGTGCGGGACTTCTCCTTAGCGGGATACAGCTGCCACCGCGTGGACTCGTCCATGACGCCGGCACCGTAGTAGGCCTTGCTGAAGTTCATCTCCCACGGCTGCGTTGGGATGTGCTGCACCTGCTTGCGCAGCATGGGCGTGTACCCCATTGAGAGCCGGTGGTCGGGGAACCCGACGCAGTAGTCCGCCTTCGAATCCTGTATGTCCGGGAGGTCGCTGACGGCTTCCATCGCGCTGGTGAATTTGAAAGGTGTCGGCAGCCGCTCACGTTGGCTGAAGGACTGGCCGTTAGACATCAATCCTAGCCTTCGTAGCCCCATGCCGGGCGGGTGCGAATGCGTGGGCACCGGGATTTTGGGTACACGGAGGCCCGGTGCCGTGAATAATAGGAACACGCGGCTCCGAGACTGTGGTGCACCAAAAGACCACGCGTCCATGAATAGGATCTGTGTTTGGTATCCTAGTCCGACAACGGCGCTAACGAGCTGGGAAAAGACACACTCGTCCCGATTATGTTTTGCTTGCACCATCTGAATGACATTTTCAAGCAGACCATAGTGAGGGCGGTACAGGTCGATATAAGAGGCGAAAGAAGCCACGAGTGATTGGTTCTTTCGCTGCTTGTCCGTTGTCTTGTCGTTTGTCAGTAAGGAGAACCCTGGACAAGGCGAGCCACCGGAGATGAACTGGACCTCCCCGGGACGAGGTGCCTTTCCGTCACCCAGTAAAGCATGGCGGAGCAAGTCGTCGACAGAGCCTAGGAAGGGAGTACATGAGTCTGGCTTGACATTCGCCATGTAAGTATGAATGGCCTCTTTCCAGATGTCGTTGGTCCAGCGCATCTCGATTGCGTTGCTATCCTCGAGACCGCGTCCGAAATTTCCACCGCCACAAAACAAATCTAAACCTTTGAGTTTCTGAGAGTGCACAGTGCGACTTGGGTTGAAGCCTTGCCGTAACGAGCCGAGGGATTCAATATTGGCAGGGACATATTGGACTTGGCCATCTTCCGTGACCAATTCCTGGTGCGTAATGAAGAAAGCATCACCGATACCATTGCGGTCATAAGGAGCCGGGATTTTCTCGTCAAGACGAAAAACTCTAACGAGGCACCGTCGGGCAATACTTCTCGCTTCGATCTCGACGAGCCTCGCCGAGTATAAGAGCTCGTTTGGTGGGGATCCCGAGGCTTTTGGGTCGACGAGTCTTCTTCGCAGAAGTTTTCTTAGACGGACAAATCTCTTTGCGCCCTCATCAAAGAAGGATTCGACCACGAAATTCTCTAGCTCAAGGGATTTCGACTTTGTGTGGACAAGAACCGCATCGCCAACTTCGAATTTATCCTGCTTAATTGACATATCCCTGTCCGCGCACTTCATGTGTGCTGCCTGAAGAGTGACCCATCGCTGTTCGTCGATCGTATACGTTTGACGCACGAAGAACTCCGCAGAGGTAGATGGACTCCCAAACCAATGCACCTGATGTGTGGAGATGATGTCGGCATCTTTCACTGTGGCCATATTGCTGTGGCAGGTGCAATTATCCGACAGAAAGAGCTCATTTTTCCACGGATACTTCATTTTGGCGCAGGGTGTATCTCTAGGGTGATACAGCCAAATCACATCAAAGGAGTGCTTTCCTCTCGGCGTTTGATGAATGTCCTGTACTAGACCATACCATACATGTTTATTCTCATGATGAACTGACGTCTCCAGCTTCCACGTAGTTTTGGTCCTCTCCGCGTCATCGGGCGGTGTTGAAATCACATCGCCACGTTGGATAGATGCAATGAAACGTTCCCAATCCGAATTGGGTCTTTTGTGAGATGTTTGAGATGCGGCTGATAAGCTTCGTGATTCATCGTTCAATATAACTGCCGTTCGGCGTTTCTGGATATCAGGAGATGGCGTTACCTTCTCCAGTATCTGGCCGAAGCTCATGTGAGAGAATAGATCGTGTATATAAGGCGTGACTGTGGTCTTCGGAGGAATATAATGCTGCTGGACATCTTTCTTCCTCGGTCTCGGCGCTGCTTCCTCGTCAATTTCGCCCAGTGACTCGTTGGAAAACCCAATGTTAGGCCGGTATTGAGTAAGGGAGTTTATCTCCTTCCACAAGCGATGATAGGAGGCGCCTTTTCGATCCACGCCACAGGCTTCCCTCCAGATATAGAGAACATTGGCGACTATTGCACCCCGGAAGTCATCGCTTCCGTGCGCATCATACCATGTCTGAAATGCTTTGGATTTCCTGTGTTTCCGCAGAAGCCATATACTGAAGCGTGATTTGAAGTCGTGTAACACAGCACGACGCCCGCTCGACTGGAGATATGCACAGTAATCGAGGACATGTTTGGCGAGATTTGCAACCCACAAGAAGGGTGCGTGGAACCTGGTGTATTCGACTGAAGGGGACCCTAGTTTATAATATATCTCCTTTTTCAACTTTTCATTCAGGAAAGACCGTATCCAAATCTGATCCCCGACAGAATGGTAGTCCGCACCATAGTTCCCAATCGGGAGCTCACGGAAGGGAACCCGCCTCAGATAGAATCTCGCCTTGCCAGTACACAGCGTGCCATCAAAGTAGAATCGTTCAGCTTTGTTCAGATGCTGCAAAGGTCTAAGCTCGTTCGGGTATTGAACCGAATCGATATATATAGAAAAGTCGTCCAGGACGAATTCTATAAAATCTTCCCCTTCTATTGGGTCCTGTAGCTTCAATTCTTGGGCGAGAGCATCTAGAGCCCTTGGTTCGGTAGTCTCGGGTGCAGGGGGCTCGAAATTGAAGTATAAAGACCTCGGCTGCGTCAAAGTCGACACAGGGAGCTGAACCTCTACATTTGTGGACGTAGATACGGGCTCGGTCAAGATAGGCGGCTCTTGACTGTGTTCGAAGTCTTGGCTTGGTATCGGGTCCTCGAAAACATCCGTATCAGGCCAGTCTGGAACCAGGGTTGCCTCACTGTTTAGAAGCTCTAAATCACTGGGCAAACTGAGGCTCCGGGACTCGGTCCCACCTAGTGTCGTGGGGTTATCAAGATCACTAAATAGACCGTAGGTATCAGATTCGTCGAAGAGGAGCGGCGCTGAGCTGATTGACTGCATATTGGAAGGTCGGCGGGTATAAACCAAGTCGTCCGTCGAAAGAGTGGGTGTCTCTATACATGTTGTATTACATCCAGAGGTACTACATATACGGAGAGGGTTATATTAGAGTAGGCTTTCGGTAGATAAGGGCACACCACACGTACAGAGCTCCGTTATATGCCCAAGATTGGCCACTACTGTAAGCCTTGGATATTTCCAACGATCAATGATTTCCAATGCGGGGTCGACGGCAGAGTAGGTGATTCGAGCACGAGTGGACGAGTGGAGTGGATGGTACCCGGGGGCGCGAACCGGGAGATGTCAGAGATCAACTAGTCAATGTATCAACGTATGTGTAACATGTTGCTTATGGATACAGGTTGATTCTTCATCGACGAGGACGGTAGACGAGTAACGACGGGGCGGATACTACATTCCACATTATGTGTCCAGAAACCCCGACTAGTTGGACGAAAGCAATCCAAGCGAAGGCGAAGGCCCAGGTATCGCGTGGAAAGGGATGGAGGCACTAAAAAAGAAAGGGTGATTCTAGGTACGATATTATTCCAGCAGTGTGCTGTCTATTAGGAACGTTGAATAAGCACCGAGGGTTCCCAAATGTCCCATCTCTCTCGCGGAACAGGCCGGGCCACTCTGCGAATACCATGAGCTGACTGAGCATGTATTCGCGATCCGCAAGCAAGCGTCGGGAATATTGTGGCCATTGTCCATTTTTCGTGACGTGAAAACCTGCACGCGACTTGAGAGAGGAAAGGGAAGGGAAGGGAAGGTGGAGTCTTTTGACATGCCACTTTACCGCGTTGGGGTTTTGGACGGAGCTCTATTGGCCAATTAAGTTTCACTATTTCGCGTCAGGGGCATTCCACCAATTCCACCTTTACCTTAGCCGCATGCAGGGTCCAGCTTAAGTAAGGTCCCTGTATGTACCTAGGTACCTAGCAAACCAAAGAGGTGGGGGTTGTATCATGAAATACGGCTCCTATAATTCGGGGAAGGTGCGAATTTTCTTACTATCTCGCACCTGCGGTTGTTATGAGAAGGGCCAGATGAAACGGGGAACTCCGTGATATACGAAGTAGACAGCCAAGTACATTTCCGACGGGAGAATCGGGTCACTTCGTTCTCCTATTCGACTACATACAAACGCTAGGTACCTATCCGTGTACTATCCGTGTATATGTGTATACGGCCATTCATACACACAAACTCGACCTTCGACCTTGGTTCTCTTTATAATATAAGTACAATAAATATCTAGAATGATAACCTAGCAGCAAGTGATCATTGAACTTGTAAACGAAGTTGCCTCAGCATCGAAATTTCGTCGATCTGACTGTCTAGGTAGCCAGCTGCTTCCGCTACTCCCGTCCCTGCTACCGCTGCTGCTGCCGCATCATGATGCGCTGCTGCAGGAGCCGGGAGTGGCCGCGCTGATCCGACTGGACGTAGAAGTCGACCTCGGCGGGAGTAGGCCAGCGCCAGGCGCCATAGGTCTTAGCGGACGCCTCCTCCATCAGCCTGTCTAGCTCGGCGGCCATCTCGGGTCCGTAGCTGTTGCTATAATTGTCGCTATCTTCGTTTCCGCTGTCTTCGTTTTCGCTTCCGTTGTTGTTGTTCTTGTTATTGCTAGCGGTATTGTAATTGGGATGATCGGTGTTGTCGGAGACGAAGGCGAACGCGCGAAAGGCGCAGAGGGTCCTAGCGACGAGGCGGGGGCCCCGGGGCCCCAGGCGCTCGGCCTCGGCGTCGACGTGGGCCCAGTTCCGCAGCATCCAGCGCATGGCGGCGGCCATGGCGCCGGCGTCCTCGAGGAAGGCCAGCGTGCGCATGTGCGTGTGCAGGTGGGCGGGGCCGATGGGGTGGCGCAGCGACGGGAAAAAGTCGAGGCCGCTGGTGACGCGCACGGGGGTCGTGAGCGTGGCGAAGAACCCCCCGATCGACCGTAGCAGGTCGTCTCGCCCGGCCACCAGCGGGGGCGGCGGTGCGCTCCATCCCGCCTCCGCCGCCGCCGCGAATTGCGCCGAGTACGGATTCCCGGCCGCTCGGTCCTCCAGCGACAGCTGCGTCGCTGCCGTCTTCTGCACCGTGCGACAGTAGTACATGAAGATATCCATGTCCATGCCGACGGCCTTGAGGACGTGGGGCAGCAGGTCGGTGGACATCGAGAGCGCTTCGGCGTCCATGTTGCCTCGCGTCTGGTTCGAGAGACAGAGGTACGGCCTCGCCAGGGCCCGGAACACGGCGTGCCAGGGCGGCCGGAATGTCGCGCCTTCCGTGGTCGTCGGCTCCAACCGCAGCTTGATCAGCTCGATGGCATGGCGGATTCGATACAGCTCGTCGGCTTCGAATTTTTGCCGCCCTCGCCGGTCCGGCTGTAGCCTGCAAAGCAGCTGAATATAGCTGTTGAAAACTAGCAAGGGAATCCGTCGAAGCACCTGATGGGATGGCCGCTTGAATAGTGCTAATGACTTGACGCTGACGTCGTCTACTGCACTGTCATATAGATAGCGTAACCCTTCTTCCACAGTCCGTGCATTGCGCACCAAAGTGAGGAGGCAATTGCCTTCCGGTGGGACACCGCGGCTCATCATCTCATCGTACAATTCTGCAACCGTTGGTGGCGATTGCCTAGCGAGCTCATACTCGCTATAGCTCCCACGGTGGATGGGGAATGTTTCTCGGGCGTCTCCCGGCAACACGTCCCCTTCACTCTCCGTCTCCCGGGCTTGTAGTTTGAGGAACATCTCGCCGTACACTTGAAAGTTGGGCCGCTCATCGGAAAACCCAGTAAAGACCTGCCAAGCCTCATTGATGGTACGGGTCGCTCGTACCTTCATAGCCCATAGGCTGAAGAAGTTCCATGCCTGCTTATCACCCTTCCATTCCTTAGGGGCGAGACTGCGGGTTTGAATTGTCGGAGACTCGTCGGACGTGCCCCCAAGGCTGCTTAGGGCTCGGTCATAATCATTATCGGGATATCCCTCCTGCGTCATGAGATTTCCCGCCTTGACACTTCGCGAATAGTCATCATCCAACGTTTTTGAGGCATCTCGCCCATCGAAATCTTGTCTATACGGTGGCCAGGTCTTCGTAAATCTCGCAGCCACAGACCTCTCCTCGTCCGACTTTTTCAAGCCAATAATAACTTCCCGAATAGCTCGGAAACTGCGCCTAGTGATGATAAGACGTCGGTCTAGATTCTCGGACATGGCTAGTAGCACCTTCTGTGCCCTCCAATTGAACTCCATGTGGACCATAGGTCTCTCTGTAGCAGGCTTACGAAATAGCTGCAATGCTTTGTTGAAGATTAAGCAGCGACTTGCCCAGTGATTGCGACGTAGCTTTCGATATCTGGAAATAGAGGGTACATTTCTTATGTAGTCCGCCGCCAGTCGCGCCACTGTAACGATAGACCGAGGCCATACTCTCTGCACGTGATGAACAAGGCGCCCAAGAATAACGACAAATTCCTCCACCTGTATCCGTAGCGGGGCTCGACCGTCGTCGGCTCCGTTCTGACCAGACGGCGCTTTCGGTTGTGGCTTGCAATACTGCTTTGATATATGCTTCATGAGGGCAACCAAGGTCTCTGCCCGGTAGATCCTTTCATCTTTCCTCAGTAACAGAAAAACGAGGAAGGGGGGGAATCGCGCTTCGGTAGAGAAAAGACGCTCAACACGGGCATCTCCATTCTCGGCCGACAGAATCCATACCCAGTGGTCAAGGTCCTGCTCAGAGTAGCCTCTTGATGCGAGGGTCCTCAAGCGGTCCAGCCATTCGGGTGAATGGGATGGGCCAAGTTCCGTCGCTATTTCCTTCTCGCCAGGGAAGACCACCCGCCGCAGCAAGGTTTGGGTAGTAAGAAGGGGAAGCCTTTCATCTCTTCTCATGGCCGCGAGGCGGTAACTTTCAGCGTATCGCTTTCTTTGGTACTCGCTTAATCTGCCCTTCAACCGCAATGCCAATATGCGATTAGGTGATGCAGATATGGGAAGACGTGGGAAACGGTGTCGTCTAGAGCTGGTGAGTAGCGATAGAGTTTTCCGCACTTTCTCTAGTTGGGGCCACACTTCTGCAGCCGCTCGTGCAGCCATCTCAAAAAGAATGAGTATACGAATGCAAGAATCATCAAAGCCACATGTCTATTCGGCTGTGTTGGTCGTAACGATGCATCCTGCCTTTCTCAGGATCCGTTGCGGAAGAGATCCGTTGCAGTGATTACCTTAGTATCGAACACTCCCCGATATACATATACATGGGAACAGACATGGTGGGTTCAAAGGCGCATGTCTGAAAATAGCTGGAAATATAGGGGGCTTGTCTCGTTGAGGAAGAAGCCAGTGGTGTATAATAGTTGAAATTACGGCTCTATGTTCAATTCAACCTCAACCTTGAAATGCTTATCGTGGTTTCGATCGATAAGTCCGATAAGCTCCAGCTGTATTCGAGGAGTTCGTTGTATGTAGATTCTGCAAAAAAATCCTGTGCAAATTACGTAGCTGCGTAGGTAGCCAAGCCCACTGAAGCGGGCAGACGGCCGGCTTGGGACCTGCCTGGCTCCTGGCCACCCGCCCGGCTGGCTCGGTCCCCCCTCTAACTACCGTAGGGACTAAAGGGACTAAATGAGTTTTTAGTGCTCTTTAGCTTCCGAATTAAATCTTCAAGCCTGCAATGGGTTGCCGAACGATCTAGAAACCGGGCACGCGATAATCTATAAAAAATACATCCTGTGTTCCTACTCCCACAGGCAGCTTCCGATGATCGAGACCTGATCGACGACAACACCAACCAACTTCCCAATTTCAATGGACGACTGGAATATACCATGCGTGCCTCCTTGCAAAGGATAATCGCGGCGCCCATAGCCCGGGGGCTCCACACGAGGGCCCCCGCCCCGCGACCGCAACGATGCTTCCTCCAGACCTCGCCCGCATCGGCGCCTCGAAAGCGCAACTTATTCACCTCGAGCCACCTCCTGTCCAATGGCGAGAAGGATGCTGGTTCAGTAACCTCCGCCGAAAATGCCACCAGCCGGCCTGAGACGCCGTCGCCGACGCAGCAGTCGCAGTCGCAGCAGCAGCAGCAAGAAGCTACCGCCACCACCCCCACGCCTGCCTCCAAGCGGAAGACAGCACGGGCCGTAGCAGCGTCGAAGAGCCTGCGCCTAGGGTCCATGTCCAAGCAGCCGCCCCGTCTCGCGAAGCCCGCCCTGCCCGCGTCCGAGATCGAGTACTGGCGAACCATTAGTGCGGTCTGCGTCGCCCGCGAGTTCGACATGGAAGCCGTGCAGGAGATCCTCCGCTACCACGGGTTCGAGCTGGACCCCGACGGGACCAACTTCGACCCCATGGCCGTCGTCCACGCGAGAGGCGTGAACAACGGCGACATCTTCGTCTTCCCCTACGGCACCGTCGTGTCGTGGTCCATGCCCGCGGACGCCCTGGAGACGCTCGCGACCAAGCAGCTGGTGCGAGCTGCCGAGACCCCGCACATCGACCGCATGGAGGTGGAGGACCTGGAGTACATAACCGACGAGACACGAGATACGAGCTATATGAAGGGGAATGTCGTGGTGCTAGGCACCAAGAAGCAGGAATCCGAAAACGATAGGCGCGACACCACGTTCGCCAAAGTGGCTTTCTCCAGCAGCTTAGCTCGGAGCCCCAAGCTGGCCGTGCTGGAGACCAGTCTCATGGATTACTTCCAAGGCTCCAAGACCATGCTCGACTGGCTAGAGCGCGGTCTACAGGACAAGCTATCGTCCAAGCTGGTGCTGAAGAAGACGGGCGAGCTGCTCAGCTTGCGGGCTCAGCTCAACCACTACTCCGACATCACCGACCACCTCCCGGACATGTTCTGGGATTCGGAGTCGAAGCTTGAGGACTACTATAACCAGGTCGGAGCCGAGATGGACGTCCGATCACGTATTTCTATCCTGAACCGGAAGATCGACTACGCCCACGAGACCGTGAGCGTTTTGCGGGAGATGACAACAGAGCGACACAGCACGCGGCTGGAGGTGATCATCATCCTGCTGATTGCCGTGGAAGTCTTCTTTGAACTGAGACGGGTGTATAAGGAGGAATGGGGTGGATGGGCAAGGGGTGAGAAGGTAACGGAAACGGGAGCGGAAAACTAGACCAATATATATGGCCTACCAATCACAACGGACTCTATTTGATGGGCTCGATCTCGATGAATACTATCATGATACCCAAATCCAAACGGCTTGGCTTCCAGGCGTTTATTTGGTCTCGTGATTGTTAGGTTCGTGCAACACCTGCTACCATGACCCGTATTCAGTCTTGAGTTTATTCGAGTATCATCTTCAACCCGCTACTGCTGTGCTGTGACCGCAAGGGCTCAATGGACCTTGTACTACATTCATGTTGTAAGTATTATCTTTACTATCCAGGTAGTAATTAGAAGAGCTCAATGAGAACTTTGTGTTCGCCTTGAATGTGCTTAAATTGTCAAAACATTGGCTGGTTGTAGGCAACTACCTACAAAATCAACATCAAGTGTGCATCCGATGGATAGTACCTACCTACCTGCTGGGACTACATGGAGATGCACCTTCCCCTGGCACCTTCTACATATATATCACACATACCTACACCTACCTATCGTACCTACTCTAGATTGCAAGCAAGCGTAGCCCTGATTCCACATTTGTGCAGGTGGTTCCTACCTGTAGTCCGCGTCTAAGATCGAGGCCTGTACTCCATCATTCACACACAATTCGACAGCATCAAGCATTGTCATCAATCGATACCTTCATCCTGCATGTGTCTAGAGGCAGCCTAGAAGCACCCTGTTAATCAAGGTAACGTTGACACCAACCAACAGTCTGGAAATGCTACGCAGGTGTACTTACGCAGTGTTTGCGTCCCTGTAGATTACCTTCTCACCTACCAACTACATATACCTCCAGAACTTGAACCGTCCACAATAACCTCGAATTCCACCCCAACCAGCCCTGCCACCAGTTCCTCTGGGTAAGCCTTCCCTTCATCAATTGCGATGATGCTTTATTCACTCTCTCATGTCGTTATCAGAAGTTGACTCCTGGTATTCTAGTCACTCGCCATAGACATCACTAGGAAGCCACGCTTGAGGAAACACCATGGCAATGGATACTGCTTGGGCAGAGTAAGTGCTCTATGTCAACGCATCCATCGTTTTATGCTAACTAAAGATGCCAGTAACCTGCATTCCCATCTCTTTGAGTTCTGTGTGGGCCCAGAGAAGAAGGTTTTCACCATCCACTCCGCGAGTCTCCTCCGGTTGTCACCGTATTTTGTGACGTTGATAAGCGGGGACATGAGAGAAGCACACGATCGTCGGGTTGAGTGGGACGATATTGATGAAGAAACCTTTATCATATTCGCCCAGTTCGTCTACACGGGCAACTACAATATCCATGAACTGCCTCCAGATTCCCCTGGACCAAAAAGGAACGAGGAAACCGCGACCAGAAAAGCCCGTGATCAGTACGCCTCCTCCGCGTTCCGGACGAGCAGCATCCTAGATTGGGTAGAAGACATTGAAGATAAGGGGAGTAACTCGCCGTCAGAGGATTGCATGTACACTAATGCACTGATGCCGCTTCTTGATCGGGATTATTCGCCTTCAGTGCGTGACTACGAGAACGAGAACGTCAGTGCGGCCACCATCATCATGCATGCCAAAGCATATGTCCTAGCCGATCGCTATTGTATCGCTCCTCTAAAGGACCTAGCTCTACAGAAGCTACATCGCAGGTTGGTAACATCATACTTCGAATTCCCGGCGGTTGAGTACGTCTCGGAGTTATTCAGATACGTCTGGGAAAATACCAGAAGCGATGGAGATCACGTTAGAACTAGATTGCGGCATCTACTCATCTTATTCGGCACCTGCACCTACCAAGAATTTATTCTGGTTCCCTCATTCAAGGCTGTTTTGCAAGATCACGGGGAGATTTCAACGGCTATCTTGGAATCAGCGCCACTGTATTGATTACGCCTCCGGCGTAACAGGGCTTAGATGAGAGCAAAACACATCGAAATGTGCTACTGGTAGGGAAGGCAAATGCTTGTGCCAAAGGTCCGGGGTGAAAATCTCATTCATCAAGCTTCAGAAGGTATCTGAAGGATTTGTTTGGCAGATCACATAAACGTCTAGGTGGCTAGTCTTTCTCAAAGCTCTATATATGTATGTACATCAGCTTTTGGCAACATAAAACAGCACGAGGTTCATTGCACAAACAATCGATACATGCTTTTATCCTACCCAAGCCGTAAGAACTTCCCCTTGGGCGTCCCGCCATGCTCGAACGCGACCAAGATCTCCCCGTCTCCCGTACAAAACACGCCGGGCCAGAAGCTCGGCGCCTGGTGTACCAGGACCGGCTGGCTCCATTTGATCACGCCGTCGCGCAGCGCGTCCGCAAAGACGACCTTGACAGCCGCGCGACCCGGCCACTGCGTCTCCTCGGAGTCCTCGTCCGTCATGAACACGACCGCCATCCGCTGCTGGTCGCCCCGGCCGCAGGTCGCGATCTGCGGGCTCCCGGCGCTGCGCCCGGGGCGGCCCGGGCAGTACGCCACGCCGCGGTAGCCCCAGGTGCCGCCGCCGTCGTACGACACGACGTACTCGATGCTGAAGTGGGGGCCGTGCCGCGTCGTCTCGAACACCATGACCAGGGCGTCCCGGCCCCTCCCGTGCGCCCCCACGTCCCGCACCCGCACGACGCCCTGCATGCCGTCGCGCAGCCGCTCCGCCTCCCCGTGGCACCGCAGGCACCGCGGCGGCCGCGACCACGTCGCCCCCGCGTCCCGCGACACCACGCAGTACGTCTCCTGGTCGTCGTGCGCGTGCTCGCGCGAGTACGTCAGGTGCACCTCGGCCGGCGCGCCGAAGCCCGTGCCCATGCTGCCCGCGCCCGCGCCCGTGCTGCCGTTGCTGTTGTCGTACCGCCCGCGCTCCAGCCGCATGAACGGCTCCCAGAGCCCCATCCCGCCCGCCGCCGCCGCGCTCTGCTCCACCGCCTGCCCTGCGAACTCCCACGTCCGCCCGCCGTCGAAGCTGCGGCACACCGTGATGCGGAAGTGCGTCGGCCGGTTCGTGCCGGCCTCTAGGTCGTGGTTGCGGAAGGCTGCGAGCACGACCTCCCGCCCGCCGCTGCCGCCGGAAGAAGAGGAGGAATGAGAGGGGTGGTAAGAGGAGGGGGGAATGGCCAGGAGGAACCCGTTGTCGACGTCCTTGCCGACGCCCCGCGCGATCTCCCCGACCGGCGCGAAATGCCGCCCGTTGTCGTCGCTGCGCGACACCTGCAGGATCCGCGTCGGGCCGTCGTGCCGCGTCGTCACGGCCAGGAGGCCGCCGTCGGAGAGCCGCGTCAGCCGCGGGTAGGTGCCCCCGCTCGGGTGGATGGAGACCTCCTCGGGATGGACCGTCCAGTGGCGGCTGGGGTCTGCGTCTGGCGACGAGGGGGCAAGGATCCCCTGGCCGTGGAGCGGGCCGTGGCCGTGGCCGTGGTGCTCGATGCCGATGTGCTTCAGGACCTTCTGCGTGAATCCGCCGCCCGTCATGATGTCAGGCGGGTGCTGGTGCTGGTTGTGGTCGTAGTACTGGTGGTTGTTGTTGTGGTGGTGGTGGTGGGGGGCGATTATGTTGGTGCAGAAGAATGCGATGTAACATGCGATGCTGGTGGTGATGGTGATGATAAGTCGACCCGTCCGCATTCGCAGTGGCGCCCTGGTTATTAACATTACGATTACAATTACAATTAATTAAGTACTTTAAGTGGTTATGACGAACGACGCGTAATGTTCTCCAAATGGTCTCCACAAAACAGGTCATCGAAGCGAAGCAGAGCAAACCAAGCATTCACGTTGAAGCAGGGAGGGGGGGGGGGGTTGACTTTCTCTCGGGTCTTGAAACAGCGGTTGGCGACACGACAAATCAAGTCAAGCAAGGGGTTTGTTTGGCTTTTGGAATGCGGCTTGAGCCACCAGATATAATATTTGGTGCTCGCACCTGATTTGGATCAAAGCTTCTCATTTTTTGTTTTGATCTGTTGTCAACGGTGAGAGAGATTTTGATAACCACCTACGTCACTTAGTTAGTGTTTATTCCCACCAAATGTCGTGATTACTCACGTGCCATCGAGCTCGGGCGCTCAATAGGGGTAGGAGGAGCCTTACATACTTAGCTACAAATAGCAAAAAGGGCAACAATGGAAACGGAGATAAACTGCGATCGCATTGGGAAAGGTCACCTTCATTTCGTGCGGATCCAACGAGCTGACTAGGTGGGTAATGTCGCTGACTCCTTTAATACCCCTAAAGCCCAACACCTGTTGTATAGCTTCTACCAAACATTTATTCAGCCGCATATGTATACGGCGTAGCCGTTATACCTTTGATACCGGCAACCGGGAACAAAATATCATATTCTTAAATCCGTTGGTACTACGTCACGCCTAACTATCGCTTCTTTAAGGCAACGTAGCCTGCATACATAACCATATGCCTCGCTAATGACGAAATGGACAGGATGAGGAATGTCCCTGGGTAAGCGCTGGGTAAGTCGGGCGTGACCCCCACTCAAACATAGATCTCACGAATGGTATAATTCAAATGTCTGCGGGACCATCATGATGACAGCCAATCAGTCTCAAGAGATGCATTCGAGAGTTCAGCTGAAGTTAAGCGAAGTAACCCCCCTTTTCTCTTTTCTCTCACGAACTATAGCTTACAGCTAACTATCGCCCACATTGGCCGTCAACCATCAACGTTTTCCCCACTTACACTTCTGCCTGTCCTGCCTGCATGGATAATGTCCTCGAATTATTCGCCTCCCTCTGGGCAGAGTTCTAAGCAGCTTTCGAGAGCCGATATCGGGTATCGGTTTTCTGCTTTTGGTAGGAGACCGTAGGACTAGGAACGGCTATCGGCTTCTTTAACTATCTTGCATGATGTTCCACATCGGCCTCTTCTCCCGTGACGAGTCCGGGCTGGCCGAGGGAAGGGCTCATGGCTATATGCAGTAGTGGAGTAGGCACCTCGTCGTTGAAGTTTAGCTGAGGGGACCTGAACCTAGACAAGCTATAGATAGGTCATTGTATATAATTGTATAGCACGCACAGTGTAGTCGCTGCGACTCTGCTGCAGATACATCGAAATTCAGCTTCAATAGGAAGGCGGTACCTATGTACCGAGACAACTGATATATGCAGTGGTCCTTTCTGGTCTTCAACTGGTTGAGGTTACTGCTTCGTACAACCGGTTCGATAATAATTACATCCCAAGACGCCAAGTAAGCGGAGGCTAAGCTGGATCTAATCTAGACAGGTCATAGTCTCATGTGGATGAGGTAGGCTGTAAGACCTGGAGAGCAGCCCTCTATGGCACTTTTGTATGATGTTACAGTTGGGCATGCTCAGCACAACATACAAAACAGGCGGCAGTACCCATAGAAACCCAAGGCTTGATATAATTCTACCCGAGTCCATCCGAATAGATCGGGAAGTTCTGTCGTGCCGAGCCACGGTGGCTTGTAGGCATTCCCGACTCATCGAAAATCACTCACACCAACGAAGACTTTCCCAGGGATCGAAGGAGCCAGTCACAACATAGCTGATCGGCCAAGCCTAACATCACAACTGCTGTCCTTCCTTATAGAAGCCCATATTATATCGACCTTGCTTAGAAATGGACACCGATCCAATGGTCGAGAAGAGATATCTCACGTAATGACCGCAGCAAAACAACGGTAACCAGGCGGATGGCGATGAGGCTGCGAGGTATGATACCCACTTTGCCTGGTGTCTTGCAACGACGGTGATTCCTTTCTGTGGTATGTAACTTTGCCAGGCTGCTCCGCGGTATTTTTGGGTTGAATTATATCGAAAGCTGCTTTTCTATATAATAACTAGACTTTTCTATAATGATGGATATGATATTCCACCCTCCCCTATAGTGGTGTTTCAAGATGTTACAATACCCTATTTACTGTTCAGATCGATGATATGTACGTCTTCAGATTTGTTTCGCAGTTCGCCGTCATCTCTTGGCTCAACGGGCATTGTCGTGGCCAAGAGAGCTCTCCAGATAGCAATATCACCGCCATATACGCACCCTACTTGACAGATATTCCCAATGCCGTGGAGTACAGCAAGCTCCGCGGTGGGCTCAACTGGGACACGTGCTGCACCTTAGCCATCAACGAGAGTCTGCATATCGTGAACGGCACGCTGCAGCTCAGGCCAGGTCAGAAATTTTACCACGGCGACATGGCGATGCTGGAAGCATTCCCCCAGTACCCCTGTACGGCGGCGTACACCGGCTCTGCAACAGGCCCTCCGGCGGACTTCTGGACGCCGTACTCGTGGTGCCACGAGAACTGTCCCGGGTGGTCGAAAATCCCTGTGGACAAGTACGATGATTGGGCGAAGCCGCTTGTAGCGTTCATTTTGCCCTCACTGATCTTCTGTCTGAACATCCCACGGCGGCGCAGGCTCGAGCTACCGAGGTTTCTGTTCGAGGCCCGGTCCTGCGGGGGCATCGAGCGGGTTATATCCCTGCTATTCGTCCGCGTTCCTCTGGCCTCGCTCCTGCTCACGCTGGACACATTGGTCTGGCTCGCGGTTGTCTTCGCCGTGGCCGGGCCCCTGGTGGCTTCCGGTGCCTACGAGGCCCTGCTGGACGTCCGGATTTTGGCCTTCCTCGAGAAGCGCGTCGAGGGAAACTCTCTCACTGTTCGAGAGCGAGCACACTTGCTCCTGACAATTCTGGTCGGGAACCTCGATCATGATCCCGCCTGGAGCCATTCCAAGCAGCTCGTGGGGACTCTTCCCAACGACAGTTTAATATCCTTCTCCAATACACCAATGACCAGGGCACCCTCGTCGGCTCAGCACTGCAATGATCCGTCGAAAACCCCTGATATCGAGGATAACAGCGAGAAAGTGAGAAGATCCGTGAGCCCATCGCCTTCGTGTCAGCGCACCGTCACATATAGTTACGTACCTACTCAGCAGCCAGCAATCAACGAATTCAAAGAGAAGCTAGTGTCTATGCTAGAATCCCAACCCAGCTTCGGAACAACAGTTGGTGCGCCGATCGTCTTCTACGTGGGAGGGTTCCTTTATTCCTTATTCGAAGTACATGGCGGCATGGGAAACTCGTGCGTGATACCCCCCCCCCCCCCCCCCCGCTTTCGTTCTCACCCACGAATTGCACCTCGGCACGACTGATCTATCCACTAATACCCCGATGAAGTCTCACAGCTTTTCAACTAGCCTTCGGGATGTTTTGGATGACGATACCTCACATAGCACTTACCAGCAGTTTGCTCCTTGCGGGCAATAACCCAAGCGTCTTGGGAAGCGCGACCCCTATCAGCGTCCAACGCCGACCGCAATCGGATGATAACAACGCAGGCAATAGCGCGAGTCCCGATAATGATGATAGGAACGATAGAAAGAGGCCCCTCCGACGACCGAAGACCTGGGCATACCCGGGATTGCTGAACAATGCCCGCGGCGCCCAATTCTTCGACAGCTTCCTCAAGAACCCTTACCAGGCGGCGTACGACCGCTCGAGCTACATGCCCGCGTGGCTCTGGAACCGTGGCTGCAGCAAGGCGATGTGGGTAGCCCGGCTGGTGGAGGAGTACGAGTTCATGCAACCTCTGCAGGGAGAGGTGCTCGGTCGTCGCTTCGGAGACTACACCTGGCGGTCCGGGTTCATCGCCTTCGCCCTCATATTCGTCCCATGCTTCCTAGGCGGGCTAGTTTGGTTCGTGAAAACCCCAACCCCATCCGCCTTTCCTTCCTCGTTGTCACAAGAGAACATACCCAGGTATCTGGTCTATGAATTATGGGAACGCCGTTGTCTAAACAGGATATATCTAGCTACACAACCCCTATCGTCGGGCTGAGCTGCCGATCTCTCAACTTTCTGGTTTACGGACTCTCCCAGGTAGTTCTCATCCAGCTGTGTCTGCTGAACTGGTGTTTCTGGAAGCGTGACCGTGCCGGGGTGGTCAAGTCGTTCTCCAAGGCGAAACCGCCCCTGACTTGGATCGACTACATCTGGTACGCAGTATTCTTTTTCAACGCAATGATAGGGCTTGTGTCCTCAATCGGGGGAACCAGTGAGTTTCCCATCCCATGTAATCACCTACATACACGTCGTAGCTAATATTCCAGTCTTCATCCTACTCGGCGTATATCGGAATTGCCTTTGTTCAATCTCGGTTTGACCCCACGCCACCCAGGCATATTGATGGCGAGTAGAAGCTAATGTCATCTAGGCAGTGTACTGGTGGGATCGGATGACCAACCCTGACGCTGTCATGTTTTGGAACAACGCCACGGCGGAGCAGATTTACTACGCTGAGACATTCTGGCTAGTAGCCGGCATTGCCAGCTTGATCTTCATGATCGTGGCCGCCCTCATCGGCTGGTGGTACCAACGACGACTCCGTGTGCGCTTCCATGCCTTGGCAACGAAGATCGATTATATCAACCAGCAGACCCTGCGGGAGTTCGGACGACTAGATTCCAACGACCAAGTATAGAGGACATTAAAGGAC
Source organism: Diatrype stigma (assembly GCA_022225965.2). NCBI lineage: Eukaryota > Fungi > Ascomycota > Sordariomycetes > Xylariales > Diatrypaceae > Diatrype > Diatrype stigma. Next base: position 310,157 of record JAKJXP020000021.1, on the reverse strand, counting down.
GCTACAACATCTCTAAATGCCTCATACGAATCGTATACTTTGCAACTCGGATCCTCTTACGTACCAACTAATGGAAAAACACGCGATTTCACCCATGAAGACGAGACCCAAGCACCATGTCTTGCAGCTGGTTAACCAGGCTACCGATCACCATCTTCAAGGGACGCCTCTTCCTGCCCTTGTGGCCTTCGCGAGCTCTGACTGTGCCGTATTGTCCGCATATCTCTTGTAGATCGGAACGTAGTGTTCTCGGTCACTCGTGGTATTTTTGATGCTATCGCGGTTCTCCATAGCATCCAGCCATGTACGCCAGCGAGCCCAGACCTCTTCGTCTTCACCGCCCTGGCCAGGTTCGGGGATTCCAACACCGCCCTTAAACTCGTCAAGGACCCAAAGACGGACCTATGTGTATATTAGCGAGAAGTTTCGACATTCGACTTTAGGGCGAGTCGATAAAAAGGACACATAGATAAAAGAAAAGGATATATATGCTTAGGGAGGGTAAAAGGCCAAAGAACCACGATATACATAGAGGATGTGAGCAATCGCATGGTTGATAGGGAAAGGGGGAAGAAGATATATATAAAGGTCAAGGACAAAACAGAATAGAAAATCGTCGATAAAAACAAAAAGGGGTTACTTACAGCCCAAGGCACGAGCGCAATATCCGCCAGCCCGATCTGACCACCCAAGAAGAAAGGGCACCCCTTCTCCGTTCCAGTCTCAGCCCCCTCCTCCCCATCATTCCTCCGCATCTCCGCCGCGAACTCCCTCAGCGTACCCCTGAACTCGCACCTCAGCTCAGCCAGCCTTTCCTCGCCCCCCGCCTCCTTCGGCTGGAACTGCAAGAACCGGTGGAAGGCGGGGATGACGCGAGATCCGACGAAGTCGGCCCAGATGCGGTGGCGCGCGCGCTGGTAGTCCTGGTCGCCGTCTCCAGGGAAGGAAGCAGAGGAGGACGAAGAAGAAGGCGGCGGGAGGATGTTCGGCGCGAGCCCCGCGTAGCGCTCTTCCAGATACTCGCAGAGCACGGTGCTCTCGTACAGGGACTTGCCCGGGCCCACCTCGAGGGTGGGCACGAGGCCGCGCGGGTTGGCGCGCATGAGCGAGGCGGGCTTGTGGTAGGGGTTTACTTTTGTTTGGTTGGAAGAGGGGGGAGATTTAGCGTATGGGCAGATCAGGTAGAATGCATTATACGTATGTTCATATATCATGATGTGTAAGTAGATGGATACACGTAGGTGCATGTAGATAGAGGGGGTTATGGCAGTACTGGGTTAAGTAGGCAGATAGGCTAAGTCCAAGTGACTAGGGACGAAGAATACGGGAATGGAACGGACGGACCTTCGATATACTGGTACGGGATCTTCTTCTCCTCGAGCGTGATCCACGCCCGCTGGACGAAGGGGCAGAACCACCCGGCGTACAGTTTCAGGGGTTGCTCGGCCGAGTGTTCCTGGTTATCACGTTATTTCATCCATCAATACACGGTCAATTGTATATAAATGCAATCAGAAACAGGAAACAGAAAAGAGCTTATGAAGCCGGGTTGGGAGAAATTGGGGGGAGGGGGCTCCATTACGTCGACGGTCTTCTTCGCGAGCCCGGTCGCGACGGGGTGCAGGTCCGCATCCGGATGAGACATGATTATCGCTTATATTTTCTTAAAGGTAGGTATAGACTCAGCACGACAGCAAAATGATGGATAAATGATAATAAGACTACTTCGTAAAATTTAGGTCGTTGCGACTTAAGGTGAACCCTGTTGTTTGACTGATTGCTTACACAGGCCTCTACATAGTAGGTTCTACTACGTAGGCATTATCCGTCTCCAAGATCGATAGGCTCCGGCGGACGACAATGACGTGATGAGATATGGCGCGGATCACTGCCGAGCTGCTTGGCACTAAGCAGTAGATCCATCTTACTCGAGGGGCATTTCCGCATTGTATAATGGCATGCGATTGGGGACATAAAGACAAGTCATTCTCATACATAGCGGAGGTAGAATACACCTTCGACGATCTCAATTCATCGTCATCACACAACATATGTATGAAACACATAATATCAAAATTTGAATTCGTTAATCGGCCGCGTTGAAGCAGTGCTCAAAAACCCTATATGCCGATTGAGACCAAACTCCTAGATCTCATATAGCTTGCAACGCCTGATGAAATGCATGCAAGGTATCCTTTTTTGTTATCCGTTCCCGTTACTGAACCTGGTCCCATTTCCGCGACCCCGAGAAAAGTTGAGTTGCCCTTCTCCTATCCTTGTTCTGTTGAACTCCTGATTCTGTTGAACTAGTTCCCTTCCGAACTATCCCCCTCCCTCTACTGGTCACTTAAATACCAGCATCTACTCTCCAGCCCTCTACCGGCAGAGGGAACGTCAAGCACCAGGAAGAGATGTCCTTCTTGAGATCGTTCAGCTTGGAGACCTCGCCGCTGGTGACCTTGGCGCGGAAATCCTTGAGCTTGTTGGCTTCCTTGGGTAGATCACCCTGGACCTCCTTGCACAGCTTGATGCTCTGGTCGATATACTCGGCAACACGCTCGAATTCCTTCTCGCCGAAACCACGAGAAGTCATCGCAGGGGTACCAATGCGGATACCACAGGGGGTGAGAGCGGACTTGTCGCCCGGAATGCTGTTCTTGTTGCATGCAATGTTCATCTGCTCGAGGACAGCTTCCACGCGCGCACCATCCAAGGCCTGGGGTCTGAGATCCAGCAGGACCATATGCGAATCAGTGCCATCCGAAACCAGCTTGTAGCCAAGTTCCTTGAACTTGTTCTCCAGTGTCTTCGCATTCGAAACAACCTTTTGTTGGTATGCCTTGAATTCGGGAGTCTTTGCCTGCTTCAAAGCTACGGCAAGAGCGGTAATTGTGTGGTTGTGGGGGCCACCCTGGTGACCAGGGAAGACCGAGAAGTTGATAGGGTTCTCCAGGTCGTACAGGGTCTGCTTGCCCGTCTTGGGGTCAGTGCTACGGACTCCCTTACGGAAGAAGATCATAGCTCCGCGGGGTCCGCGAAGGGACTTGTGCGTGGTAGTTGTGACGATATCGGCGTGGGGGAAAGGGGACTGAATGACCTCGGCAGCGATAAGACCAGAGATATGGGCCATGTCAACGACGAGGTAGGCTCCGACAGAATCGGCAATCTTGCGCATGCGGGCGTAATCGATCTCACGGCAGTAGGCCGAGGTACCGGCGACTAAGACCTTGGGTCGGAACAGTTGAGCGTTCTCCTCTAGCCTGTCGTAGTCGATGATACCGGTGTCGGTGTTGACTCGGTAGGGCATGGTGTCGAAGTAGGTCGAGACAGCAGAGATCTTCTTCGCGGGGGTCTGGTAGCCGTGACTCAGATGTCCACCGTGGGGAAGATCCAAGCCCATCAATCGGCCGTGGGGAGGCATGAGGGCCTGGTAGACCTGCAGGTTGGCAGGACTGCCACTGAGAGCCTGGACATTGACACCCCACTTCTCCGAGTCGAGATGGAAGGCCTCGAGGGCCCGCTTCTGGCAGAGCAGCTCGATCTCGTCGATGTGTTGGTTACCGCCATAATACCGTGCACCGGGGAGACCTTCGGAGTACTTGTTGGACATAGGGGAGCCTAGGGCATCGAAGACGGCACGCGAAGTGACATTTTCCGAGGCGATGAGGATGATGGACTCGCGCTGGCGTTGAATCTCCTTCTTCATAATCTCGGCAACCTCGGGGTCGGAGTCCACGAGGGATCTCTCGAGAAGCTGGGCGACAATAGTTAGAGATGTTATCCACATAGGCCATGAAACCAAGGGCGGGGAGTCATTGCTCGGATGCTCACCTGCTTGTGCTCGTTAGACAGAGCATAACTACTGCTGTTGCCGGCCATGTTGACAGATTTGACCGAGTTTCCTTGTCTTCGGAAGCCTGTGTACTTGAGGAATGGATTGGCGATAACACTTGCGCTTAGGGGTGAGAGAGTGCGGAAGTTATCGACTGCAAGAGGAGGGGTCAAGAGATGCTCTAGTAGTAAACCTAGAGAAAGGTAGAAAAATTCAGATTTTGACTGTGGAGTCGCTCACCAAAATGTCGGAGAGTCCAGGGCAGCAGCGAGGGGCAAATGGTGGGGTATTGCACTAGGACAGCCCTGGGTACACGCTAACTCGACCTTCGTAGGCGCTGTTCCTACCCCGACAGCTGCCCGAGTACAAGGCCTAGGCCCTAAAAACCATTTGCTGGACGGAATCAGACCTTGGCTGACCTAATTTCAAGCGCCGAAGTCGCAGACTCGATTTGAAGTCGTACTAACGACGCTTCCAGGCTGTTAGTTGAAGACCTCGGAGCGATCTTCTTCCCCTTTGCATTCTGCAGTCATGTTTTTTATGGACATTCAGCAATCCTTGGTGTAGTAATCTAGAGGCAAGGCGATGTTTCCTCCCAAAGCAAGCGTCTTGGTCTATATCCCGAAATGATAGAAACAATGACCATGGGTAACTTATTTATATTTAGTAATTGTAAAAGTAATATTTAATGTTTGTGCTAGCGACTTTATTATTTCGATTAGGTGTTTAATAAGTAAATGCAAAGATGGCATATTTAGGCTTAGACCATTCCTATTACATTACACACTTGCTTGATGATATGATGTAGTTATGGCTAGTTGTTCCAAGAACTGCCATTATCAGAGTATGTAAGGAACGAAGAAAATCAAACTTAACAACGTTATCTGTCAACTTTGTGATGCATATGATCAGTTACATACTTGATAGGTGCAGGCAAACTACGAACGATGATCTGTACCGGGCTTGGTCCGATTTTACGGGGGATGTATGTTGGACGGAACGGCGGTAGGCTTCCTCGTACAATTGACCATAGATAGTGTCGAAACAACACATAAGATACACATGGGTAAGACTCTTGAAGCCTATCCAAATGCCGAAAACAAAGATGCTCTTACTATAGTAACTCTACTATGGTATGAGGCATAAGTAAGCATGATAGAGTTTGGTGTTGCAATTGTTCATGCCTTTGGCCAGTTATGGACCATTGACTAGCATCGACGATAGCAAAGCAATGATTCAAACGCTAATTACTATCCATTACCCAAGAATACTTATGTACTCAAAGAAGCTCCGTACCTGCTTCCGTCATGCAGCGCTGCTACATCATGTACATAATATGTGCATTATTGGTGGTTGGTTACCAACAGCTCACTATTCAGGCAGTTATGTACAAGTTAGTTGCCGGGGCAGCTAGACTGGCACGACGGGCTGGGACTGGGGATGTCAAATTGCGCGGCCGTTCATGCGTCATTGGTCGACTGCCTTCACCCTCAGTGCTCACTGCCTTCCAACTTGCAAGGTTCGTACATTAATGGATGTAGACCAGTTCCGGTATGGCGTCATTCGTCACAAGGCAGCTGCCAAATGACTGGACGTGCAGTCTGCAACCTGCCCGCCCCGGCATCAACCCCAACACTCGGGTGTGCCAGCAGTGCTAACCAGCCGTACTAGCAGTGCCAGCAGTGGTGCCCAGCTTTCAGTAGCTCGAGCAAGTATCAGCATGTGTCTCACATGAGCCCATTCGACTCCACCCGAACCACTACACGCCACCTGCACCCACCACCCATGTTCTATTGCCTATCGCTTAGCTAACAGGTACTAAGCCATCGCTGTTCCCGCTCTTATCTGACCCCCCGAGGCAGCTCCCTACCTCCCAAACAACAACAACATCAACGTCAACCCTCCTCCATCTATCTATCACATTTCCCTTCCTCATCCTCCATCCATCGCCAGTCTATCCCTGAGTCGATTTTCGTCTTTTTGTTTTGCAGCTTTATCGAAGAAGAGTTACCCCCATACGCCAGTCACGATGAAGGGAGCTCTCGTGAGCGCCGCAGCTGTGCTGCTCGGCTCCGCCCACGCCGAAGTGCACAAGATGAAGCTCAAGAAGATTCCCCTATCCGAGCAGCTGCAATCCATCCCCATGGAGAGCCAGCTGCGAGGCCTGGGACAGAAGTACATGGGATCTAGACCCGAAAGCCATGCCGATGCCATTTTCCAGGATACTTCCATCCATGTCGATGGCAACCACCCAGTTCCCATCACCAACTTCATGAATGCCCAGTGTATGTATCCATCTATCTATCCATCCATCAATCCCCGATCACTTCATCGCCTGCAGTTCCCTTTGCTAACGGCTGTCATGCGTAGACTTTTCCGAGATCAGTATTGGCTCGCCTGCTCAAGACTTCAAGGTCATTCTCGACACGGGTAGCTCCAACCTATGGGTTCCTTCATCCCAGTGCGGCAGCATCGCCTGCTATCTGCACTCCAAGTACGACTCATCTGCTTCCTCGACGTACAAGGCCAACGGCACCGAGTTCGAGATCCGATATGGGTCTGGTAGCCTTAGTGGTTTCGTGTCGCAAGACGACGTCACCATTGGTGACATCACCGTCACAGGACAGGACTTTGCCGAGGCTACGAGCGAGCCCGGTCTCGCTTTTGCTTTTGGCCGCTTCGACGGTATCCTGGGTCTGGGCTTCGACCGTCTCTCGGTCAACGGCATCGTCCCTCCTTTCTACAGCATGGTCAACCAGAAGAAGATTGACGATGCTGTCTTCGCTTTCTACCTCAGCGGAGAGAACGGCGGCGAAGACTCGGAGGTTGTCTTCGGTGGTAGTGACAGCAGCCACTACACTGGTAAGATCACGGAGATCCCTCTGCGTCGCAAGGCGTACTGGGAGGTTGATTTCGACTCGATCGCGTTTGGCGACGAGAAGGCCGATCTCGAGAACACCGGTGTCATTCTGGACACCGGCACTTCTCTGATTGCTCTGCCCTCGGATCTTGCTGAGCTTCTCAACAAGGAAATCGGGGCTAAGAAGAGCTACAACGGCCAATACACTGTGGACTGCTCTGTCCGTGATAGCCTCCCCGATGTCACGTTCACGTTGAGCGGGTATGACTTCGCCATCACCCCCTACGACTACATCCTCGAGGTCCAGGGTAGCTGCATCTCTACCTTTATGGGAATGGACTTCCCCGCGCCCGTTGGGCCTCTTGCTATTCTGGGTGATGCATTCCTGCGGAAGTGGTACTCGATCTACGACCTCGGCAAGGGTACTGTTGGCCTGGCCAAGGCCAAATAAATGTAAAGCGACGACTCTTGTAAACTAAGAAATTCATGTTACGATAGCGCGATGGATGTCGCGTGTGGTTGCGTGGTCGCACTAAGATTGTCATGCAAGGGGGTTTGTTATTCCCAAGGGGATTGTTTGGAGCCTGCACATTCGCATACGCATTAAGGATTATTCAGAAGTGGCGGTTTCCTATTTCCTGTAATCACGGGAACTGGCGCACATTGTAAATGACGCTCTCTAATTCATTTGGCCAGAACCATTGCTCGAGTGACCAAAATGACGCCTGATAAATAATAAACAGCCGGTATAAATGACATTCCTACCTATCTTACCTAGCTTATACTCGAGCCAAACCTGAAATGCAGCATTGGCTGTTGCCAAGGGGGGGATCTCATGTGAATCTAACGCCAGGAACTGTAAGTGAACAGCAGCGCTAGCAGCCCTGGAGCAATGCCAGACTTGCCAGACTGCCAAGTACGTCCGGGTTAGAAGTGGTGTAAGTACATCCGTAGAGGCAGGCGTGGGGCACGTGATGCAGGGATAGAGCTAAGAAAGCACGGGTTGGCGCCAACCCAGAAAAGGGTTAGTGTGTTGCTTAGCGTTACTCATTCTTCTTGTGGTAGAGGGAGATGTCAAGGACACTTCGGACAGCCTCCTCCCCCTTCGCCCTGACAGATGCGTCCTTTTGCAGAGGAAGGAAATTTTAATACCGGCTTGTCGTCAGAGCCAGGCAATTCTACATTCTCGTTAATTTCTACAGCTCCTAAATGATTCCTCGTGGTGGATTCGGATAATGTGCTTTTTGAGTTCTCATCCCTCCTTCTACATTACATTACATACTTTACTTCTACATAGTAGTAGTAGTACAGTAGGCTCATCTTGTTGGTCGTAGCGTCCATTCCTTTTACTGCCCCTACTGCCCCCAGTCTTCAGTTCCAGTCGTCGTTCCAGTCCCCCATCTCTCAATCCCTTGCCCAGGCAGGACGAAGGCTGCAACTTGCAACTTGAAAGTGCAAGAATTGCCAAAGTTACGTATGATACTAAGCAGGTCGCACTGTCCCATTACTGCAATTTTATGGTTCAGCAGGCAGTATTGGCAGCATTAAAGCAACAGCACTGTGCCAACCCTATCTGAGTTACTGTACCTACATACATGGCTGCAAGACTGCCCACTGGCGACTGCAGTGGTGACTAACCTACCTAGGGCTGCTAGGTTTGCTAGGCGTCGGACGCTGGCTGCTAGACTGCCTACCTACCTACCTACCTACTAGCTACATACCTACATACCTACATACCTAACATACCTGGCCTACCTAGACCAAGGCTCTAGCCTCTAGGTAACTAACTGACTGCCCACTGCCCACTGCCCACTGCCCACTGCCCTTTTGCCGCGACCGACTGCGACTACTGCGACTACAACCATCAATTCGGCTGGTCTATCTGCCCCTTCAAAAAACCGCGACTGGACCACGCCCACGCCCACGCCCACGTTCAAGCACGCGCATCGCGACCAGCGACGAGAGCCACCACCAGTCCTCGGTTGGAGGGGAAAGACCCGGCAACGTCCAACGTCGACAAAAAAGCGAACGTCAGCAGGCTTAGAGTGAAAAGGAAAACAATTAATGGTCGCGACAGCGCAGCAAGCAACAAACCTACAATTATCCACATTCGCCATCCACCAGCCAACATGGCCTCGCCGGCCGTAGCAATTCCGAATGGAGTTGCTACAGGATCATCATCAGCGTCATCTCCATCGCTGAATCACCCGAATCAAAACCATGTTAATGCCAATGTCACTACTGCAACGCCCTCTAGCGACAGCGGCACCGCCCCCGACAATGCGCAATCATTTTCATCTTCATCCTCTGCATCGGCATCCCCAAACAATGTCACTTCCATTAAGCGCAAACGCGAGATGAGCCTTGACGAAGGAGGAAAGCAAGTAAACCATCACGACAGCGATCAGCATCATCGTCCCGGCACGCCCTCTGCTACCACTTCGACTACCGTTGATGACGACAAAACTGTCCACACCAAAGCTTCAACCAAGGACCTAACCACGACTATCCGCGACTATTATGAAGTACTGGAAAGGTAAATTTCCATCGTAATTGGCATGCTACTCATATTGCCCTGCATGTCCGGTCTCACTTCACCCTTTATACTTTCTTGTCTCTCCAGCGCTCCCCGTCCTGACCACTAACGAGAATGGCTTGTATTGATCTTACTCTTATTGGCAGATACGATGCAACCCCCTCTATTCTCAAACGTCCTCTATCTGAGCCTGACTCCGCCGATGAGCCTCAAGCAAAACGCAAGAAGTCGGAAGAACCACCAGGACCTACCCGGGTGTCTATTGCCGACAAGGTCGCCAGTGGGGAGTACAAGGACCTAGATGCTGTTATTGCTGACATCAAGGCTTCCACCGCTTACCAAGTGGCTGAGTTACGTAAAATAGAACCCGGCGAGGACCCCAGCTCTAACGATGAGGCTATTGCTCGGACTCTGTCGTTCAGGCAGAAGGCACATGAAATCTTCAGACGGGAAATTACATATCCTAATGTTCCCGAAGGACACCAGGGTCTTGATTCTACCAACGCTTTGCAAACTAGCGCTGGTGGTAATATCGTCCTCAGTGTACATGGCATCGTCTCGAGACCAACCCAGCTGTACTCTAGTCTCCAGCACCCTGTATCCACGCCCGATAATCCAGATGGCGTTATTCGAGCGCTGTCTGAGAAGTCATTACCCCAGGGTGTCAGGATGGTCAAGGCAATGCCCTTTCTCTTTCCCTCTGCTGTCGAGAAAGACAAGAAGTCTAAGACTTTGGGTGAACTATTCCCGCCTCCCCGAAATCTACCCTCGTTGCAACCCCCGAAAGCCCCAAAGAGCACCACCAAAGGTGTTCAAGTAGGATGGCACCGCCCAGAGTTGACAGAAAAGTCTAAGTACCGAGCTGGATCATACTCGAGCCAGCCTCTGTCAACTGGGCGTTGGTTGGATTATAGCAACGCCGCGCCCCCCTCGCAGATCATGACGAAGCAACGCGAACGAGCCTTGAGCCTTGCCGGAACGAAGCCTTCCACATCAGACCTAGAAGCGTCTGAATTGGAATCTCTGTTCCGCGGCGCCTTCTCCAGTTTTGCCCCTTCTAAGGATGACTCGGCTGCTACCATCTCGTCAGGCATGATCAGTCAGACTTTGTGGTGGCAAAAGGTCGGCAGGCGTGGCTTTGATCGGTTAATCGGAGCCGAACACTCGGAAGATGCTGCCAACGACAGCGAAATGGCCGACACGGGGCCAGCCGAGATCGACGAGACGTTGATTCAGGAGGCGATTGATAACTGGGATGATAGCATGGTTGATCCTAGTCTTGAGGCGGCCTGCTGCCCGAAGAAGGCAGACGAGGAGAAGGATGTCGACGACATCCTGCAAGATGTGTCTGACATGATCCAAACCCTTATCTCATTCCAGAGAAATCGCAACCTGCAGCTACCTACTGCATCCAGCCAGAGTCGATACGCTGCAGATCCGGCGCATAGCGACCTACTTACAACCGGAACACCCGCGCAGCCTAGTGACGAAGAATCAGCAACTTATGATGCTTTGAAAGCCCAACTCATGCTCGTAATCCAAATGCTACCACCTTATGCCGTTGCACGCTTGAACTCGGATAAATTGGATGAGCTGAACATCTCCACCAAGTTGGAAGTCCGGACCGAAGAATACCAGGGAATTATGGAAGAAGACGAGGCGGCCGCTCGTGCCAGAGCGGCTAGCATGGCTGCGTCGACCCCTCGCCCTACGCCCCATCGGGCATCCAGCTCATCTTCTAGCTTGCAATATAACCAGCAGTACCCCACGACAGCTCGTGCCCCCCCAATGGCCCAGCCTTATTATGGTACACAGACACCGGTTCGACCACCTTCGGGCATCCAGCGAGCACCGCAGACGATGCCGCCGACCTACTCGCAGCGACCACCCTCCAATACTGGATATCGGCCTCCAGCCCCTTACCCTGGTACACCCTATGCTCAGCAGTTGACAAAGACCCAAGGTTCATACTCGCAACCTGGCTCATATGGGGGAACGCCGACGCAAGTTCGCCCACCGTACCCGCAATATCCCGGCTACCCCAATACTGCTAGCCATACTCCGCAACAGCGCTATCCGTCCTATACATCAAACCCCCAGATGCCGCCGAACCCCTACCATCATCAGGCGTACCAGCCCCAACACCAACACCCACACCAACACCCACATCCACATCAGCAACCAGCAACTCCTACGCACCCATCTTATGGTCAGTATACTAATGGAACGGGCGCCATGCCTCAGCGGACCGCATCTCCCCATGTTCCACACCCAACACCTCAGCATATGCCGCAGCAAGGCTATAACCCTGCTGCCACGCCTACCCGACAACCTTCGTATGGTGGTCAGCCGAACATGACTAACAATCCGCCGAGACATTTCTATCCGCCTACTGGCTCGCCCGCCGTCCAACATCAGCAACCTCAGCAACCTCAGCTACAACAGAGCCAGAGCCGATCCAACTCCAACTTCAACGGCACCCAATTCCAAACATCTCTGAACTCCCATCAGTTGCAGCAGGCTATGGACCAAGCTAGAACCAGGTTTGAGCAGGGCAATAAGAGGCAGAAACCAGATGAGCCCACCAGAAATTCGCTATCGGGCCCAGGACAGAGCCACCCGCCGGTGACGGCGCCTGTGGGCTTGGGTGGTATCGGCCTTGGACCAGACTCGAGGATGGCAGCTGCTAGGGCTGGCATGCCTGGTGCAACGGCTGCTGGGGGATACAGCGCTTCTAGCCAAAGCCCCAAGCCTCAGGCTACCTTGCCTAATGCTGCCAATCCCTCCCCGGCAACGAATGGAAGCCCAGCCGTTACGGCCTCAGGTCCTGCACCTAATGGTACTGCTCTGACAGCCGGCAAAGAAGCTTAGAAGGTTTCAATGCCCCAAGTAGGCTCCAGAATATCATCTGCGCCAAACCCCGTCCAAACTGCTCTAAACCGCATAGAGGCAACCCGTGTGAATGGTCAAGTGAATGGTCAAAGTAGTGGTCAAAGTAATGGTCAAGTTAATGGTCAGAATAATGGTCAACTAAACGGTCTAATCAATAGCCACGCGTACGGATACAGGTCGATCTGGAGTGGGAAAGGTAGTAGAACTTGAAAGGCCTATGCTTGCGGATAAACGGGCGGGAGTTGTTAGTACAGGTGTCAAAAGGCAGATGAACTTTCGGTGCCCGGGTCAGATATAAGGGGGGCGTTCACGTTACATCTAACCATCATTTTTGTGGGTTGGAGTTGCAGGCTGTGGGACGTTCTGTAGGCGTTCTTGTGGTAACCGCATCGGAAGCCAGAAGGTTAACGATGTTCTACGGTGATTACGTGCTTTGGATCTCTGCTATGCTTTGATCGGAAGGGGGGAGGGGCTGAGAGACGAAACTCTGTTCTGTCTGTTTTGTTACATGCGACCACTACTAGTTAGACGCGGCACTAGAAAGGCGAAAGGCAAGGGCAAACTAGGGGTTTAAAATGGGGGGATGGAACTGCTTTGACATATCCCTCCCCATTAGGAAGGACTGTTGGAACCTGGCAGACCTGTTATCTCAGCTGGTCTTTTTCTTCTTTTTCTGGTTGGTTTTGTTTCCGTCGTTGTTCTCGGGCAGACAGATAGGCGGGGTGGATGGATGGATGGATTACTGGTTTTGTCTATCTGGCTGGCTATCGGTCCGTGCTCCCAACCTACCAACCTACCCCATCTGCCCTATCGCGACGCATTGCGTTGCCATGCGCTGCAGGAAGCAACGAAACCCCTCATCCCATCCTATCCCACCATCCTCCTCGGTTCCAGGGTCCAGTCCTCGGCTTCTCACGCGCACGGTGCCGTGCGCGCGCGCGTGTATGCGTGAGAGTCGCGATCTGCGCCCTCGGTGTATAAACACTTTACAGCTAGTTTAATGCAGACATTTGGCTTTGTGTAGTAATTGGTTGTTGTATGTTTTGCGTCGCCGCTTCTTGACATATGCTTGATCAAACGTGATGAGTCGCTATTATCGTGTACCCGACTCGCGAGACTTGGATAGCTAGGTGGGGGAGTTGAGATAGTGATGGATGTTGTGGGGATACTATTGTTATTGAGTTGGATGTTGGCGTTTTGGACTGGGTAGTAAGTGCCTAGTCATGTAGTAACTATCACTATGAAGATGTTTCCATGCTTGGCATTCAAGTGTACAAAGAAGCAAATAGGGGAAAGGGGCGTTGATTATGTAAGTATTATGGGGTGTGGGGCTTTCCAAAGGGGGAAAAGGGGGTGGAACGGGGGATGTAAAAGTTCCACGTCTTCTGGTCGGCCTTCTCGATGTAAATCTATCATGGCCTTTCCTCTCTATATTCCTGACTAGCTACTTGTCGGAGGGAGTTTCTGTATGGTTGCTGGGTAATAGTTCGTACGAGGACGGGCAGTAGACAATGCGCTCCAAATTCTAGCTCTAGCTTGCCATTTATCTCCTGAACATGGGTTTTTATATGACTACGTTGCAGGATCCAAGTACTGGATGTGACCTATTGGATCTGACTTTGGGGACAAGAGTAACGTAAAATCTCGACGGTTTAATAGAATCCATGTATAGATAAACACGTGAGAAAAAGAGGAATCCTTAGGATATAATATCTTGTCGGAATTGCCGTGTTCCAGTGATGGATGTCCCAACGAACCAGATCCCACAGAGGATGCGCGATGGGATTCTCTACACAGAAGGAACGTACAACGAATTGTATGTGTATGGTAAATGGTCCGCAGCTACTTGAGTGCGATTCGGAGTAGAATACCTAGTATGTGTGGTTGAGGTGGCAACCACCACGCAGCAGGAGGACAGTGTTATTGGACGAGAGGGGAATGACTCGTCAGTACCAGTGCCTAGGCAAAAGCGTCCAGAGAGGCATCGGAGAGGAGATAGGGACCACGGCCATACGCAACTCGTATGGCATCCTGATTAAGATGTGTAAGTAGCTAGGTACCTGGACTCGTGGCCCCATTGACCATGTACGTACGTCCTGCAGCAGCAGATACCTAGGTAGGGTGTGCTTCCCGGAAGTCACTACTATGAATGTCAATAAGAAATCAGTCTTCCAACAATTGCCATCAGATGCCCGGTTGGTGTAGTGGTTTAGCACGTCTGAAATTCTGCCATGACCAAGAACAAACGGCCCAAAGGCCCCAGGTTCGAGTCAACCTTGTGGCTGTACTAGACGTGCACCGCAGAACGGGTAATTCTCCCGCCCTGTGCGAAACCACCACAAAAAGGGGAGGAAAATGGTCCGGCAAGAAAAAGAAGACCCAGGTTCGACTCCTGGACCAGGCATTATTTTTTGTTATTATTACTTGAAAATACTACGCAGCCTAAACTTTGAAGGTAGACGATATAAAAGTCAGTACATATGGACGGGTATGAGGTACGATTACGATTATTACTAACTATTTAGTATATTTTCTATGAACTCGGGCATCCTTTACTTCACCCCCTTTAGCTCCTTCAGCTCCCGAACGTAGCACTTCGCCCTCCTGCCGGCGACCTCCGGCCCCATGGCGCCCAGCCACCGGCGGACGGTCTCGAGCGCCAGCGCGGCCTCGGCACGCTCGCCGTGCAGGCGCAGCCCGCGTGCAACCGACAGCATCAGGTCGAAGCCGATGATCGACCCGACCGGCTCCCCCGGGTCGTTGTCGTTCTGCCACAGCGTGCGCCGCAGCGTGCGCGACAGCGCCGCCAGCTTCGCCCCGTCCCCGAGCGCCGCCAGCACGTGCGCGTACCCGGCGTCCGCCCCGACCACCGTGGACGCGTACCGCTCTTGCTGCGCCACCGCGGCCGCGGCACCCGCGCCCGCGCCGCTGTCGGAATCAGCGTCCGCCCGCGGCGCCGGACAGAGCCGCAGCGGCTTGTCGAAGAAGCTGTGCTTGACCCCTATGATCTCAGTGAAATGGCCTAGAGTCGCGGTGCTTTCGCTGTCGTCGTCTTCTTCTTTTTCGTCGTTGCCGTTGTCGTTCTCGTTATTGTTGTTATTCTTAATATCATTACTGTCCTTGCGGACGGGGCACCAAGCCAGCCGCTGGAAGACGAGCGTGAACGGGTGCCGGCTGCCGAGCACGACCCTGGCCAGCTCCTGGACGTGGCGGACCAGCGCCCGCCGGAGGGCCCGGTTCGGGATCTTGGCGAAGACGAGGAAGTAGTACATGGTGGTGGCGTCCTGGTACCGCAGGCGCGCGGCCGTCTCGTCGAGGCACGCGTTCAGCATGCGGAAGCCGTCGCGGGTCCTAGCCGCGCCCGCGCTCGCGCCCCCGCACTGGATGTAACTGATCCCCTCGACCAGGCGGCCGAGCCACGCGAACGTGTCCTCCCAGCCCGCCAGGCCCCGGTGCCCGAAGACGCCGTGCAGCCGCTCGTCGTACGTCCACGCGCCGCTCTCGAGCGACCCCTGGATGTAGCCGTTCGCGATCCGGGACGCCTCCTCGAGGCACTGGAGATCGCTGGGGGCGCGCAGGACTGCGGGGACTGATATGGGGGGTACCATCCGGGTCGCTAGTCGTCGTCGCTGTCCTCGCCGGAAGTCCTCACTGATGCTGCCGCTCGTACTATCTGAGAACTCCACGCACAAGTCGGTGTTCTGTTCCCAATGCCCTTGGCATCCTGCATGCCTCGGGCTAGCAAGGGCCTGATGATGAAGCTCGCAGAGGGCGCTTTCTGGGGTAGTGTTGCCCGTCACGCTGCCGGCACGATTGGACTCGGCACAACTACGACTCTTACATATCTCCTTTTGGGTCTGTGATCCGGTCCGATATTTGAAAAGACCCCATTTCCTCAGCCGGGTTTTGTACATTCTAGGACTATACTATGTTAATCAGTGAACTTCCCATAATCTGCTTGGCGACACATACGATGATACGATCACCACTGATACCGCTACTGATGATGACACTTACGTAGCAAAGAAATTGTGTTCTCTGGCCATGCAACTCATAGTCTCTTGCAGTGTCCTGTCCTCGTCCCGGTATAGTCGAGCGATCTCTAGTCGGTGAGGCTCCCAGTCATCCGAAGTGGCGTAACGCTTTGGCATTTTCGACATTTTGAGGCTATAGGCTCACAATCGGAGAGCAGTGGTATCACGGATTCATAAAACCGTATTGTATTGAACTTGCCGACTCTACCCAGCAGGGGCGGACCAGTAGATATATTTGTAAGCAGCAGTCGACGGCTTCTGGAAGCACTCTATCACCCCGGAATATATGTCAGATATTGGGGTTTTTACCCTGTTCATAGTCTTAAGGCAACAAAAAGGTCCATGCATGGGGTAGGTTGCGTTGCACGTGGGTGATCCAGGGTATAGTGTCCAATCGTACGTTATCCTAGCAAGTTGGTTATAGTAAACCGGTAAATTCCACCATGCAAACACTTCCCTGCCTATACATAGCCCTAAGCAGAGGATAATGCTATTCAAAGTGTCAGACGATCTTTCTCCACGACTGCAAGACTATGCGCAACTTAACTACGTCACAATTTGGAGCCGTTACGACATTGTGGCGAATGATTCTCCTATCTATAATGAGTTTGTACTTAACTAATGGCCATGATGGTTCGAGCTCGGTGGTATCTTTGATATATTGTATTATGAATTGCACTTTGAAGCCTGATAAAGACTGAATCAACTGCACTCTGTTATTTTAAGGGGCCACCAGCCTCTTCAGCATAAACTAGCATGTTGGGGGCTTTATGTGACCCGGTGGGTAATAGCTGATACCTATATATCATATTCGTATAGTTAACGCATGAGCAAAACCAGGATAATGGGCATGCGGGCGGTTATGTCCAAGCGCTAAATCCTTCTCCAACATAACCTCAACAGTTCCTGGTAATCGTTAGCCAATCTCATGTCAGATTAATTCGTTATGACAATCTTCGAAGGTCCGAGGAGATCCGCAATCGCGCCGGTCAACCCCTGAATAGAATTCCTTCATTGTTACTAATCCCATCTATAACCTCATGCCATGATAGCTATTTAATTAGGTGACAGGTCGACGGCCACGTGGTCGCCCGTGAGCGGAATCTGCCACCCCTTCCGGACCTGACTGATGTTGGCCGTGGTAACGCCGTAGGATGTCGCGCCGGAGATAGTGTCCACCCACATAACTGCCGAAGCCGCTTGCGGGACATCCGCCAACTGCGACAGGCTGACTGAGATCGCTCCTGAATCGGCTACGTAGGTAAAGCTCTCTATGATACCCGCATCAATTGTGACAGTCACCCCCAAAGGTCCGATGAAGATCCTCCTTCTGGTAGGATCCCGGGGCTGGACCGTGATCTTGCCGTCGGAGGCGGTCTCTAGGATACCACCGTACGCGACGAGGCCAATATCCTTGTCGTCGACGACATACGTCCCGGAGCCCAGTGACATGCCTAGGAAATTCGGGCCGTAGTCACCGCTTATGCCATCCCACTTGAGCGTATCCGGCCAGGAGTGGAAGGAGGCGGCGGCGAATCCGTCCTGGTTGATGCTCGACATCGCACCACTCGTACCGCCGTACCCAACGCGAAGGAGATATGAGTCTGAGGGGTCGTCACGGTAGGCAGAGAGCGCCACAAGAGAGTTCAGTCCAGATCCGTAGTGATGGATCTGGCGCTCGACCCTCTTCAGCTTCCCACCGTAACTAGGGCAAACAGCATCCACGTTAGAAAAAAGGTGTGTCTCAGAACTTCTAGACATGCTCGGGACGGGGCTTACATGTTATCCCAATATCTCCGTGCGTTGCCATTCCAGCCCCAGTGAGGCACCGTAGGCATGAATCCCAGCACGCTGTTCACCGACTTGGTCGCAGTCTCCGTGTAATTGAAGTATCTGAATTTAATTGGCATGATTAGTAGAGTAGCGTGTAAGAGCTAGTAGTTCCCTCCGAGCAGACTTACTTGCTCCAATAGTATACGCCTTCCTGGCCGGTCGAATCCCAGGCCATTTCGCTGCCAAAGGGAACCTCTTCAGTATCCCACTGCGCCGCACGAGATCGCATCTCCTCTGTCAGGGCGTCGGCTTCCGTAGTGAGGTCCTCCCGCGTCAGGTCAGTTAGGATCTCTCCGAAAACAGTCTCGCCCATGAGTCCAAGCCGGTTGTAACCGACATCGTTCTGCATGCCACGGATAACGGTATTATACGCGTGATCGAGGTACCAGTCCCAGGTGTGCGTCTCGACGAGATCGGGGTAGGCCCGCGCGACGCGGTACAGCGACCAGTAGGCGGCAGCGACGTGGACGTAGTCGTAGGCCCGGTCGATGGCGTAGGACGCGCTCTTGTCCCACGACGTCCAGCTGGTCCAGTCGATGCTGGCGTCGTACTCGTAGCCCGGGACCGCGGCCGGGTCGTAGTAGAAGATGCTCTTCCGCACGCCGTAGTCCGTCGTCTGGATCGTGCCCCACACCACCTGGTCGATGAACGCCTCGAGCTTGGCCACCTCGTCCGCCGCCGGCTGGATCGTCTGCTTCACTAGCGCCGCGAGGTAGGCACCGACGCCCCCCTCGTCGCTAAGCCCGGCCACCCACGCCCGCGAGTCTTGGTCTACGATCTTCCCCTCCTCGTAGTCGTAGGTCATGGGCGAGGGGGCGCGGCCGAACGGGTCCGACGTGTCGTTGAACCAGGCTTCCGTTGTGAAGAAGCGACCCACATCCGCTATGGCTTCGGTCGCGGGTTTCGTCACGAAATAATGCACCGTCTGGGTTTTGTTATCAGCATATTGAATAGTCAGTCGGACCCGGCCCCAGGCGGAGGCAGATGGTGTCACAGTATATGTGAACGGCTCGGTCTCTTCTGCCGTGAGAGCGCCTTCCGGATCCGCTGTGACTGAGGAGACGTTAGAGTCGGCCTGAAGGAAGAGCTGCGCCGGGGTGTCCCTCGGGATGATGTATCCCGGAACGCCGACCGCCACCGGAGTCCCAGTCTTGCGGACCGCGGCGTCGAGGTCGCGGACTCCCCCCTCGGCCACCGAAAACCGCACGCCGAACTGCAGCGATGCGCCAGGCGCGAGCGTCCGCGCCGACGGCGGGTTCCACGGCTCCACATGGCCGTCGGCCCACTCCGTCTCGGCCCAGGCCTGCGTGAGGACCTGCCACTCGTAGAAGCCCTCGAAGGTCTGGCTCCCGTAGGCCGTGCCCGCGTACGAGCGCTCGGCCAGGTTGCGGTAGGCCTCCAGCGGCGTGTCGGTGCCCTCGAGCGGCGTCACGACGAGCGCCGCGCCGGCGCCGCTCGTGGGCGCGACCCGGATGTGGCCGGCGTGCATGCCGATGTACGGGTCCGAGAGCGAGCAGAGGCGCTGCATGTCGGCCGCCTCGCGGTTCGTGAAGATGCTGTTGAACTCGGCCGGGAACCCGAGGCTGCCGATCTCGACCGGGGACGCGCCGGAGTTCTGCACCGTGAAGCGCAGGCCCAGGTCGCCCGCGACGTCGAGCCACTCCCGCGTGATGTTTAGCAGGGAGCCGTCGGGCAGCGTGGGCGTGAGGATGGAGGCGGCTAGGGCGTCCGAGCCCGCCACTGCGGTGACGGGCTGTCGGGCGGAGGCCGAGTCGCCGTCGATCCAGTCAGAGGCCCCCGACCCGCGGTACCGGAACGTGATGTCGCCCCAGTGGTACTGGCCGTTCGCCGCTCTGATGGACAGCAGGTCGAATGGAAGGAAGTCGAAGGAGTCGCCCGCCGGCGTTAGCGATGCGAGGACCTGTGCATCCTTGACAATTCGGGCATTGAAGTTCGCCGTGTTGATGGTTATGTAGCCATTGTCGAGGCCAAGGTTGTCGCCCTGAGAAACCGCCGTAGAGGCCAACAGAGCGAGTATGGCGAAGGTCTTGTCGTGCCGGTACTGGTACCACATGGTCACACTCCTGAGGCAATAACTATCAACAAGCACTGAGTGGCCAACCGCCCTGAACACTGAATCAGGACCAGGGGTTAGACATTCACGTTTTGAAGCTCCAACTATTTAAAGGCGCGATGGTGAACACGGCCCCTTATCCTGATGGACATGCCTGGTCACCACGAGATTGATCACCCTGCGCATATCTAGAAGCCCCAAGTCCTTGGAAGTAATAGATCAACATATGTAGGTATACAACTAGGGCTACTCCATCCCAAGAAACGGAAGAATACAGACAAGTCTATCAAGAGGAGCAGTTTACTTGCCCGTTACGGCGCGGGGGCTAAACTTGTTAGGTCGTCTACTTGCAGGGAGATCCGCACGACGTTGCATCCCTGCGGGGACGACTAGAACCGACGATTGTCTTTCCGCCAGTCCCATTTCTTCCAGTATTATAGTATCCCATAGGTATATCCGGATCCAGCAATACCATACGAGCACAAAGCTCGGGTCTAACTTGCCATGCAGCCCCATCCACGCACGAGAACGGAGTCTCGATGGTACCTACATATCTCGAGATGGGCCCCAAACGCCAAGTATAAGGCAATCTATCTGAGTAGGCGAGTCGGTTACAGCCCGTAGTGGTGATGCCACTTCCAGGACTAAGGTAGTATAGTATACCTACAAGAGGTGCTGGTGAGCCTACATCTTTGTCGCGACAAAGTCACCATCTAACTACAGTTCGAAGGTTTGTCCCTAAACTTTCCAACAGGTGTGAAGATGAGGCATGCAAGTTTAGCCGCAGCGGCAGCAGCAGCATGGTCTCTGGCGCCCTCAGCCTCAGCGGCATCATCGTCGTCCGCCATCCGGCGCCGGCAGGATGCGACAAAGACCTTCGTATCGGACGGCAACCCGATCCTAGCTGACGGGTCCTTCTACTCGGCGGACCCGGCGCCGCTCGTCGTCAACGGCATGGTGTACATCCTGAGCGGGCGTGATGAGGCCGGCGCGACGTACAACGACTTCGTCATCAACGAGTGGCAGGTGTTCGAGGCCTCGGGTACCCCGGACCCGGCGGGGGGCACCACCTGGACGCTGCACGAGGCCGTCGCGAAGCCCGACGAGATCTTCGCCTGGGCCGCGTCGGGCTCCGCGTACGCGGCGCAGATCGTGCCCGGCGCCGGCGCTAACGCCGCCCGCTTCTACCTGTACGCGCCGGTGCGGCAGCGCGACGCGGGCGGCGCCGCCGACGCCTTCGGCATCGGGGTCGCGGTTTCGGAGGACGGGCCACTCGGCCCGTGGAGCGACGCGCACCCGGCCGGACCCATCATCTCGCAGACGGTGCCGGCGCCGGGGAACGACCTGCAGAACATCGATCCGACGGTGCTCGTGGATGACGACGGGAGCGTGTACGTCTACTGGGGCTCGTTCGGCCAACTGCGGGGCTACGAGCTGAGCGGCGACGACATGACTACCGTGGTGGACTCCTCGCTCGTATCCGTGACGTCGCTGACGGGCTACTTCGAGGCCCCGTGGCTCATGCAGCGGGATGGCACGTACTACATGTTGTATGCGGCGAATAACGCGGGTCCGGACTCGCCGTGCACGCCGACGAGCTATCATGCGTGTATAGCGGTAAGCAATCCCATTTGTCTTATTTTAAGTGTCGGTTCGGGGGTCGAGGGGATTTTATTTGCTTATCAGTAAAACTTCTTACTCTTGGCCTTAGGACATACCACACAAACCTCCACATCACTGCCGGATTGCATGGGAAAGTGAATAGCTGACTCTATTTCTATACTACAGTATGGCACGGCCTCGTCGCCTCTAGGTCCCTGGAAATTCGGCGGCATCGTCCTCGACATTGTATCGAGCACGACATCGCACCCGGGAGTGTATGCGCTCGCGGACGGGAAATATTTCCTCGTGTACCACACACGGGACGCCACGGGGGGCACGCACTTCCGGCGGTCAGTAGCGTTCGACGCGCTCGAGTTCGACGACAGCACCTCGCCGCCCTCGATCCTCAAAGTGACCCAGACGCGCCGTAGTGGCGGCGGTGAGACAGAGCCCTCACGCAACGTGGCGCCGCAAGCTTCAGCCTCAGCGAGCATCGAGACGCCCATCCAGTATTGGATCGAGTCGCTCCACGACGGCCGCATCGACGCCAACCCGCTGCCGCCGGACTACTGGAGCTCATACGCGGCGGAGCAGTCGCCCCAGTCTGTCACGTTGACGTACACGTGGCCCGATAACGCGGCCGTGACGCTCAACGGGGCGTCGATCGCCTTCTTTGCCGATCAGCCGGCCGGATCGAATATCGGCGTCCCGCCGCCCGCATCTGTGAGTTATATTCAACTAGCTTCAAGTCGTAGCCTCCTGTAATAACCCGTCAACCTACCACTTTCCCTCGCAAGTTCGACTGTAATGTTATAGGGTTGTGGGGGGAAGCGATGAAGTCTTCGAGTCTTGCCCCCCTTCTTCGCACTAATGCCGGATGTCCCCTATATAAAATACTATTCAATAATCCTCGGTAGAAATTGATTAGTATCACTGACGTTAGATATTATCAGTGGCACCTTCAATACCTATCCGCAGACGAATCCTGGGTCGAGGTCAGCGTCACGAGCGATGGCGGATATCCGACGGCGGCGACTGACGAGCCGCCCGAGGTCAGCTTTGATACAGTGCAGACAACAGGGCTGCGGGCTGTGCTGACAGCATCAGGATCCGGTGGCCAGTTCGGTGGGATTGGTATCAAGGAGTGGAGTGCTTTGGCGCCTGAGGCTGCTTGAGAAGAGAGGCGGGGTTGTACACAAGAGAAGATAGGACGAAGAGATTACTCGAACTGCGTTTCCAACCATAGATATGCGGGCACATAGGAGGTTGGGCTGCAAGCTAAAATCTATGAAGGTATTTACACTCTATTATGCCCTTTTTCTGATTCGACCCGATCCTTTTCTTCCACTGCGACTTGATCTGGCATACTGGTCCCTGATGTCGCACGCAAGGTTGACTGCCTTCCCTGAGTACCGGCACCGGTGAGAGCGGGATGGCCCAAAGAGGTAGAACTATTCCTCTGTTGCGAGAGATAACCTCCACTGCCGTTATTTCCATCATCATTGCTGACTGTATGCATGAATGCTCTCCCTATCAGAGAAAACCTAATTCACTATCCTTAGAATTATTCGACCAAGGGTTTGCAGGTTTCGCTGCGGAAATTGGAGTAACCTCACCTTTTGAAGCTGACAGAAGAAGACTGCTGCGTGGTGGAAGGATGTGTTCCCTCCTTGTGTTCCCGTAATTTCATATAGAGTCTGAAGGTGGCATAGGTGATGAAGGTCAAGGCTATGGAGATTGACAGATAGATCCAGATATAACCGGATACCACTGGCGCCCCCGTGGAATCACCAGAGTCCCCAGGACTAGAACCCGACGAGGATGTGTTTCCACTATCAACTGGTTGATATCTCCAGTCTCTCCAGTCGTTAGACCATTGGAATATTGGCATAGCGAAAACAGTCTGTTATGTTCTGTCAGATACCACGCTATATTAGAACTTTGAGATTCCTACCGCCATTGTTGTGAGTGGAAGATATATCATAGCCACAAGAGAGATACCGGTAGCAAACTTGGAATTTTCTGTGCTAGTTTGAGCCTCTTGTCTCGAGAGTTCACTCCGTATCTAAACTTGTATAAGTCCAGGAATAGATTACCATATACCGCTTTGACTCGAGTAGAGAGCAAGACTTACTATATCCGTGGTAAAAGAGATGCTTTCGACAATGATTCGGCACCTTGCAGCTAGGCCATCAAGTCGGGCGAGTATATCGTCGAAACGTTCTGAGTATAGGTTTGTAGTCTCATTCTCATCAGTCATTTCCGTCGGAGAAGTAGCTTCGTGGGGTTCAAGTGTCTTCTTGGCTGAGGAACAAGCCTTTGATAACTGGCGTCTCGTTGTCTCGACCTCTTCTTCGACCTTCATACTGACTTCTCGAACTGATCTGACAGCCTCAATCATTTCCCAGCTGAACTGATCTTTTATGCCTCCTTTTGCTACAGACTCTATTTCCTTCGTGAGTTTCTCGTATGTATCGTAGCTCGCATTCACCATGGAAACCAGACGTTCTAGCTGTAATTCGGCATATATCCCCAACATGAGAAGACGATGTCCCTTCGCATGTTCTACGAGCCCAAATATTCTCTCTATCTGCTCGTCTGAACAGCCGAACATGATAGCGAGCGTTGTATTCGTCTTCTCGAAATGGGTCGCAGCCATAGCAAATGAGGTTCTTTTAACTCTTCTACTCTCAGCATCCATAGAAGACGGTCTTCTATGGCTGTCTTCAGAAGACGAAGGTATGTCTAAGTCTGGGTTTGTAACAGCAGTGTGCATCCAAAGCTTCTCTGCCACACTTGAAAACTTGTGCATGCGACTTATCGAAGTTACGGATGTTTGTCTTCTTGCTGCAAATTTTGAAAAATGGCCGGGCAGATGAAATAGCTTAACTATTTCTATCCAGCTGTCCCACAATTGTTCTTTCAAGGGTAGATCCGTGTAATCGGAAGGTTCAGGTCCGTTTTCAAACTTGACGTCAATTGCTCGGGGAATGAAACTGTATCGAAATACACATTATTCCCTTATATTCAGTGAACCATGTCGTCAGGAAATAGGGAAGATCTGGGCATACAGTATTGAAAACCCCCCTTTAGGAAGCAAATCTGTAGCGAAGGAATTGTTACCATCGGGATCCTTTCGGAAGAAGCTTAAAGACTGTTGGGCAAGAGAATAGTTATCAATCAGCATTATGTAACTGGAAAGGGGGAAGATATGAATGGTGGAATAGGTGTTTATCAACCTTCTTCCATTTGTTCCAATCATCCTGGTACTGCAGATCGATAAAGTCGTCGATATCTATATCCTAATTCAAGGATTAGCATCGTTCAAGATAGAAGCTTGACTGCTAAATCACACACCCGAGTTTCACCAAAGTTCTGGATCGCCTTGCAATGTTGTTCCAGGTCCTGAGGCTCGTATCCATAGTCAAAATGGCGAATATTGTCAGGAGCTATGAATGGGTCAAAACTAGGAGGCCAATCCATGTTGATATTTCTGTATTATCAACTGTGAGCATGTTCAAAGAATTGAGGAAAGCATCTCGGAATTTGGGGCATCATACGTACTACTTATGTTGAGCAACCCCTGCACTCGTTGAGGTAAGTCTTTCCGTTCCACATCCTAGAGAAATGCTACATAATATTTCCGCTATCTTCATTCTGCATGAGCTGAGGTTTATGGAGTGGGTGTATTGCATGAATATCTTCATGGCCTATTGGCTAGAATATCTGAAGAGGCTGGCTGCGGGTCATACAGGATGTCAGCGGTAATACGAACTCCGAGTTTGACCGAAATATCAGTTGCATTTTCTCTCTACTTAAAGTAGGTAGTACTAGGACGCCACGGCATACGCAGGCTGAGTCGTGGCTTTGTCAATTCTTGGCAATTATTCTACCAATGGCCACGCATGCAATGTGACACCAATCATCACAATCCAACGCCCGAGCGAGCTGAATATGATGAGTCACATGTACAGTACGTGGCAGCGTGACAGCGCCATCCTGAATTAGGCCAAATACACCTAAGATCCTCTCTCTAGATGAGGGTTGTTTGATACCCTTCGTACTCATCACCAAACCGAACAAGTGCCGCCAAAATGGGTGCAGAAGCTTGGTCTGAGCATCGGGTTCTTGATCCATACATCAAAGCGACAAAACTGATGAAGTATCTCAACGGAGAATTCGATGGTAAATACTCATTATCGGTATGTCCCAGTTTTCCTGATCCCATAAGACTCCCGCAGGCGGAGAAACATTGTCGCATGGATCTGACTCTTCAAAACCTTCGCAGTCGCAGTCAAATGTATATATAATCAAGACCCCGAAGAAACTTACTCCAGTAAACCTTTCCAAGAACGAAACCCATCCTGCGGACCCTGTAGCTAACGTGGTCGCAGCAGCAGCTACAAGCCATCAAGTCGTTGTCTGCAAGATACTCCGCGAGATCGTCCTCTTATAGAAGCCCCAGCATCAATGACAATAGCCGCCGGAATGCCAACCGAGCCGGACCCACATCATCATCCCCGTCATCTTCTGCCACTCCACGGCTAGGGAAAGAAGACAAGGTATCATCGAAGTAAGACACTACAAAGGGAAATGATACACGGCCTCCTAAAGAAAGGGCTTTGGGCAATGGCCCTGGGACCTGCTAAGGGACTGGCTGGATTCAGGACTTCCAAGGAGTCGGACAACCCCAATAACGAACCCGAGAATGATGTGAGGGCTAAAGAATACGTTAGTGATATATTACGAGACATTTCCACAAAGACGTGTTGCCGGACAGGATTCAAGATTGTTACATGGGCAATAATGCTGTATTATCAAGGGTAGACGGGCCTGCGCAATCGATGAGATTACTGGATGCTACGACGTAGAAAGGAACATACGTTGACATTGACGGATCACAGTGATAATATATGAGTTAGTTGGGATCCATTTGTATTCTGCCACATGTTCAGTGATTTATCGTCGAACATTCATTTCAAGAAGCTTTACACCAAACCATCTTTCTCCATGTTATAGATACGTTATATACAGCTTCCCATTATTTACTCTTGACTCATATCATGTGGTTTCCGATGAACCATGTTTCTGAGAAGAGCACCAAATCTTCCCCCCTTGTTACGACCTTTCCCCTTCCTTGATGGAACTGACGATCCCGAGATAATTGAGCGCGAGTCGTCATCTGACACTTTGGATGCTTGGTAGCCATCACCATCACCAAGACACTGCAGGTGTAGCCTTTTGAGTTTCTGGGATATTTCACAGGCTGTCCCTCTAGATGGGCGATCGACAACGAGCATGTTCTGCTGGATAATTTCTAAAATGCCTTTCAGATGTATGCTGCACGATTTATCTTTCTGGAGGCGCTCGATCCACCTTAGAACCTGGGGCTTTAGAAGGACGTTCTCGTGGCTTGTATTCGCTTGATTCTGGAAGAATGTATCGGAATTTACACCGTGTATGTCGAGTTCTGAGCGGTATTCGGGAAACTCCTCCCGAACCGCTTGGGCCCCTTTAAGAAACCAGGTGGTGAATTCCAAAAAGGTACATCCCAAAGCCCAGACATCGATTGCTCGTGATATCACCTTGGTGGTATCAAATTCTGGTGCCCTGTAGGTCATGGCTCTAGGAAGACTCCCTGTTGATGAAGTCGTCATCGACGTTGCACGGTGGAAGTCAGTCAACCCAAAGTCGGCAAGCACCAATTTTCCAAGATCACCAGCGACCATTTTCGATGAGTTTGGAAACCAGAGTATGTTGGATGGGTTTATGTCTCCGTGTCTCCCGTACAAGCCTGCCGAAGTCGTGGGGTGGTCAGGCGCCCCGTGGATGTGTGCGAGGGCTCTGGTGATCTCGTAGCATTCTCGGACAATCCATGGGATGATCTTACGGTCCTGGACGAGCTCCTCGTTCAGTTCCCAGAAGACCCTCAGGTCACCTCTTGCCCAGGGGAAGACCAAGGAATAAGTTCTCAGGGGATCATCGGCAGAAGACTCCACAATTTCGTACGTAGCTAAAAGTGGGACTATGTGAATAGGAGACTTCCAGTAACGTTTGAATACCTCAATCTCTTGGGCAAAGTCCTCATAATCGTATGTTCGCAGCTTTTTGACCGCAAATTGGTGGCTTGGATTGCTGATCTGAGGCGATTGGTTAGTTGCTTCTAAATTCAGACCGCTCTTCTGACTTACCCCATAGTCACCGAAATCGTAGTGGTTTGGATGGATCTTCACCATCCGGACCTGGCTGTGCGAACCGTATATAACCAGTTCGTTCAACGACTGCGGTGGTCTTGAGTGGTCGGGTGTTTCAATGTCATGCTGAAGGAAGGGTAAGACATGATCATGCCTGAACGTGTAATGGGCAATACTGTCATCCCTTTTGAAACTAGGTGCTAACAGGCACCACTGCGTGATGTAGATATCGCGGAGACAGTGCTCTGGCCATAACTCGAATAGAGATCTCCACTTGTCATCTTCGTCTCTGATATTCGAAGAGTCCAAATCTTTGGATGATTGGTCCAGTTCCGGGTCGGGCATGGGAAGCACCAAGTCATTGATGCCGAGATCCACGAATGATTTGATAGCTTCAGGTATGTCTGTCAAAAGTAGTAGCGCCAAAATCTTACGGGATGGACCTTCTTGAGCGCAAACCTTACTGGCGTATCTTTCAGTGGCATCAGGGGGTTCGCCATGGAAAACAGGCAGTTCCATGAAGGCGTGGCGGACGGTATCCTCATCCAGTATCTGTTCCAGGGCCCCGTTGGGAACGAATAACTCTCCATTCTCGTTGCGTAACTGGCAGCCATGCAGCCTTCTTTTCAGAGTGGTGATCTTCTCCACTGACCCCCCATGGTCGAACGTGGTATCAGCATTCATGCTACCTGGCCACGAAGGTATTGGAGCCATTGGATACAAGGGTTTTCAAATGGTGGGGTTACCAAGTGTTCTATTTGATAGGGGGTCAACCATTAATCGTTTTCTTTAACCATCTTAAATCCCTGCAACTAATCGGTCAGCAGATGTACAAGCCGGCATTAAATTGTACCCAGTTAGTTGGTACCTGACACTTTACGTTGTGGAAGAATACACGCGTTGAAATATGGGTTCCTTTATTATGCCTTTGCTAATGAAGGCGACCGCAGTTTAAAATGTCACATACTCAAATGGGTGCCGTATCCAGGCATATCTTGTTGAAAAGGGCTTATCAGTCAGGCTGTGGTCGGGGCAGGTCACTCAGGTGCGGGGAGCAATGATTAGATGTTCAGTACGAAGTACGTAATCAAGTAGTATTTACATGTTCACATACTAAGGTAGCACGCGGGGGGTTAAAAAGTAAATACTTTTACCTAGTTCACTTGATACTTGTGTAATGCAAACTTCCATGGATTGCTTTGGATACGATGGAATGTCACGGCCCAGGTTGAGGTAATAATAACATTCTTCGCCCCTTTTCTCCTCATGCAGTTGGGGCTATAAGATCATTACGGGGATCCAGGAATGGGGGGGAAACGAAGTTGTATTCTCCTAAGTGAGTAAAGCTAAGCTAAAAGCTAAGGAGATCTATTTAGTAGCGAATCCACGTAACCGCCCCATATACGGCCAGATCGCCCCTTAAAGCCGATTACCGCGACGGCATTCCCAATAAATGAAAAAAAAAAAAAAAACGACCTTTTAAAATCCCATTTATTAATAAACGACTTTACGAAAAAAAAAAACGCAAATCCATATATCGCCCATATAATTTACGAAAACCTATTTAGCGCAAACGATATTTAAAATTTATAAGTTAAATATCGATTAATAAATAATAATGATATTTTAATTAAAAATTAAAACCGGCTAAATAAAAAGTAAATAAAATGATTCGACGAAAAAAAAAATCGTTAGCATAAGCAAAATATTAAGCTATTATTAATATAAGCTTTTTAAATTATCGATAAATCGATTTATAATAATCCTATTTATAAAGGCTAATATTAATAAGTATAAAAATCGTTATAATACGATCCGATATATTACGAACCATTCGAAACGTAATTTTATAAATACCTTATATAAAACGATAATTCTTAATAATACCTATTAAACGACGACTTGTTTTAACGAATTTCCGAACGTCCGAAATTAAGGTACTGCAGGCTTTAAAAAAAAGGGTTTTAATAATCGTTTTAATTAATAATATCCATTAAAGGATCTTTAAAATAAAATGGAAAAACGACGTTAATTTATTTATACGGCCTTATAATAATTCCATAACGTTAATTATTTTTCGGATTATTAATTCGTTTTTATTTCCTTTGTTTTTTAATGCTTTTATTTTATTTATTCGCAATTAAATAATAATAATTAAGCCATTAATAAGTATTTTTATTTTAGTTATTTGCTTAATTATTTCGTTTCGTTAAGCTTTTATAATCGTTAAAGTCGCAATTAAATTTAAAATAAAAGTCGTTATATTTACTAGTTAAAAAAAAATCTTTTCGTTAATAGGTTCTTTTAAATAAATAAGTTCAATTCGTAATGCATATAAATCGGCCAATTAATTATGCTTAATTTGGAAATCTTTAATAACTATTTTTACTTTATATAAACGTTTTGCCATTTTATTCATAATATTATTTAATTAATTTAAAATAAAAAAAAGATCTTTTTAAGATAAAAACGAATTATTTTTTTTTTCGTTATTATTTAATTAATTTTATTAACGACGTCTTAAAAGGTTAACGGATTAATTAAATTATTTAGGCGATTATTAGGTCGATTTATAAAGTCGTCGCTAAACGAGATCTTAAATAATGAATTCTTAATATCTTTATGGTTTAAAAAAGGACGTTCGTTTATTAAAGGATTAATAAATAAGAATTCGTAATGGTTATTAATTTTTTTAATTTGTTTTTCGTTTATTGTTTTATTAGTTAAAGAATTCCCATTTTTTGTTATATTCTTAAAAGCTTTAAAAGCTTTGGTTAATATTTTTTTAAACTTAATTAAGGTTTTATTGGATTTAATAAATGCCTTAATAGTTTTTCGAAACGAGATTAAGTATTAACGTTATTAGGCATCCTATTCTTTTAGGAATTTTGATAAAATAAGAGATTTCATAATAAACGCTTTACATAGTTATTTTCGTTTTTTTTTTTATATATTTAGGAAATCCGAATTTAATCGTAAATGTTATGCAAAAGTAATAATAAAACAAATTCAATTTTTCCATTTTGTTATGGATTCGTTTAAAAAAGAAACATTATAAAGCCTTCCATTATATAAACGATTTTTTTGATTCGGAATATTTATTATCGATTAATCGTTTATAATAATAATTCTTGGCCGGAACTTTTCGGAAATCGTATAATTTAATTGCATTCTTTATTGCTTATTAAATACAATTTAGAAAATTAAGACGGATATAACTTTTGGCGTAAATATGATAGGCGCGAATTTCTTTTCCGTTATATTGCCGTCGAACCTTATTTTTTAGGGCTTGGTTAATTTTAATTATTAAATTTCCTATAATCATTTGGAACTGGAATTCCGTTTTTTTTGTTCCTAAGATTTTTGGTTTATTCCGAATAAAAAAAATGAAATAAATAATATCGAAAAAAATACAAAACTAAAGGTAATATTTTGCCTTATTAATAGCTTCGAAATAATTTTCCGTAAGTCCAAACGGAAATTTATACTGGCCTTATAAATTCATTAATTACGGCTTCGTCGTAATCGATATTGGGATCGTTTATTAGGGATTATTCTGCCTTTTTAAAATTCAAAACAACTCGTTATTATTTAGGTTCGGATATTAATGTTTTAATTAGGAAATCGCTCTTTTAATTCGGATACGATATAGCAGTAGACTTTCCGAATTATTGGGAATTTATGGCTTAAGGGTTTTTATAGTTATATCGACAACCAGTTAAAATATTACAAAACGAAACGATATAATTATAAAATTAAGGTTTGTAATTTAAATAATAATCGAATTTTAGTAATTAATAAACTTTAGCAGTTAATAATAACCAAATATACGTTTAGCATTCATTACGAAAAAAAAGCCAAAATTTCGCAACTTTCACTTTTGTTTTTCGAATATCTTTATATTCCTTATTAATAAAAACATATTATACCCATTATTACCTTTCTTTCGTTTCTTTTATATTCCAATAACTGCATTATTTATTATATATTAATTATTAATTATTAATATTATTCCTTTATTTCTTCCTTTATTAACGAATTTATTAATTATTACTAATAAAAAGATTAATAATAGTCGGCTATAAATTAATCGCTTAATTATTTATTGGCTTATACGGAATTCCCGGAGCTAAATCCGACTTTTCTAAAAGCATATTTTCCGAATTTCGATATGTAATTAATGCTTTCCAATGAATTAATCCTTAAGGAATTATTTAAATAAATGGTTTAAAATTAATAACGTAAACCTTTCGTAGCCGTTTTTGGACTATCGGATTAATGACTTTTATCGATACATCGGAAATAATTCTGTATATCCTTAATGGACCTTATTAGGCGGGCATAAATTTTAAAGTCCTATTTTTATTATTAATATTAAGCTTTGGATTAATTCTTTTAATTTAACGGATCTTTCGATTTTTAGATTTAATATATTCTTAAATCCAATCGTTTTTAACGTATCCGTAAGTTAAGTTAAACGATTTTCGTTTATTACGTCATACGTAATATTTTTTAGGCTTTTTTTATTTTATTTCGTTATTTATAAAGCTTTATTTTTTTAAACGGTTTGTTTATAAATATATAAGGTTTATTATTGTTTAATATATTAATAATTAAACGCATTTGTTATTTAAATATTATTATTATTGGAAACATTTTAGTATTTTTTATTATTCGTAAATTAATGGTTTTAATAATACGTAAAAGCTTTTTAAGTTATCGATTAATTCCTTTATATCCTTTTAAGGAATATTATTTTTTAAATTAATTAATAATTAATTTTATCGATTATTTAGCCATTTTTAAAGACCATGGGAAATAAAGGGAATCTTAGAAATACTTAATTTTTTGCTTTTCGAAAAATGCTTTAATAATTGGATAAATAAAAGTAAATCCATTATTGCAATATACCTTTCGTGGATTTCCGAAAATGGAAATTAATAGTTCTTAGAATTTAAGAACCTAATATTATGACGTATCCGTAATTGCCATGGTAAAAACAAATCGGGAAAAGTAATCGACGATTATTAAGATAAATTTAAATCCATTAATTCCTTAAGGAAAAAAAGGGCTAATGAAATCCATATTTACGAAATCTTAAGGTTCCATTATAATTATTTTTTTGGAATTAACAGTCGATGAAAACTTAGCCCCAGTTTTAACGTAAACGTAATATTATTAAAAATATTGCATTACATTTATATATTTCGTAAGTTATTAAAAATTTCCGATAAGCTTTTTAAAAATAACCGTTATAACGTAATGGTTATATTTATTATAAAACCATATTAAGGCTAAATTAACCTTATTAGGCATTATGTATTCGAAAAAGGCCCCATTTTTTTTAATTCGGTATAAATAATTATTAATAAGTTGGTAACGGTATATATTGCGGATTATTAGTTTTCGTTATATTTAAGTTTTATTTTTAATAGCATTTGGGCCAATAATTAAATATCGAATAATATTTTTATATTACTTTGTATTAACGTAATTTTTGGCTAATCGTTTAAAAACTTTATTAGTAAATCCAAAAATCTTAGCTTTATTAGTTAATAGGGCCAGAAAAACAAAATATAAAAATGGGCCTAAATTAATTTTAATTCGCTTTTAAATACGGCTAAAGGCTAAAATAATATAAAATAGCTTTTTCTTGTTTTTACGAATTAATAATTCGTATATAAGCCCAATTAAACGGGAAAATCCATTTATAATCTTAATAATTTTCGAAGTATTTAAACGATAATGGATAACAAATTAATATTTTTCCAATCGTTTTAACCAAATTAAAATGTAACCTTTAACGTTAAAATCCATTTCGAAAACCTTAAGCAGGTTTTAATAATTAATATATAACATAATCGGAAATAGAAAATTAATAATTATTTATCGACATTTAGCCAAGGCTTTTATTATACCAAATGTTTTCCGTTTTTTAATATTATATTTCGTTTCGGTATTTAAGAATTTAAATAATAAGAACATAAGGATTCTTATTAACGATAAAAGCTTATTCGTTATAAATATATTAACAAGCTAATTATTAAGTTAAAACAAAATGCCTCTTATTTTAATACCAAAGGCATCGATTGTTAAATGGTATTATTTATTCGGCTGGGGATTTTTAATAGCTTTTTTTTTAAACTTCATTATATATCTTCATAAATGCATCGACTTATAATGGACCTTATTTAAATAGCTTGGAAATTATTTTCCGTTGGACCGATTATTTCCCATTGGTCGTTTTTTTTACGACCAGCTTTATATATAAATCCTTAAGGATTCCAATTAAATTTGTCCGTTTTAATATATAAACCTTTAAGTATGAGGTAAAATAAAAAAACTCTTTCAGTTCTTTTTAAGTTTTTGGATAATTCTTTTTTAATGCTTACCTTATAAAGCGGTTTCGGTATTTTATTAATAAACGGATTTCTCTATTAATAAGCTCGAATCCCAAAATATTAATACTATTAACGAACAAAATTGTTTTCTTAAGGGCAATACTTATGGAAATAAAGTTTAATCGGGGAAAATATTAATAATGGAAAAGGTTATAAAGATTATCGAAAAATCGGGTTAATATATTATAATTATCGATAAAAATATCGAAAAAAGCGTTTAAATCGGGATAATAACCAAATAATAACGGAATTGCCGGTCCTTATAATGCATTATTTTCGGTCATAAGCCATTTACTAAAGTCTATATCGCTTAATGCATAATAAGTATATAATAATTCAATCATATTTTAAGGCATTCGTATATTAAATTATTATCCATTCGGAACAATAAACGCCGTTTTGGCCTAATTTTTTTGTTTCGTTTTAACGGATTAATAACCATATAACGCATTTCTTTAAAAATAAATTAAATAATTTCCTTAAATCATAATATAAAACATTCCGTTTCGATTATATATTAGCCATTAAAATTTTAAAATAACCGAATTAACTGATTTATAATTCATAATCATTCGACGATTTCCATTTTTCTTAAGGGGGTATTAAAAATACGCATCCCATTTTCTAATTTCCGAAATAATAAGTTCTATTCGTTCGATTTATGGAAAAATCCATATAGCGAATTTCCGATTATCTGGAATATATCTAAATTATTTAAATCTAAAAGGTTTAACGGATTCGTTAATAATAATAATATGTTGCATTAAATTAATTAAGTAAATATTATTTAATGTTTTTATAAAGCAATTTTTTTAAATATAACAAAATTGGCAAACTTTTGTTTATTTTTTTGGCGTATCGGTAATATTGCCAATTATAATTCCTATATTATCGAATTATTAATTAACCAATCATTAAGGGTTTAGGTTAATATTTCTTTATTTTGGTCGACGATTAATTACGGAACGTTCCGGAAATGCCTGTATTAAGGTTATATTCGTAAGTAAAAGAAATCGAAAACGAGGAATTGCAGCGAAAAAGCGTATTATAATAGCATACGATTATTTAATATATTTATTAATTAGGAATAAATCCGTCGAAAAAAACTTAATTATTTTTTTCTTTTTTTTTAAATAAGAACCAAAATTATTTCTAAAACTTTTATCATAACAAATAACATTTAAAATTAATTTCTTATTATTAAAATTATTAAAAGCTAAAGTCGTTTTTTTACGATTATCGTATATTTTTATGTATCGTAACGAAGCGCTATAAATTCTATATATATCGTTTTTTATAATATTAATAATTTTATTTTAACGTATCTATTTATTTACCGAAGGCAATAATAAATCGGGCAAATCCCGAATTTAAAAATTATTATAAGCCAATTTTTTCCATTATCGGATGCCAAAATTATTAATAATATAATCTTCATAATCGAAATAAACATTATAAAAAACGAAAAATTATATTAACGAATTCCCTAATAGGATTATTAGCACTTCTTTATTTTTTAGTCGTTTATTTGGATCCGGCGATATAATTAATCGAAATCCAGTATTATCGTAATTAATAAGGGTCGTAAAAAAAAAAGCCCAAATAAGGATTCGGTTTTTATTAACGATAAAAAAAAAAGCAAATAATCGATTAACGATTTATAAATTAATTTCCGAAAAATTTCGACTAATCAGAACCAATATAGCTATAGAATTAATTATGTTTATTATAACTTAACGGCCTAAATAAAACATAATAAAATAAAGAATTAACGACGTTAGTACCGTTAAAATTACCATTGGAATTAAATCAAATATAACGCGTTTTTTATAAGTATATATAATAATATTGAAATAATCGGGGCCTCGAATACATTCGAAAGCCTAGCTTTAAAACCGGTTCTTACTTATTTTTTTAAAGGTAAAGAAAAATCGTTATAAGCTTGGACGACTATTAGCTTAACGATATCGATCATTTCTTCTAGGTAATTTCGGCCGTTTTTTTTTATTCGGTAGCTTTATCGTTACTGTCGTAAATATCCGAATTCGATTTATTTTTCGAAAAAAGAACTTTTTCGTTATAAACGATTCCTAACGGTAAACGGTTTAATATTTGGTAATTTTTCTTTTGCTTTACATAAATAAAACTAAGGTTAAGGGCTTTTTGCATAATTAAGGTACAGGTTTATCCATTAATTTTAATTAAAATAAGGCTTTCCGTATGGAAATCGATAAAGGTAACGTTTTATCGAAGTCATTCTTTTTTTAAAAGAATGTTATAAGATTTATTTATATTTATAACAAACATTCGAATAATCGTTATAATACCTTTTATAATAAATAAAAAAATAACGTAATAAATAATCGGAACTATATTATTATTAGCCATTTTTAGTTCATATTTTTTAAGTAACTTAATTTATTAAAGGCCTAATCTTTTAATTAAAGCTGGGCTAACGAATTTAAACAGAAATCCGGAATTCATTAGGCATTAACGAACTACTTAATCATTTACCTTTTTATCGATATAATCCAAATAAATAATATCATTATCGGTTTTCGCTCGATCCGTAAATTTAAGAAAAGAATTAATTATAGCCATTATTTATATAAAATTTATCTGTATTAAATAAAATTATAAATTAATAAATCGGAATTTCTTTAATAATTTCGGTTTTCGGTTTTTTACGAAAAGGCCCATTTTTTTCCCAGCTAAGCTTTTAACGTCGGAAACCGATTTAGTAATTGTCTCCAAGTAATATTCGGAAACGGGATGGATTTAAAAATCGCATCAATATTAATACGACTCTTTAAATAATCCTTATAAGCCTTAATAAGTATCGTATTACCAAACTTTTAAATATGGAACGACTTTTTTTTTATTCGGTTCTTTATATCGATTAATCGCTATTTTAATTCTTTAATTAAAAGAAATTCAAATCCTAAAAGCGGATTTTAACCTCGAAGGGCTAATAATGCAATCTTACGAATGGGATTTATAGGATTATATTTAAACCTAATAAGCCGACGACTCGATGGATTTCTAAAAAGAAAAAGAATCGGGCGTTTAAAAAGAACAAACGGACCAGCAAAAGGCTTAGGTCTTAAGTTATTCATAAACGGACCCGGCCTCGAATTATTATTAATATCCATACGATAAAGGTTAAGGGTTATTATTATCGAAATAAGGGCCTTTGGCTTTGGCTTAAGAAATCGGTAACCGGCAATAGCAAGAATCGACGATATAGCCGCAATATAAATACTTTTATTAATTATATTTTCATAAAAAAGGAACTAAATAGTATTATTTAAATCCTTCTTAATAACTTATTTTATCTTTATTTAAACTTGGCGCTTTTAATATTTCAATTTATTCGGAATTGGCTTAAAGCGATTAACGTATTTATAAATCTTATTTTTAATGGCATTCGATTAGAATAATTCCGAATAATCTATCGAAAAATAACCCTAATTATTATAATTAAAGCATATAAAAACATAATATTCCCTTTCGAAAAATCCGCAACGCTTTTTATTCTTAAAAGCCTAATTATATTAATTTTTAAGCCTATATTATTAAATAAATAAGCATTAGCTTTTTAATTATCCGTTTAAAGGCCGTTTTAGGCATTACTATTTTATGTATCATTTTAAGTATTACCATTTTAAGTACCGCCATTAACGCCATTTTAAATGTCATTTTAAGTCGGTATAAAAACGTTTTAAGAAAAAAGAACGTTTTAAGGAAAGATATTTTAAAAAATAAAGGCCGTTAAAAGATTTTAAGAACCCTGTTCATATTTATTATAAGCATTTTAAATATCCTATTTATTTATTCCATTACTTTAATAACCTTTAGTTTTAATTAAATAATTTACCATTAAGGAATAAATAGCATTTATTATTAGGATCGATTTATTAATAACGTTTTTTTATTAAATAATATATAATTTAATGCAATAAACTTATGCACTTAAAAATTAAAACGGCTGCTATTATTGGAACTATTAAATACTGTTACGGGCTGTTATGGCTTCGTTTCGCAAATCCGAATTCCATTAGCTATGTAAAATTCTAAGCTGAAGAAGAAAGGAAAGGAAGGAATCAAAACAGCAGAAGCAGGAAGACTGTTGCTTTAGTAGGTGCTGCGGTTCCAGTGCTGGACCCACTTGTCCTGTTCCTTATTCTTATCTTCTTGTATGTACATTCTGGCTGTATGTAGTATTGCACCTGTGGCTATCGTAACAAATATCATATTATTACAAAAATTAAAATCCTTTATTTTCGGGGATAAAAATAATAAGGCCTGGACTTATTAAATTCCATTATTTACTAGATTTACGCATTTAGCGAAACAGCAATTCCATTTTCTAAATAGCCTTTTTATTAAACATACGGTCTTTAAAACCTTTTAAAGCATTAATTTCATTTACGAATTTATTTTTTCGGTTAAAACGGTATATAATATTAATAATTAAATCTTTAACGTTATAATAAATACAGGTCTTAACGAATTTGCGGTTTTTATTAACCAGTTTTTCGGTAACCAATCGATTAAAAATACGATTTTAATAATAATAATTACGTTCGTTATTATTAATATATATATATTTATAAAAACGATCTTTTAATTTAATAAGTTGCTTATTAATCGTTTATTTCGTAAATTCGTTAACGCGTTTTAAATAATAAAATAATTCTTTTCTTAATAGCCGTTTTAAATTATTAATTCGGAATGCGTTATTTTAATCGTTAATGCGAATTTTAACCGGAAATCTTTAAATAAAGCTGTTTTTTATCCAAATCTAATTAAATCGACGCTTTTCGGAAATCTAGAAATACTATTTGCGGATATTCATTTTTAAATCCAATCGAAAGATTAATTTTATTTTAACTAAATTAAGGTTATTAACGGCCGCAAAAAAGATTTCCTTAACGTAAATCGCTATATCGTTTAAATATTTCTGGGGCGACTTTTTTAATAACCCTTTAAAAATCGGAAAAATAAAAAACATAATAATAACGAATAATCGAAATGCAGCAATATTAGAATAATTAAAATTTCGTTCGAATTCGTTTATAGCTTCCAGGAATTTAGCAGCTTAGGCAATAAATTTTTAAGACCTAGCCAATATTTCGGCGAAAATATTAGTTTTATTATAATTCAAAATAATTAAGGTTTATAAAGTCGGTAAAATTAATTAAATACCTTTATAATTACCGAATCATAAATCGGCGATTATATTAATAATAAATTAACGAATTAATAAATCGACGAATTAACGGATTAATAAATCGGAAAATTAACGAATCGATAAATTAACGTATTAATAAATTAACAAATTAATAAATTAATAAATTAACGAAATAAATAATATTTAAATATAAATAATTTATTTAATGCATTTATTTCGATAATATAATAAGAAGGAATTCGATAATTAACGGCGTTATTCTTAATTAATATTTATTTAATACTTAATTAATACTTAAATAACATTTAAATATAATAAAATTCATTAATTATTTAATTTGCTTATTTAAATAAATAATTTTTCAAAATGTTTCGCTTAGAAAAAAATGAATTTCATATATACGTTATTTATTTAAAAAAATGAATTATTAATTTCATCCGGTATTAAGGAAATGGCGTAATAAGCAAATTTCTTTAACTTTTAAGTTTTGGAATAAAAAATAAGGTTTTAAAAAATCGATAAAGGATTAAGATAAAAAAAAACCTTTCATTTTTTAACCGAAAATAATTCCCAAAAATTTTTCGCGTATTCGAATAAATAAATTAACGATTTTCGCGATAAAATAAATATAATAAAAACAATCGTATTAAACGAATTATGGCGTAATATTAAAAAACTAAGAAAAGGAATAAAAAAAATAACAACAAAATAAATAATCCTTATAATTTCGATATGGCGTAATTTAATTAAAATTATTGGTTTTTTAAAATTTTCGTTAATAATCGAAATTAAAACGTAAATAATTAACAGAAACTAAAAAAACTACGTCGAATTATAAGATAATTTAAGTAAAAAATGTAAATAAAATTTTATATAAAGCAATCCGAAAGGTCTTAAAATTCGAAGTAACACTTTCGTTACCAAATATGGAATTATTACGGGGATCCAGAAATGGGGGGGAAACGAAGTTATATTTTCTTAAGTAAGTAAAGCTAAGCTAAAAGCTAAGGAAATCTATTTAGTAGCGAATCCACGTGACCGCCCCATAGGGCCCGCCTTAGGGTAACTGACCAGCCAAGCGGCTAGGGCTGCTAGGTCAGGCAGCACTAAATTGCCACTAAATACCTAACAACTTCGTACATCGTACATACATACTACCTAGCTACCGATTCAATGCTTACTAAGCATGGACAGTTCCTAGCTTCAACATCAAGCCCGTTTTGGATGGTCGTGGTGGGTACTGCCGTTAGTGGCGCCTTGGCAGTTCTAGTCCCTTATCGGGTCATCATGACCCAATGCCACCACCACCACCACATCACAGCAGAATGGCAGAATAGCAGAATAGGATTAATAATAAGCCTCAACCTCCGCCTTGGCTTCTTATCCAAAACTATCTCAAAGACTATATGGAGGAACAGACAGAGGTGGCTGATATCCAGGCCAGAGTTCTCCAAAATACCCTCGCCGAAGTCGCGTCCTCAAGGAACGATAGGAGTAAGACCGACGACAGTAACGAAGGCAAAGAAGACAGCACTGTTGTGGAAGCAGCAGCCATCGAAAGATGTTGTGTCATCTGCCTCGATAGTGTCTCCGAGCTTTGTGAGGCAAATCCCTGCAAACACCGCGATTATGACTATCTATGCCTGCTCAACTGGCTACAACAACAGCCAAAATGCCCGTTGTGTAAGAGCGACGTACGCGAAGTCCGGTACGACTTCCAGCATAGTGATGGCAATTGTGACGATGTGTCAAATGGCTATAAAGTATACATCGTCCCCGCGGCGAAGGAATCACCTACCAAGCAGCAACACCAGTCGTCAGGCCAACCACAGCGCAATGGCGGCGGCGGTTTAGTCCGCCCGCTGGATCGTGGACACGCGTTCCGGCGACGGCGTCGATTTGAGGAACGTCCGACACCTCGGCCCGCCACGGAGGATGAAGTGCTCGTGCGGAGACGCCGGGTCTACCAGCAGCAGCTCTACTCGCTGCACGTCGGGACGAGCCCCAGAACGGGGTACCGCGACCTGACGCCTGCGACTTTCGAGTCCGACCCGGAGCTAGTGTCACGTGCGCGGAGGTGGCTGAGGCGCGAACTACAAGTCTTCGAGTTTCTGCACGCCACCCCCACCCCCACCTCCACCTCCGCGTCCGCGTCCGGCTCTTCTTCTACCACCACCACCACCACCACCACTCCCTCCACTGGTATCACCGCAGGAGCAGCAGCAGCAGCGCCAGCCCAGGGTCGGAGTACCGACAGGCTAGCGAGGCGGCGCGCGAACAATGCCGAGTTCCTGCTCGAGTATGTCGTCGCGATCCTCAAGACGGTCGACATCCAGGGCAGCCAGGGGCAGGCCGAGGAGATGCTCAAGGACTTTCTCGGCCGCGACAATACGCGGTTGCTGCTGCACGAGCTCAAGAGCTTCCTGCGCAGCCCATACTCGCTCGACGTGTGGGACCGCAAAGTTCAGTATCCGAACCCTAAAAGGCGGAGACCTCATGATGATGGTGGGGTTGGGGACGAGGAGGACGAGGGAGGGGATA
Organism: Diatrype stigma; assembly: GCA_022225965.2. Taxonomy (NCBI): domain Eukaryota; kingdom Fungi; phylum Ascomycota; class Sordariomycetes; order Xylariales; family Diatrypaceae; genus Diatrype; species Diatrype stigma. The sequence goes on along the minus strand of JAKJXP020000021.1, from coordinate 268,164 downwards.
GCGAGCTCCGTCGCAGTAGTAGCAGAAGAAGCATCGGGCATGGTGGTAGCAGTGCGAGGCGAAGACGGCTCGAGGATAATAGCAACAGTGATGAGCAGGCGGGAACACCTCTGCAAAGAGGGATGTTGGATTCCTATCGGCCGAGTTACTCTAGCCAGTATGATAGACGGAGAAGGGGACCTGGGCATCAATATACTCCGGATTGAACCCTGCAGAGTTCACGGCTTTGTGTGTGCCCATGGGTTAGGTCACCTAACGAGAGTTTCACGCAAGATTCTGTCACAAGCATCCTGAACTCTAACGGCTTCCCGTTCAAGTTGACACGTTTCCGCCCTGGCTCACAGCAAGGTCAACGCCTGCTGATAGCAGGGCGGGGTCCATGGCCGGCTTAAGGGTTTTCAACCCAACATCATCCACCATATCCCACATCCACAGCATCGAGTATAGTAAACACGTTACCTGCGGGTTTTTCGAGTGCATTATAGCTGATCATTCACTCATTTCATACTCATTATAGTACAGCACGACGTTAGCGATATGCTAATCGTATTTTGAGTTTCTATCACAAGGGTCCAAGCGCATAACGCATCGTCTTCAGGCAGCTAGAGTTCGTTGATCGCTCGTTCGCGTCCTCACGATCAGAGCTTTATAGAACTTACCTGCCTCTGTTTCAAGGCAGAGGAGAGGCTTATATATATACTTGCGCTCCATTATTTAACATTTTCGAACTTAACCCGGAGAGGTACACGGGTATCTTTCTTACAAGGCTTTCAAACGACTTGAACTCCATCTGACCTTCGCCACCTTCTTCTCAACACCAAACCACTGTCTAGTTGAAGTCATCGGCTTCTCGCCCCATCGCAGAGACACATCTTGTCGTCATCAGAACTAGATGAGACTGAGCACCACTCATCGTTCATCAACCTCTGAGATAAGAGCGCTTCAATTCCACTCTTCTCCGTTGAGGATTCAAGCGATCTCAAGACGACAAAACAATCCAGCAGTCAAGCGGAACACACAGGCCAGGCCCACCCAAGAAAGATGGACGGCCCATTCCCTCAAATGCCAGCTGCGAACGGCGGCAAGACCACCACCGCACAAGGGCACGAGGACGCCCTACTGGCAGACGCGCCGATCTACATCGGACAGGCGCCCTGGACTCCAAACCACCCGTACCCGCCTCCGCCACCGCCGCCCCCGATACGGGCGCGGCCCTTCGGCGCGTCGCCTGCCGCTCACGGCTTCATGCACACCGTGCGGAACAACCTCAAACAGCAACAAGGAGGGGATTACCCCCTAGCATGGGAGCGTCCCAGGCCTCCCCCGCAACAGCCCCAAAGACCTGGGTTCAGCGGTGGTGGCGCCTACTACGAATCTTCTGCGGCTCCGGCGCCGCTCCACCGCCGCCCTAGACGTCACTCCACCGCCAGCGCCGGTGGTGGTGGCTACTACTACGATGGTGATGACAACGATTACGACGACAGCTACTATTACGACAGGGCTGCCTGGGAGGCTCCTGCCCACCGCCGCCGTCGGGGAGGAGACGAGCCGTACTCCAGCTCCTCGCGCCCGACAAGGGCTACTGGTGGCCGCGGTACTACCACCACCAACACTCGAAGCACCAGCGATAGCGAAGAGGAAGCCAGCCATCCCACCACCTCGGAGCCCATCGTCAACATCGAAGAAGATCCGGACTGCCTAGCAGCGCTGATGTTCATGCGCGTCAACGACTCCGGGTCCAACAACGCCAACAACAAGTCTTCTTCGTCCAAGTCCCACACTCAGCAACAGAGCAGCAGTGGCGATTACGACTACTACAACAACAGCAACAGCAGCCACAGCTCGACCGGCGGTCGCAGGCCGTCGCCACCGCGGCAGCAGCGGCGCCAGCAGCGTGCCAGTGCTAGTGGCAGCCATCGCATGAGGAACCATCCCGGCAGACAGGGACACGGCCCGCCACCACCACCACAGGCGGGGCGGTACCACGACCTCGCCATGCGCCCCAAGTACTACAACAGCAAGAACGCACTGCCGCTGCCGCCGCCCCCGCCGGCCGCAGACTGCAGTCGCTACTACTACACGCCGTCGCCGGCCGAATGCCACGGTCCCTCGCCATCGGCTATGCACCAGCAGCAGCAGAGACGATCGCGGGGGCGCCACCCAGCCATGCCCGCGGTGGCGCTAGACCCCGCAAGTCTCGCCCGCCGGCTCGTGGACACCGTGGTGCCGAGCAGGCAGAGTGGGGCCGGGGCCGGGGCCGGGGCCGGAGTGGGTCCCTATGCGACGACTGACGAAAAGACGCAAACGAAATCATCCTCATCAGCATCGTCGTTAACCCATGATAACAACAAGAACAACAACAACAACAACAACAACGCTGCTTCATCCCAGGGCGGTGCCACCACATCCACAGCCGTGGGAAGCACCGGCGGCAGAAGCAACAACGCCATCGCGCACAGCGCGGAGGAGAGCCGGGCGCGCGGGCTGGCGGAGTGGGCGCACGACAGCCTGCAGGCCGAGGTGCGGGCGCGGCTGGGCGAGGACGCCGCCACGGCCTTCATGGTCCGCATGCTGGAGCTGTGGATCGAGAGCAGCGGGACGGGCATCCGCGATGTTGCTGGCGGGGTCGGGGACCGCCTTGGGTTGGGGCCTCCTGCGGCTGCTGGTGATGATGGGGAGGGAGGTGGTGGGGAACAGGGGAGAGGGGAGAAGAAGACGGCGACGACTGGGACTACTACTACCAGTAGCGCGACGAACACTACTAGGCCTTGAGTCAGTAGGAGTGGGGGGATGGGCGATGAGAGTGGGGAGGGACGTGACGGAGCGAACTATGGGGCGGGGGTGTATACGGGAGTTGGGGAATTGGGGAGGTAGGGAGTTGTGTAAATGAGCGCTTGCATTGTTTTTGGTTCAAGAGGCCATGTTGACGGAGTGGATGGCTAGCGTTTGGTTTTCATTTCATCTTTGCATTGGGCTATTACAGGCACTGGGTCAAGGGGTATGAGGTATGGCTCAGCGTTTGTTTTTCAATCCTGCATACAACCATGGGATCTGGGGACGTCAGCCTTCAGTTTCAGTGTATTATTACTTGAACCAGCGAACCCGAAGCAGTTACCAGCCCGTATTGCACAAAGTTCTTGTCTACCATGCTCAAGTGATATGGCACTTGCGGAAGATGGATTACGATTACTAATCACTTGTAAACATTGCTTGTATCGGGCTGAGGAATGGACTCGTGCCGTCTTCTAGACTACGGGCGGCTTACTTGTATTTTGGGTGAATTTGAGCAAAGCCTGTAGCGCCAAAATACATAGAAGCCTACGAGGCTCGAAAACACGGTTGTCAAATCAAGCAATCTTTTGGCAGAAATATAATTGCATTCAGTAGCCCTGACGTCCGATCAGACATGATAGGCCATGGCAACTCATGTCATGCTACAGTAACCTCTAGCTAAACGCCTGTGTATCACACGATACCAATCTTTTGAAGCCAAATCCGTGCCTCCTGAACTCCTGGGGGTATATCGTATCGCGTTAGAGTACATGCATGTGCCGCATCATCATTTGCCAACACTTCGCACACCATCACTTCCGGGTACCATTCTCCGCATTCGCATTCGCATTGCCGTCCTTCTTCTTCTGCTCTTGCTGGGGCTTGGGCTTGTTGCGGTCGGGACAGTCCCGAGCCTGGTGGCCCTCTCTGCCGCAGTGGTAGCACGCTCTCGTGCTCGTGCGGCCGGTCTTGCTGTGGAACCGACCTTTCTTGAATCGACCACCGGAGTTGCCCGCCTTCTTCGTCTCACCTGCCTTTCTGAAAGGCTCGTGGTGGAACACGGGCTCGGGCTCGGTCACGATCTCCGGCTCCGGCTTCGGCATCTTCTCCACCTTGGCGCGGCGGGCGCCGAAGTTGGTGACGCACAGCTGGCACAGGGACGTGGCACAGTAGGGGCACTCGAAGGCGGTCATGCCCCTCTTGGCGGCGCAGGCGTCGCACTTGACCTTCTGCTTGTGGGTGACCTTGGCGCAGAAGTCCGAGTGCAGGCAGACGTCCCGCTTCGCGTCGGCGGTGCGCGCGCCCAGCATCTCCCAGCGCGCCTCCTGCTTGGCCTGCTCGGCGGCGCGGCGGCCGGCCTTCGCCTCGGTTCTGGCGTCCTCGTCGGCCTTCTTGGCGGCCTCCCGGGCGCGCCGGCGCTCGGCCTCGGCCAGCTCGCGCGCGCGGCGCTCCCGCTGCGCCGCCTCGAACTGCTCCCGCACCTCGCTCTGCCGCTTGTCCGCCTCGGTGCGCGACCGGCTGTTGAAGGTGAACTGAAAGTATCGGGCGAAGAATCCGTCGATGTCGTGATGGCGGGGCAAGAAGTCGTCGGAGTGGTGATAGACGAACTCATCGAAGTCGTGATAGACGAACTCATCGAAGTCGTGAAAGAAGAAGTCGTCGAAGCCGTGGTAGCGGGGGAACGTGCCGTCGTCCTCCTCTCTTCCGGCATGATACGGAGAAGAGCCCGATCGCGACCCCGCAGCGGCGGTGGCGGGGCCCTGCCGGGCGGGGCCAAAGGACGAACGCGCATCGTAGCGGGTGCGCTGAGCTGGATCGGAGAGAACCTCGTATGCCAACGCGATCTAACGATTTGGGTAAATAACAGTCCAACGTGGCTGGGGCCGGAGGAGCTAAGTCTACAATGACTAACCTTCTGGAAAGCTGCCGTAGCTTGCTCTAGATTGCCGGGGTTCTTGTCGGGGTGGTGGATGCGGGCCAATCGGCGATAGGAAGCCGTGACCTCCTCCGTGGTTGCATTCTGTCCCACCTGGAGCTCAGCATAGTAGTCACAAGTTGGGGCGGAAGGCATCGTGAGCGGGCTCGTAAGGATGCAGAGGAAATGGCCTCGAAGAAGGGGATTACAAGTGATGGAAGTTTGGAATGAAATGAGGGTGTCACGTGTGAGGGCTTGCTTGATGGGGACCGGGAGTCAAAGATCAAACAAGCCTGACGATGGGGGCCTGGATGGATTCCGGGATGGATTCCGGGATGGATGCCTGTGTGGTACCGGACCTGGGTAGGCAGTGTAGCAGTAGCATTGTACAGCTAGCAGCTAGAGCGAAGCAAAATAGGCAAAGGCAAGTAAGTTACTGCCCCGGGGACGATCCCGAGTGACGCGCTTACATGATCGTGAGTGGAGGGGTAGAGGGGTTGGGAAAGTGTGTGAGTGCGCACCTGCACCTGCACCAGTCAACAGCATCTGGTAGAACAGCATCTGGTAGTACCTAGGGAGAGGTGAAACCTAAACACCATCCCCGGGGGCCGTTTGTCACCTAAGGTAGGTAGGTAGGTAGGTACCTACTGACTGCAGTTGCCCAACGGGCTGGCTGCCTGCATGTGTAAGATGATTAGGCAGGTACCAGGTATGTATGTACGCACGTACAGCAGGTCAAGAGGCCGGCCACCTGCAGTCAAACCCTGAGGAATCAGATTCTTCCACCACTGAATGGTTCATGGTTGTAGAACAGTCACTACATATGTACCTACCTGCATACCCATTGACTGGATACGGGAAGATGCAGATGCCCTAGCTCAGTAGGTACGTGAATGCAAGGTGCTGTATCTGACATGTGATTGACGCCAAATTGTACAAGTACCTGCTAATAGCTGTTGGCCCTGACACCAGGGAAAAGAAATGATGGCTCAGCAGAATGGAGAGTCACAGGAACAAAGGCGCTTACAGTCCTGCATCAAACCTGGCAGCCCTTATGTACATACGTACCTACCTATTCTTGGGCATTCATGGCAGGCATTTGGCAGGCATCTACAGGACACATGTCTTTGTGTCGCACGACGGGTTCGCTTAGCGTTTTGGCTAGAAACTCACTTTCCAGCGGTGGCGTGGAACTAGCGGTAATCTCATCGGGTGCGGGATTCGAACCGCATGCAAAGGGCCGTCCACGGGGTACGCAGCGACCAAACACGCACACCGACCCACGGGCGCGCCGCGACGCGGTCGGTGATGCCCACGCACGCTTCGTGCGCCGCAATGTAGTACGGCGACCCGCCCCACTCCCCGAGCCGGTTGCGGCCCGGGCTAGCGTGGATGTACACATGGGTGCCGGCGCCGGTGCCGGCGCTAGCGTAGTGGTCCCGGTTGTCGCTCGCTTGTACGTTGCCGCCTTATCCTCCTTTACCACCGGTACCAGCAGGAATTCATGAGCAGGTTCGCATATGGCGCGCACCTTTTCGGTGTCCTGGTCTGGCTTCTCCCCCGCTGGTGGAACTCTAGCCGTAGCACGCCCTGCTTCTTCCCGGTATAGTACTGGTGCTACCTAATGAGGTCTTGCCAAGTTCCGGTACCTAGGTAGCTAGTTGGAAAAACCAAATAATAACAATAAAAAACGGTTATTGTGTGATGACCTGAACCAACGACCTTTAGAAACGCGGTTTAAGGCAAAAAACAAGCTCTCCAAGAGGGCCAGGCTGCTCTTACTACGAGGAACTGCTTGTTTTATTGAGAAAACTCGATTATTATGACATAAATACCCAGTTCTGGAGGCATACCTTAAGAACATAGACAATCAAAAGTGAATTCCGGCTTGGCCTATGCTTTCCGACTAACCTGTATCCAGGGTAATAATCCAGGGTCGCATAGGCTTACATTCTGTGTCTTCCATCGCTGTTTGGATTGCCAGGGTTTGCCTCCGTCGTGCGTGGGCTCACGCAGAACGATGTCACCGCGCCAGAAGGGCTGAATGAATGGTCGAGTCTCATCGGCGGGGAAGGAAAGGGGGTCGGTGGAAATAAGGTTGCGCCCGTGTGGTGAGATCCTGGTCGCTGGGTTGCCAAGCATTTCCGTTCCAAGAGACTTACCCACCAGCTGCTCTAATATCGACGATCCTGTCCACTGTTGAGATCTACCCGGGCTGCCAGGTGGGCGGGTGACCTGATTGGCGGACGAAGGATGCACGATAGATCTGATCTAGGCTGTTCTTCGATACTAGAATGGCGATCAAGACGGAGCGAGCTGAAACGGGGCCATGCGGCTACTTACATGCGGCCACCTATTAATAAGCGCCGTACCTAGAGACCGATATACGAAGCCGCGATGTTCGCATAACCTCCCAACTAGCTAATTTCCAAATTTATGGTCTAGTTTACGCACTGCATTTATTCTACAAGCCACAAATACAAGAAGCAACGTCGCACAGCATATCGAAGTACGGATCTTGAGCGACGCAGTTCCCAAAATAAATTCAGGGCTGAGACTACCTCTGAAAGTTCCGTGTTGATGTTATACGAAGGGGTGTCCAAGCTTATTAGTCTGTTTCCTAGCGTTGTATAAAGGTGGTCAGCAGAATTGGGGGCCAAACCCCTATATCCTAGCCTTATGATAGACACAGACCTCATGTTAAAAGCCCAGACCGGCCTTGCATGCTCAGAACCTGTGGACTGTGGCTGATTAAAATATCTCCTTGTCGCTTTTTTTTTACTGAATAATCATCACAGTTACCGGGCTACCATGGACAATATTTCACAAGACCCAATACTGCTGTATGACAGAAGGGGCAACACGATGTTGGCTCATGGGAGCACTCCAACACTCGAGCAGGCCCACAATCCTCAGGCTAATGTTGTGGCAAGCCAGAGAGTACAGGCTTCCTCTCGAGAAACGTTACGTCACCGAGATGGCTTCGGACGGTTGAAGAAAATATCGGTGATTAGGCAAGAGGAATACTATTTGCGTCCGAAAGACGGCCGTATCGATCTGCTTGCTGTTCAACGGAGCAATCGACTCGTGAATCCAACACCTTGGATTATGCAGATCATCCGGTATGTCTCTGTTATTTGAAACTTGACTTCTAGATCGGGGTATAGACACTGGGTTTCTTGTTGTACCTCCTTATGTAGTTTCTACTTTACTAGTCTATATGGCTAGAAAAACCAGCCACTTTGATCCTACCGAGGGTGGCAGATGATCAAGGCTAAATATCTACATCATAACAGCATGATGTATTCAGGTACAATCAACACCGACTCATGGGGCGATGACGAAACCACGGGAACATCAGTCACGGGGAAGGTCGTAGCTGGATGGATACCAGGTTCTATAGCCGTGTTGATCCTACTGTTCTTTCCAACCAACCTTGCGGGTGAAACTCGAAACTTCGGTAATTACGATCCGGTACAATATCGTGAATGGCTATATGCCAAGATTCCGAGAAACACCTTCGAAGGAGAGGCCTCAGCTACTACTCGGGAAGATGAGACCAAACCGCTTATAAGGGACGAGGAAGAGGCTATCGATATGCCCGCTTACGTTTCGGCCCAGAGAAACCAGCATCATTCAGAGAACAGCTCGGCAGCTGCTTCTTGGTCGCTGCCGGATTCCTCGTTGGACGGCATGATGAAGCGCGAGCTGGGACCCAAGTTCCTGTGCTTCCTAGTCCAGGGACAAGACGGCAGTACAACTGTAAGTAATTGTTACTTTGACGTGTTGCTGTCTAGAATTCTGTGGCCGTAATTCACAGGCTTCTTGGTAGTCTATCCCTCTCTACTATGCTTTGAGTCTACCCGTAAAATGTCTGGGCAGAACACCTCCTGACTTTGCGACCTTCTAGTACCGAACAATGAGCGTGCATAACTATCTTGACGAATCAGCATCCCAAACAGACCCCGAGTATGTATTCCTCTCCTATACGCGAAAGCAATTCTGTGTTGCCACCGCGGAGGAATTAGATGTTTGGGATATTTCGGAAGAAGCCCGTTCTAGGTACAAAGCCCAGGCGCCTCTCAACCGCGCCAAACTTGCCGAGTTCGGTATTCGAGCCGCTCAGAAGGCCAACGTACCGGCATTTTGGCTTGACTTTGAGTGCCTCCGCCCGGATGGGGCAGCTGGTGAGGCGGCGCAGACCATATCAGATGTCTACCGCATCTGCGACATCGTGCGGGCGTCCACCTCCCTCTTCATCGTCCGAGGTCCTCCCAACGACGACAAGCTTGCGCACCCCAGCCCTCGGAATAAAGAAGCCTGGCTTCGCCAGTGGGGCGAGAGGTTATGGACGGTCCCCGAGGCGCTCCTCTGCCCATCGGACGTGATCGACATCTACACCGCGGGAGAGCCGGGGGAGCCGGAGCCGGTATGGAAGCGCAGGCTCGCGGCGCGCGCGTGGGCGGACGCGGACAACATGCGGCAGCTGATCGACCACTACGAGTCCTCGATACACCTGACGCCCCTGGAGCTCACCAGCATAGCCCTGGAAGGACTGCAGTGGCGCAAAACGGACATGTTCACACCCGGCGACGCGTCATACGCGCTGATGGGCCTGCTGCGCCGACGGCCCGCGGTCGACAAGACCGACTCGGACTTCGAGGCGTTCGCGCGCCTCTCCCTAGCGAACGATAGCAACATGCTCCTGGAGCGGCTTCTGTGCATGCAGCCATCCAGACCCGACGCGCCCTGGCACGAGATCAAAGACGCGTGGGGTGCGCGGCTCTGGGACATAGAGCCCCATTGCCAGATCGCGGGCATTGTGGACAACCGCACCGTCACGCTGGATGGGGCGTACGGTGCCACGATACGCTGGCACAACCTGAAGCCGGTAGCCTTCTTCAAGAGGGCAACGATAGGGAGAACCATCGCCATCATTCTACTCCGTGGCATCCCCGCCTACCTGGTCATGAGCCTCGTGTTCCTGATTATTGGCCTGAAACTCCAATCGCTGTTGCGGCCGTATGCCAGGAACGACGACTATGATTACAGTAGTTATCACAACAGCAACATCTACCATCGTGCCACCAGGGAGAGCACTGCGACGAACGTATACCTGATAGCGGGCGCCACCCTGACGGCGCTGACGGGCCTGCTGGCGCTGGGGGCGCCCGCCTGGCTGTACCGCCTCTACCGGGGCAAGTTCTGGTCGACGCAGGCCTGGTTCTTCGGCATGTCGGGCGTGCCGGACCTGGGCCACGTCGAGCAGTGCCTGTTCGGGATGGACTGCGGGCGGCTGCAGTGGAGCGCCGCGGGCAGCCTGCTCTCCCGGCACGAGGCCCGGCACGGGGAGCGCCGGGGCCTGCCGCCGCTGCCGCCGCCGCCACCGACGACGGGCGGCGCCTCGTCGTCGCTGAAGGTGTACACCGTCGTCGACACGTTCACGATGACCGCCACGGCGTTCTACGCCGAGAGGCCGCCCTCGGTGGTGCTGGTGTGCGGCCGCGAGGCCGGCATGCAGCGCGCGGTGCTGTGCTCGTACGACTGGAGGACGCAGACGTTCTGCAGGGAGGCCGTCCTGCGGATGAAGACGCTGGTTCTGGACCGGATGTCGCGCGTCGACAGGTTTCGATTCTGTCTTAGCCGTCATGGTCGTGAGACCAATTGACGGTGATTTCTTTACAGTTATGCGGTATGCTTGGATGCACTACTAGGTTTGAGGTAGGGAGCACACTTATGGTCTTGTTGCTATGGATGTCCTAGGATACGCGTTTACTTTCGAGCGCACATATACCTGAAATTTAATGAGAGCGTGATTGATACAGAATTTTAAATCAACGTCAATATAACAAACATTGATGCAGATTTAAGAATACACATGGGTGTTGGAAGAAAATAGGGGTAAAGTGGAGAGCAACATCTGAATATGAGAATACTGTGTGCTCTTACGGATAGATTCCCGCCAAATGATCCACGTCGGTTGTATCATCCTTGAGCCGCGTTGAATCGATAAGCCTTCCTGCGATCTCGGAGGACTGACGCTATCGCGCTACAAATAAGTCATCCCAACACGTAGACACTACTTGCTACATTCTCAGTATCAACCTACGAGCTCACAGTTCTCGCGATGGATGGTTGTATCCGATCTCACCTTGTAGACTTTATCAAAAGCCACAAATCAACGCTAATACGCTCGACTCAAACGCTCGTACGCGCAGCGTCCCCAAACCCGCCCGGCGATGTCTCAGCAGTAGCCGCCGCAGCGATAGACTTAATTAAGGAGCTCGTTCCATCCGCCGAAATATCAACATACGAGACCGCGCCAGGAATCACCAACGTCGTGGCGGTGATCCGCAGCGTTGAAAGCAGTGGCCAAAGGGCGAAGCCGGCCGGCGGGAAGCGCCTGATCTTCACCGGGCACCTAGACACGTACCCCATCGGCAACGAATCCCTGTGGACAGTTTCCCCGCTCACCGGTGCTCTCTCCGCTGACGGAGCACGGCTCTACGGGCACGGGACCGCGGACATGAAAGGCGGCATCGCCGCATCGCTCGTTGCGATCCTCGCCTTGGCCCAGCCGCAGCACCGCGATGCGTGGCACGGTGAACTCGTGCTCGCGCTCGCGGGCGACGAGGAAACGATGGGTATCTTGGGCTCGGGCTGGCTGCTCGACAACGTCCCTGCTGTGAATAGGAGTAGGAGTGTGGATAAGAATGAAGCTAATAGAAATAACGACATCGCCATGATCTGCGGTGACGCCGGATCTCCCCTCGTGGTGCGTGTCGGCGAGAAGGGGTTGCTGTGGCTAGAGATACAGGCTTCTGGACGATCAGCGCACGGCGCGCACGTTCACCGTGGGAAAAATGCTATTGATATCTTGCTGAAGGCAGTAGATGCGGTCAAGCGGGCACTGGAGGACCTTCCTGTCTCGATGCCGGGCGTAGTCGGCGAGACCATTGCCGCGGCGAAAGCGGTTTCGGAACCGCTTTCTGGGGAAGGAGAGGCGGACACGCTTCGAAGGATCACGGTGAACATTGGGAGGATTGAAGGCGGGACGTCGATGAACCTCGTGCCTGCTTCTGCACGGGCTGAAATAGACATCCGACTTCCCGTGGGTGTCTCAGCAGCCGAGATATTGGAGACTATTGAGTCATCCCTCGATCCAATGGAGTCCATCTCTTATCGCGTTATACAGAAGTATGACCCCACATGGACGTCCCCTGACGAAGAAATCGCGAGGCGCGCTCTGGAATCATCTAGGTCAGTTGTCGGATCGAACGCGGTGGTCAACCTACGGGTTGGAGCATCGGACGCACGACTTTTCCGCCAAAGGGGCATACCATCCGTGGTGGTTGGTCTGACACCATATAATATGGGAGCATATGACGAGCATCTAATGGTTGAGGAATTGGTTCAAGTGGCTCAGATCCATGCCTTGACCGCCTTTGAATTCTTAAATCAGACCTCGTGATGGCGAGTGATCTCATATATCGTTGAAACTTGATCGCTTTATCTTTCGTACAGAACATTATCTCCCATTTCTGAGGGTAGTTGGGGGTAAGGGTGAAGGACATTTGCAATCTGGGCAGGGTGTGCAACAGGATCTACGAAGCGGAACAAGCTCCTGATTTGACTATACCTCAAGGAACTCAAAGGGTACTATAAGTGAGCCATTCGTTTATCTAGGAATTTGAAAGTAGCATTGAATCACCCGTCCGGTTTGTGTAACGCGTATATGTATATAACATCATATTCCAACCGTATCATTCTCCTAGCCCAACTATTAGTCTAGCACTTGCTTCTGAAAGTTCGCTTTTTATCTTTCTTATGCCCCAAGTTAAACCATTGATAAACCAATCGGCCTGGAGCGCCTACCGAAAGAATCCTGTATAGAGGGTGACACAATCCGATGTTCATCACTTCGAAGTTGGTAATCAGGTAATCAATCGGAAGCATTGGCGAAGTCCGGAAGTCCCCAGGTTGTGATTGGTTCTTTTGTTCCTATCAGAGACCCATCTTGCAACGTCTTCGGTCCCAGTAAGCCGGAGACCACCCGCAAGCACTTTAGCCCGGCTACGGCTTACTACAGCAGAAAGATAGGTACTTGGTAGTCAAATTGTTTTCCGCTTATGCAGTATATTCTCTGGGGTTTTATTACTCCGGTCTATGCTTTTTCCGACGCTGGTCAGTCCAAGCCCGCCGCATCCATCTCCCTCCCGGAACCTTCAAAAACCGCAGGTCGCCTATATTGCGGGCTAAAAAGCTAGCGTAACAAGCAACAACGTCTCTCGCTGAGACAAGATGGAGTCCTCACGGGGAGGAAACAGCCTGTCGGCGACTAAGAGAGCATCGGTACCATCGGTCGATCCGACCCTGCATCTGCCGCGCATCCGTAAGTCACCCTAAAAAGTCATCTGCGATTCTACGTACCTACCTGCCTGCCCGCCGCCCGGAAAACACGTCCGCACCCTCATGATCTCAAGCATTGGTGTTATGTAGACCAAACACACACAAAGTACCAAACACTAACAAAAAGTAAAACAAAAGTCTGCCTCCACGGCGGCGGCACCAACGCGCGCATCTTCCAGACGCAGTGCCGGGCGGTGTCGCGGGCGCTAGCGCCGCACTTCCGGCTAGCCTACGCCGAGGCGCCGTTCCCGTCGTCGGCGGGGCCCGACGTGGCGAGCGTGTACGCCGACTGCGGGCCCTTCAAGCGCTGGGGCCGGTGGCTGCCCGAGCACGACCAGCCGTCCGAGGACGGCGAGGCCATCCGCGCCATCGACGCCAGCCTGGCCGCCGCCATCGCCGCCGACGACGCCCTCGGCGCCGACGGGCCGTGGGTCGCCCTGCTGGGCTTCAGCCAGGGCGCCAAAGTCGCCGCCAGCCTGCTGTTCCGGCAGCAGGTGCTGGCCGATCTCGGCAAGGAGAGCGGCGACAGCAGGAGAAGCGACCGCGACATCCGCTGGCGCTTCGCCGTGGTCCTGGCCGGCCGCAGCCCGCTCGTGTCGCTGTTCGCGGACCCGGCGACCTTCGCGTCGCCGCTGCTGGACGGGGCGAGCGCGACAGGCGCCGCGTGGCGCTCCCCGCCCGACCTGATGGAGGTGGCCCGCGGCCGCCACGTGCTGCGGCTGCCGACGATCCACGTGCACGGGCTGCTCGACCCGGGGCTGGAGCTCCACCGCGACTTGCTCGATAGCTACTGCGATCCGGACGCGGCGAGGCTGATCGAGTGGGATGGCAACCACCGCGTGCCGCTGAAGACGACGGATGTCGCGCCCGTCGTGGACCAGATCCTGGATGTGGCGCGGAAGACCGGGGCGTTGGAATGAAGGGGAGGGTGGAGAGGGACAGAGTATGAGTATGAGTATGAGTGAGTGAGTGGATGAATGCCGCAGAATACATACGGGGATGGATAGACGAGCGAGGGGGTTGCTATGATGCACATAGCGGCGGCAGTGAAGGTTCACGAGTAGATCTTTTGTTTGCCTACCCACATATAGACTATAGCTCAGACGAAGATGATTCATGCTTATGAATTCGTCATGGTAGCTGAAGCCCCAGATCAGAAGCAGTCCGGGAACCGGATAGTAGTAAATGAAACATGTGTTTATTGCATGCCGTGTGGGAATTTATAGGTACGGACGAACCCCTGTGCATCCTGCTACTTCATCCACCACTCGACACCCTAAATCCGAATGTGAAAACCGAACATCAACATTTTATATGCCTCCATACTCGCATAATACCATGGCTCGGTGCGATCTACAAGCTGCGCGTCTACAGCCAACAAGAGATTGTGGAAACCCATCCCGATGAGGTAGGTGTTTGCCAGACTTTGTAATAAAAATTTCAAGCACCACACAGTCTTATCAGCCTGTTAACCATATATCATATCTCGTCTCGTCAACTGGCTGCGCCACAGCCCATCTCTACTCTGTTCAACTGACCACCACAAACCGACACAGGCGATCTCGTGGGGTGATCCACCGGTGCGAAGGCAACCGCTACAACTACGGCCTACGAACGACCGTCCTACCGTAACCCACGATCCAACTACAATAAGATCGCTCGCTCTACAGCGACGGAGGGAGGGTTGGCGACCGAAGGCATGGCGTGATGTTGGAGACGCAAGGGAAGGTACAGAGTGACTGATGTGAATGAGGCGGTGGCTGGACACCGCCAAGCAGGAGTCGAGCGTCACATGCAAGGCGGTCGCGCATCCACATCCTATACCGTAATATTGAGGCTTGAAGACATCGATCCCTAAATCGCTACCCTGTCAGGTGATGGGGGTTGCTGCGTAAATCTGTAGTATAGTGATTTGGGTAGCGAGCACCCTATGAAAGGGTGGGGGAGGAAAGGGGGCGGGGGCCACCTCCTAACATGATTCAACGATGCACGTGTACTGGATATAGTTGAAACCACAATCTATTAGCACATAGAAGTTATGCAGTTGACTTTAGCATCACCACCAACGTCGATGCAGTACTGGATTCGAGTCATTTCTTGCCATCAGTGGTTTGCTTCGCATCCTGCTGCCTCCTCCGCCACTCGGCCCACCTCGCCACGACCTCGACGTCCCTGTCGTGCTGCTCGGCGGGGAGGTAGAACCACCTCTCGTGCTCGGCGACCCAGCTGCGGTTCGGCATGTACGACTCGAGCATGTAGTAGTTGTCGCGGTGGAAGGGGAAGTCGAAGCTGGGCGGGCCGCTGCGCTCCAGGAAGCGGTCGGTGCCCGACGCGGCGTCCGCGGCCGACATCTCGAACCGGCGGCGCTTGTTGCCGGGGTTGGCGGCCTGGCGGCGGTTCGACCTTACCGTCGACCGCAGCTGCGCCTCGAGCAGGCGCGCGTGCCACAGCGGGCTGCGCAGGGCGCGGCGCACCACGGCGGCGCTCCGCGCCGTCAGCCGCCGGTTCCACTCGGGGGCGCTGCCGCGCGGGATCGTGGGCAGCGGCTCGCCCCGGTCCAGGTGGTCCTGCCAGTGGGCGAAGTCGACGGCGAAGCACAGCGCCGACCAGCGCAGCAGGCAGGTCAGGCACGTGCAGACCTCGGCCGGGTCCGGCGGCTGCACGTGCTGGTAGTAGGGCTTGGTGCGGAGGGCCAGCATCTCGGCGCGGTCGGCGCTCTGCAGGTCGGCGTGGAAGGACCCGTCGACGTCGGCGAGCAGCGCGGGCGCCCGGTAGCACTGCGCCAGGCAGGCGTACCGCCACGCCACGATGGAGCCGGCGATGCGGGGCTCGGCCGCCGACACGAACGCGCGCAGCGGCTTGCTGACGCGCCACAGGGCGAAGACGTCGCTCGGGCGCAGGAAGCTGAGGATTTCCAGGAGCAGCTCGGACGGGAGGCTGAGGAGGTCCGGCCCCTGCTGGCGGCGGGCTTTCGTCGCTTTCCGGGCCTGTTTTTTCTTGGAGCGCTCGGTGCGTTTGGAGCGGAGGGTGAGCGCTTCCGTCTTGTCCTCCAGCAACCCTAGCTCCTCCCCATCGCTTTCCTCGGTTACTCGCATGACTTGAGGTTAGCCTGCCGAGAACCTCAATCAACAGGATGCTGCAGAGTGGTGAGAAGTAATGAGGACGCTGTGCTGTCGATGTTCTTCCGACGATGAGTCAGTGGAACAGGCGGTAATCAGCTGTACCTATCAGCCCTATCTAGGTTATAATCTACCCTGTAGTGGTGTTTAAAAGTTGCCTGGCTGCTGGGGTAGGAGATGCAAGTGGCTGTTCCCCGGCTTAGGTATCGCTAAGACCCGCAGATGGCGTCGATGACCTAATTAATAATTGAGTATTAGGGAAATGGGGGGCAGACCCACCTGGGGACAAGACGACAACGTCAATTTAACTGGTAACTATATCCGCATCATCGCGAACTAAGCACACGCCCAAGAGCACAACGCAATCTATAACACCGGGTTGGCGGATCTTTGATTACGATTCCGAGCACGATTTTCAAGATAACTCCCCATAACGACTTTCAGAGGATGATGGTATATATACAGACAGACATCCTAACGTCGGGGACGCTTGATAATAGCTAGGCGGAAAGCTACGTGGCAATTGGTAGAATATCCCCTGATATTGACAGTAGTTAGTTCGTAGTTCGTAACGAAATATGTATATTACGCGTAGCTTCTTATTGCGGGCGCTTCTCAGCAGCAACACTGACAGACATATGATGCACTCACGGATAAGATGCGTGAGGTTGAAAAGGCCTTTAAAAATACACGAGTCGGTAAAACTCAACTCAGGATACGAGGGTTCAACTTCGTACAACCAATTGCTCTCTCAAAAGGAAATTTCACCCTTTCCCTCTCAGCCCCAAATCACGCTCTCCCGGCCAAGTGAGACCACGAAAAAACAGGAGAACCAAGACCAGCGCCCAACGCGCAATTTTAGACCAGAACGCCTTCACTAGTGAACTCCAACAGTTAGATAGCCGCCCTCTTCCCCATCCCTATCCCTACCCCTTCTTGCCTGCCCGCCGGGCACCAGCCCCTCTCCCTTTGAGCCAGCCTCTTCGTTTCTTGCTCGGTTTTCAATTTAGCCATTACTTCTTGTCCTCGAAGTAGAAGCGTCCCAGAGCCTCGCCGCCCTTGGGGCTGCCCAGAGCCGACGCGTTGCTGGTGACCCGGCCCTCGCCGCCGTCCAGCCGCTCCCGCACGATGCGCTCGGCGGCTTCGCGGGTGGCGGGTCCTCCGACGCCCTCGCGGAGCGCGCTGGTCTGCGGCTGGCCGGGCTGGACGGGGATGGGGCCGCGGGTGGTGGTGTCGACGAACATGTCGTCGTCGTTCGTCCCGACGTGGCCGCCACCGTCGAGGGCGACGCCGTCGACGTACTTCGCGTCGCGCCTCTCGGCGGCGGCGGACGAGCTGACGGGCGTGTCGGCACCAGCGGCGAATTCCACCCGCTCCCGAGTATTCCTCGCCATCGTCGCGCTCTCGCTGAGGTTAGAGCTGCTCCGCTCCAGGCCCCACGCGCCGGTCGCGCCGGCGGTGCCCGGCAGGGGCCGGCGGTGGTAGATGGGGCCGCTCATGGTGCTGTTGGCGCCCTCGCCGAAGCCGACCAGGCTGGCGGTGCCGTCGTCGCTCATGCGGTCCTCGCGGTCCTCGTACCCCTCGCCGCCGACCGAGCGGTTCGTCAGGTCCTCGTCCATGGGGTCAGTCGAGTCCACGTCCATCGTGCGGTAGTTGGTATCGGTGCTCATGCCGTCCTCATCCCCCTCCCCACCTTCCGTGGTCGTCCGCGCACCCACACTACCTGTGGCGGATGCCGTGCCGACGGTGCTCATCTTGTTCGCGGCGGTGGGCTGGCCGTTGGAGTCGAAGTAGGCGGGCGCGTTAGCCCCGCCGCCATGGTGGGGAGGGTTCGTCAGGGGCGAGCCGGAGTTGTTGCCAGCCGGGGGCTGCTGCTGGGTGCGGGTGGTGGATACGCGCTCGAGGCCGGTGAGTCGGCTGATACGGTCTGCGCGCTCGGCTTCTAGGCTGCTGGCGGACGATGGGTTGTGGTGGTGGCCTCGCAGGTTGCCAAATCCAGGACCATGACCGCGATGGCCATCTTTGATAGCTATCGTCGAGATGGCAGACAATGAGGTGGTGGTGCTAGTTGGTGTGCCACTGTGGGAAGAAAGAGCTGTCAGTATTGAATGGAGATGCAACGAGACAAACCGGCAAGTAGTGGGAAGGAGAAGTCACTCACGGCATGTCCGTTGGAGTATCGGGGTTGGAAGGGGGCGGTGGGAGGTTGATGAGCATGGGCGCGCTCTGCTGATGGTGCGACGATGATTGCGACATATTGGTAGAGGATGAATGTGCAACCAAAAAACATGCAAGTTCGTGATAGGCAGCTACAATCTGGCTCCAGACAATTGGAGATGATTGTATTCTCAGCCAACGAACGCCCTTGGGCTGACTAAGGCGTGTGCTGCTTGGTAGGTTGTACTGGTGTAGTAGAGCTAAGCAACTCAACGATGAGAAGATTGTTTGAGATAGGAGGTCGATATGTGGGTTGAAGGAGTTAAGTTCTAGGGTTCGTATTGTAGGGGATGGGAATGGAAGCTCAGCCCTTTGGATATCTGAAATTACTAGAAGTGAAAGGGAAGAAGAAAGAGGGGCAGCTGCCTATGACAAGAGCAGAAGAGGTAAGAGGTAGGCAGCTACTACTTACAAGGTAGCTATCTACACCTACAAAGATAGTGGGAAAAGGTTTGCGGACACATTACCACTGCGCTTTGGTGATATAGTGTCCACAAACTTTTGACTGCCACCTTTGTACTAATGAATGGATGAGGGCCAATATGCGACCCCAAAGGCCATGGATGGTGGGGAGCCCCAGGTCTATCTATGCGCTACCTTGGTAAGTTAACACGTGCATGTAACTACATACATGTCGACAGCAACCTTGAAGGTGTCAGAACATCAAGGCAGGACATGCAGATAGATACATGTCTGGATTACCTATACGTGTCCATGTAGGTATAAGGTGTTGTACAGAAGATGCATCTTCAGTGCTCTACGGATATATTTAATAAAGGCTACATATCACATCAGGTGTGAAATGGGCGTAGTCTGTAGCAATAATTTCAACAATCTTCAGGAGAAGCAATCATACCACCTGAACCAGTCATATATGGCAACTATCACTTATCAACATACATACATAGGTGGGTGTAGTATGTACATACAGGTATGTGCCAATAGCATTCACAATATACATACATACACAGTCAGTTAGATAACGTCCCGTGGGGCATCGAACCATGACGTAGTGCGCAACAAAGACAACAATTTTGCCAATTATTTGTACCAATGGACAATTGGAGTTAAAGCTGGAGGGGGAAAGAGGAAAACAACCGGCTTTCAACCTATAATAGCCGCATCCTTATTACCTTGAATCCTTAAAAAGATTCCTAGAAGCAAATAATCATTTCCTGAACTGCCCTGCTATTGTTACAGCTTGGTAAGAATCATCTTTTCCTATCGATGCCACAGTTTTAACCCATCTCAGCAGTGCCTTTCAAAAAGTCTTCGTTGCGCTCCATCTATATTCTCTTGAGGATTGTCCAGCGTCCCTCATTTAGACAGCCCATGATCTGCTCGTCTAGGTCTTCCCCATCGTCCTGGCACGTCCAGAGATGCAGAGTTTCCAACCAGCCGGCCAGGACTTGGCCAAGTCTGAGCAGCTCACCTCCCATTTCTCCCCTATCAACACATTGCGCGCAATTATGAGGTATTTCGGTTTTTCCAGCTCGCATAATGAGCCTATGATCCCATTACTATGGCCCATACTATGATCTTTGGTATAGCTTGGATTTACCAGACAATTTCTTATAAGATAGGTCTAGCAGGAGAACGGGGAAGCCTGCTAATTAGTACTAGGGATTAACGTAAAATAGTTAACGAGTGAAAGAAAGAAAAGCTGCAATGGCAGGAAGCCGGCTGCTTAAATACAAATACTGAACAATAAAAAGCTTGCCCCTATTGCCCAGCTCCTAGCCTCTAGCCCTTATCTGATCCACCAGGTTATTATCATAACATCTTGCAAGGTGAATTCTGAAGGCGATTAGTATGTAGGTGGTACTAGGCAACTAAAAGGCAAGGCTATATATTCAAATTAATATTAGTAGCATCATCCATTGCCCATAACATTTTCACTTGGTACATGAGTTTACCTCTGGAACTAAACTGCTTTGTATTAGTAGGGGTTGGCCTTCCAGTCTTTGAGGCCACAGAATAACTAATGAAAAGAAGAATATATAAGCCAAGATATTTCCATGTACGAATAAAAGATACAGTTTCTGTGTTCAACTCACTACTTAACACTTTTTATGAAATGGATGGATTCGAATTCGGTTGATAAAAGTTGTTGTCCTAGGATAGGATACAACAGCTCCAGAGCCCTATCGAATACCCCCTCACAGTGCTTCACACTTGCGCAGTTATAGTACCACCTTCCAGCTCTTATGACTGTGCTCTATGTTGGCGGAGGCGCACATTAAGGTGTGCATCAAAGGGTAGGTTTAAGGGCTAGTCACATTAGATTGATACCACTATCGGAGCATGATGGACTGCTGCTAATGCAATACCATGTCGCAAGTTGATCCATATTAGATGTGACCGTAGTAGCAAAAGCAGTAATACATTAAAAAGATCATCGTAAATTCACTAAAGGAAGGACCCTGGTAGAAGAGAAAATGAAGTTATAGGCAACTTAGCGAGACTGAAATACAGTATACATTGGTATCATGAAGGAAACCAATACTCTTTGGAGCATATCGTGATGTTATATACGCCACATATGCATATTAGTACATCAATAAAACCCGTGGGTCCAACAGCATTGAAAGGATTATCCCCTGAGAACACGCCAGACATATGCCCTCCAGCTTCCATACCAAGAACACCCACAGAAGAAATCAAGCATACTCCAGGGGCTGCCGGACAATCAAAAAGTGCCTTGAGAATCATGCATGAATCGCAACCTGAACTTGAGGGTAAACCTGGACCATGGCAGTGTACAGGTCTGGGTGGTTTTGCATCAGGGCTTGTGGGTCCCAGGCTGAGGCAACGAAGATGGTATCGATACCCGAGCTGATCGGCGTCGTGAATATATTGCAGATTTGGAGTCCAATACTGATGAAGAGTAGATTAGCATGTTGAACTCGTAGGCTTTGCCAAAGTCTTCACTTACAGGAAGGCAAACGCAACAATCACTGGTGTGTAAGTCCCATCAGCATTGTATGCCGGGTCGGTGAGGGTAACGAAGAGATACGCAAGGAGACCGCAGGCATAACCGACAAAGGTGCCACCGAAGCCTAGGACAGGGCCGATAAGACATTCGTTGATGAGAGCATCGATGCCACGTTGCTTGATCATTCTGTAAGGGGTTAGCCGGTGTTCAGAAGTAAACAGACTGGTTTGACACTTACGTCCAAGTAGACTTTGCTGCCGCAATGTACGGGGTCCCATATAAGGCAATGTAAGAAAACGCATATCGGTTGATGAACTCAACAAGCCAGTCAAGGATGGAGAGGATGCATCCAAAAACAGTAGCAACAAGGCAACCCTATAGTTCACAATTAGCGGTTGCCCACAAAATCATTCGACACATGCCTTTGCAAAACGCGATAGTAAGGCATAGAGTGGGACATGACTTACAACAATGTCTCCAGAAGCTGCCTCATTGCGCTGGGTGGCGGAACAAATCTGGCGGAGCAGATTGATGATCGCCACAATCAGGGAGCCCAGACTGATAGAGCCAAAGCTATAGGTAAGAGATCGCTTGAGTGCTCCTCGGGTCGCTCCTTGGGGCGGATTCTGGGGGTGGAAGTACCAAGAGCCGTATACGCCAGAGATGGTGGTGTGGATCGTGTTCTTGAGCCATTCCGAGATCCAGTACATCGCGAACGTGATGAACACCAACAGTCCGGTAACCTTCGCGCTGGAACAGCCACCAGCTCCTCCAGAGCACGCCGCGTTCTGACCTGGTGCGTACTTGACATAAACAGCAACGAAGGTGATCGAATACCACGCGGCAAAGGCAGTCGCGACCAGGCCACCGAGGGCACTGACGAGATAGACATGACCATAACCCTTGGCAACATCGATGGCGGTCTTGAGCATGAGGGCGCTGAAGGGGATGCGCGGTATCCACGTGTAGAAGCAGAATATGAGGAACACCGTGAAGATCAGGAAGACGATTCCTCCGCTATAGTAGCGCTGGTACAGCATGTAGATAGCGGTCGCGAGACCGAAGACGATGTTGAGGATGCCGGTAACCCAGATGAACTGCTTCGGGAACGTTCTGGCGAGCAGTACATAGGCATAGCTGAGGACAATGGCTACACATAGGACGAACATGAACAGGACGATGGTGTTGGTGTTGAGGCCGACGCTCTGGGCGCCACCGTAGATACCACTGCCGCTGCTGCCCCTGGTGGCGGAGTAGCCCTGTAGGGCAATGCCAGACACGGCAACGAACCCAAAGAATACGATCAGGAACAAGATGCCGGCCCAAAGGTCGTTCCACTTCGGCTTCTCGACCTTGAAGACCTGGTCAAACATGGGCTTCTCACCGTAACCATTGCCATTGTCGTACCCATTGCTGGGGGCTGGTGGTGCGGGCTGTCCGTACTGGGGTTGCGCATACTGAGGCTGGCCATAGGGTTGATAGCCTTGCTGGTAGCCGTTGTTGTTGTTGTTGTTGTTCCCATAATAGGAAGCGGCCTCGCCGCTTGGCTGATAATTCGCCATCAATCAATCGTAAGACTTCCTTGGCGACGATGCAACGAGAGGTTCTGGGTATCAGTTGCTGAAAAAACACTTGCAGGCCGAAATGCAGGGACGCGACGATCTTTCTTCAATGATATGAAGATGCTAGAGAGATGAAGACACCATGCATGTGCAGGTTTTTCGAGGTTCGCTATCCGACGGAATGCAGAACTATTTGATGGTAGTGTTGGGCAATGACGTTTGGCAAGTACCTAAGGTTAAATAGCTGCACTAGCAGGCAGAGATGAGAGACACCGAAAGCTTGGAAAACAAACATTCACCTATCCGTCCGTCGCCTAAGCTAGTACGTGCATGAATAAAATTGGGTGTTACAATAGGTAGAGCTTAATACCTATTGAAACCAAATAGCAGCTCATTGTGTACATCAGAGCATTGAATGCTGCCGCTGGCATAAATTGGTTTATATAAACATGTATTACTATAATACGCATTTTATACAATAGAAGCCGTGGGCCTAGACCGGCCACCGGCTGTGTTAGTCAAGGAGCTTAGGCAGGTACAGTACCTACTTCTTTTGCAGAGTGCATCTCGGTATCAATAAGTCAATGTCGTCATTTCTCAAGCCCTCTTTTCCAAGTTTGATGTAAGGTTACTGCAAAATGTGACACATTCAAAGTACCACGTGAAATAATGCAGTGCTACATATTATTCAGTAGGTATATAACAAGCAAAGATATATCTTGCACATTTCATTGCAATCACTTGACTGTTGCCATTGTTCAGGTATTCAAGCATCTAGGTAGTAATTGCTAGCCGACGGTGTAAACGGCAACCCGGTCAGGGGCTATTGGCATGTATGTACTATGCAATTACCAGCCGACTTAGCCGGCCCATTGCATCTCATCACGGCATGGAACCTTCCATCCATTCCCCGATACAATAGGAAACTTCTTGTAAGATCAAACATCCATCTTCCAAATTATGACACATCAATGTCGCACAATTTTGATGCCTGAGAAAACCACAATTGCAGCAACATAACATGCTGCGCTCACATAGTAGGGCGTTCCCATGCCGCCCCCACCCGTGGCGATGCCCCGAACCCAAAGAAGTGCCATCAGGGGGGCGCCAAGAAGCGACCCGAGCGTCTTCACCATCATCACTACGGAGAACAGATGGGTTTCGGTCGAGTCGTGGACCTGGCCTTCATGCTTGGGCGACACTGAAGGAGATTTCAAAAGTGACAAGGTGAAGACAGGCAGGGCTGAACCGAGGGCATAGAGGAGCAGCGACGGGAACAAGAGCCATATCGTGCCTGCGAGTGCGATAGCCAGAGCTCCGAAGACCGATACAACGAGGCAGATGCGAGCATAGCGAATGTTGACCTTATCGGAAACCTCTGACTGGGACTGCGGGAGATCGGTCCTCTGCGTAGATCGCAGGATCCCCGGGATCACGAATGTAAGCAAGAAGAAGTTCACGACCGCTTTCCCGGAAAGCAAGTAACCAGCCGCTGCAAATGTCCAATTGTATCTCTTGGAGATGTACTGTGGGAGAAGCTTGGTATCCGAGCTAGCTAGCGAGGTGAGCAGGAAGCTGATCAGTAGGAGGATGAGGTTCCGAGGATGGCTTGCAACGGTCAACCGAAGGACACGGACACGCTGCTTTATGGAACTCCATGTTGATGGGTTGGAGTTCTGGGCTTTTAAGAGCGGGGAAGGCATCAGGGGCTCTCGTTGTTCGTCATCCTGCGCCGTAGTGGAAGATGTGGCTGGGTGCGACATGTCACCGGTTGGCAGTAGCGAGACCGTTGGAATCGCTAGAAGGAGGAGACAGATTGAAATCAAGAACGGGAGCCAGAGTGTCACTGTCATCGTTGCGCCGGCTAGACCAGGGCCTAGGAGATTGACAATATACGACACAGAGCTCATCCAACCGAAGTAGGTTGCCCTAATCGTAGTTAATGTCCAGCATCAAATGAAGACATCAGATTTTCATAACTCACCGTGTCACGTAGTCGTCAGTAAGACTAGCAGCCAAAGCGTAAGTGATGGAATTGAAAACACAGTCACCGCCAAGAACAGACAGGATCGGGCCGGCCACAATCGCCGCAAGCGGAACGGCATCGTGGAACCCCACCATGAGAGCCCATGCGATTGTAAATATTCGTGGTATCAAGTTCAGCCAAAGGACGGCTTTCTGTCCATACTTCTCCGCCAAGAAACCAAGCGGTATGGTCATCACGAAATCTGCCTCGCATCAGCTCGATGATACATAGACTATCCCTTCCAAGCTTCTGATAGAAACTACATAGGTAGTCAAGACCACTCGGGAGCCGGGACGACGTACCGCCGACAATCCAAGCCGTCTCCATGGCCCCCAGAATCCAGGCCAGATGCTGCTGGATCTCGTCGACCTTGCAGAGCTCCTCGTCCACGCCGCCACCCGGGCCTATCGCCGCCGGGTCGTGCGCGCGGTAATACTCGCGGCAGAGGCGTCGCTCGACGACGCGGTTCACCGGGAGCTGGTACAAGCTCCACGAGAGCTGCACCGCCAGCAGCAGCGCGAGGAGGGGCCAGACGCCGCCTCGCCTGGATAGGCCCGCCGCCGTGCGGGGGGGACGGCGCCCCTGCTGCTGCGACGCGATTCGCGTCTCCGGGCCGTCGCCCGGGGAGGCTGCGCGTTCCTCGTCGTCCATCGTGTGAATGGGCGTGGAGTGGAGTTGGTTGATGCTGATAGGATTGGGGAGTATCGACGTTTGCAGGCCTGATATAAGCATTGCGGACGACCTAACTACCTAGTCCAGTCTAGGCGCCTAACCAATAACTGATACAGGCGTTATAGTGGGCTGTGGTGACGCTAAATCGAAGGCTTGGCATGCTGTTGGGGGTCGATCCCGTGGGGGTTATCCTGCGGGGGTGGCGCCTGGGCAGTCAGAATGACTTGCCCTGACCAACCAACGGGTAGGTGTTCAATAATACCATGTACTCCTCCCACTACGGAAAAAGATCTCGAGTAAAATATACCCATACCCACGTCAATCACGACACTACGGACTGATCGCCGCGAAGTTTAGTTAGTGTTTCCAGGATTAATCATTCGGCCCACAAGGCAACAATAAAGGGGCTCTATTCTGGTCAATCATATACTCCGACTCGTCCTCCCTAATCTCTGGGAAGCTATCTTCTCATTGAGCGGCACCTACTGTCAAATGCCATCCTTAACAGTTATATGCGGCATCAGCGTTATGTTTGGATCCTCATTACATACACGATCCGCCAATATGGTTGGTGGGAACTTCGATTTAGTATTAATATGCCGGAGGCCCATAAGTCCTGATGATCTACTTATGGTTGTGCCCATTTCTTTATCACAAGCAGTTCATCATCTACTAAGTTTAATTCGTCAGGTATTTGGATGGAGGATGGGGATGGCGGGGGGTTGTGCATATATAGCATCCCCTGTTGAGCCATGTCTTGGAAGTGAAGCATGACCCCGATTTTGAAGGCCGCGGCCCGGGCCGTCTCTTTTTGTTCACGAGCCCATGCTCATATTTCATATCAGCTTTAGCTATACGTACACATGGCTATCGTGACAGGGTTTGGTTTTTTGGTGTGAGTAGCTACCTATCTACTCAATGGCTCTAGTTGGTTGGTGTATATTGGACATATATATATGGACGAAGGCTTGCTCTACGCTTCGTCTAGTCCTGGATATAACATACACCAGACGATTCAAGGCATTTAAGTAGATACTTATACCTTGGCTATCGAGTGTCAATGCATCATCTAGCCATGAAATCTCGCCGAAGTACGTATAATATCATCCACGTGGTGCAGCCAAGGACCTATCTCTCGACATGTAGGTTCCACTTGCAACGGGATGGTGACAACCGGGCTTCAACCTCGGAAAGCATTTACTTCGTTGAAGTAATATATAAAGAGGGTCCCTCATTACTTTCCAGGGGCGGGGCAGCATTTATTCTTCCAATGTCTACCAACTACAACATATACTAACAGTATCTATTTCCTATCTTTCACCCATGTTATGGAATCCTCTGACAGGTCGGATTATCGGGTTACGTCTATCTTGTAAACGAGTGGTAATAGCGTACACTTACCTTACCGAATCGGAAATTGCCGGAGGTCTGAGATGGTGCTCTGACTAGAGCTAGGCCAGTATAATTACTTTGCTCCAGGGCACCTATACTTTCAGTGATGCGTCATTGTACCTTGCGTATATAACTATATCACTGAAGGTATGCGTGCCCTAGACCAAAATAACTATAATACATGGAGTTTATGTACATGGAGGCATACCAGTGAAATATGATGGAGGGGTTTCGAAGGTTGTGATTTTGACTATAAGCTGAAACGATCCAGGCGCAAGACAACCGAATATACAATATATCGTCATATGGATAGGTCTGTGACGACCTTATATTCAACATGTTATGTTTGCTGGCTAAAGGCTGCTAATAACTTTGGAAATATCTTTTATTAATTGTGCTTAATTTATGTGGTTAACTTGAACTGGACATAGAATCCCTTGCCTTAACCAGGATCAATACTGGATTGTGGACATGTTGTAGCCTCTTATAATCAAGTATCGTAGAGTTCACCTATGGTTTAGACTTTGTTTCAGACCACTTGGAAGCTCTTAAGCGAATGCCTTCGAATCTGCCTAGTTGTTATCTCAGAATCAGACGTATTTCCTGGATCAATTCTAATTGCTAGGGACTGGTAGGTGGCTGGTAGGTGGCTAGTGGTGGCTAGTATGTGGCTGGTGGTGCGAATGATCCAGAAAAGTCGTCTGAGACGGCGATCCGAAAAAGTGCTGCACTAGGAAGAATTTTGTATGGGATAGAAAAAATCCCTCGTTAACACTCGCCCATAACTTTACCAAATCTTATCCTATAACAAATCCGAAAGTACGCCAGAAATCGTAATTCAATGAAGATTCCAATTATATTTTTGTCGACGTTATACGACTTAAATTGGTTATAATCCAACTTCAAAACGACCAAGGGGTACTAGGAAGAAAATTTCAGTCGTTCTGGACTCGCTTATTATTTTACCGTTTTACGAGATAATAACAATGCGATAACGCTCGTCGCTAGCCTTCGTCGATACCTAACTCCGGACGTTGCCGGATTTTTAATATCACAAGTATTGGTAAAGTTATAAGGAAAAAGGAAAATAGGAAAATAGTTGTCTGCCCTGGCCCCTATAGGCACCCGATCGCCGTCTCAGACCACTTTTGGGGCTAAGTGGCGCCAGCCACACCCGCCCCAAAAAAAGTGGTTCGAGGTCTGAGATAACCTAGTTGTAACCTATAAGTATTTCAACATATACCTACATGATGCATAGCTACCTAATTGCTTAAGGTAGCTTACATGAATAACGCGAAACACGGACCACCCGAATAAGCCACGGATTGCCGTAGATTGCCAAACGCGTTTTATTGATTGAATCAGCAAATTTTGGACTTGCAGCTTCGTCTTCGTCGCCAAGATTGTGACCAACGGAATGACTGGTACAAATAGCAGCACGCATGCAACTGAACCATCGGACTTCCAAAAACATTGGTTCGTAATATCATTTGCCAGATCTCAACGTACCCAACGTTGCCACGTTGTAGCCTGGACGTTTCAGCTTTTCGGGTAACTAGCCTGCCAGCCTGCCTCATCGCACCCCTAATCGCACCCCTAATCGCGCCTTCCCGTTAGGCAGGCCGTTTGTATTCACTATTCACCCAATCAACAGTTGCGGTTCGTCCCGTTAGGTACTAGGTAGGCACCTACATACCTACATACATCCCATTCCCGTCTCTTCTTCCACTTTTGCACGTCCCCGTTGCCGAAGCATTACATCAAATCGAGAATCGAGGATCTACCTAGTAGCATTGTACTTAAGGTTGCCATACTTCATCAGCCTTGGCCCACTTGCTACTTTCCTCTCGATGTGTCTCTCAATGTCGCCTTTCTATAGATGCATATGGACTGGCCATCACCATAATACCTACTTACCTACATAACTTTACACCCTAACATTCGTTCAACTCCCACTTCATTGGCGTCATGGAGACGCCGGCGGCCCGGAAGAGCATTCTGCGAAGTCTCTTCAACCACATTGCCCTTCCGGCACAATTACCCCAACGACAAGAACATGGCATCGAAGAAATCGAAACAGCCCTTGTCGACCACCTTATATCTGCTGCCAAGGTTATGAGAGACGCCCAAGCAGGGGGGCAGTGCTGCCGAGTATGGGACTCGCTCCGGATAAGTCTGGAATCATTCAAATCCCTGAATATTGGTGGCCGTTTAGAAAGAACCCAATTGATATCACGCCTGAATCAAATGAAGCCATCTGACCTGATAATTCTTCACATTCCCACGCAGAATGCAGGGGTCTTCGTCCACAGGCTTACAGAGTAAGCACACGCATTCCCCTATTTCCAAAAGCCTTCACAGTGACTGTAGCTAACGGGTCATAGGCCACATCTGGTTGACCAAGTCTTGTTCGAGTTCTTCGAGGCCTCGCCCAAGAGAGAAGCTGTCCTTGGGGCCAAGTCCGGCGCTATTAACTGGAACTTCCCAGGCACCGCTGTCCATCTGCCTTGCTCATTACTCAATGACAGTGACTTCATTGAAAGCCTCGCTACATTCCTCGAACAGGCATCTGTTGAATCTACCAAGAAGCTATCTGAGTATGCCGTCAAAGCAGGGGCAGAGGTTTGGGAAAATCGCGAGACCCCTGACCCATCACTAATCACATCACTACTCGCTGCCATATTAGAGGCAAATGGCACCCGTATTTCTCCCACACTACTTCAAAAACGGGTCAGAGACGAAGTACTATGGTCCAACGCACATGCACCATGGCGTCGCCTTCCCTGTTGGCTGGTTTTCCGGGTGTCTATTTCACGCTACTTGGCAATCATCCTAGGCGATGGGCAGGCTGCTCGGATCCAATACAAAGCCTTTATGTGTCTGGTCCATGCAACGCTTTTGGAAGAAATCAAGACAATTGCAAATCTAGACGCCCTGGAGTTCTTGAAAGCGAAACTCTGCCGTCGACTTTTCAAGTTAGATCGGGACCGTGCGGAACTCTCACATACAGGCCAGATGTCAGTCAACACGCTATTCAACATCTTGACGCCTAGGATGAACAAGGCAATCCAAGAGGCTATGGCTAAAATCGAAACTATCTGGGAGGAGGAAAAGCTGAGAACCAAGAAGCCTATCCTCCCCCTTCCTCCTCGAGCCACTGAACAAGATCTACGATTAACTCTTGCGGCGAGCCGCCAGTATCTTCGTGATGCGCAGATGCGGTTCCATGGCTTGCGCCGTCAAAATCAGATGCATGGCGCCAACTCAATCGTTTATACGCCTAAGCAGCATATTCATGACTCTGCGCAAACATATCTTACCTTGTTCGATCTAGAGGAGAAAATCTCACTTGAATGTACTGATCCTACCTCTGGGGAAGTGGACCTTACTCAACTATGTCTCGACCTTCATCAGACCCTTCTCGAGTACCTTGACAGCGTCGGTACATCCTATGACGGCAACAAGGAGCAAAAATCACTTATGCTTCTACTTGTCATGGAGGTTTGGGTAGCTTTAGACCAAGCTGCGTGCACAATATTTTCCCTCATGTTGGATTTTCACCCAATGTTCCCTCCTCATCTGATGGAAGTGCTTCATCTTTCTTCGTTATACGATGTAGCCCGTGCTCGAAAAGTCCAGGGTTATCTACAAACACGAGAAGAAAAATGTAAAGATAGGCATGTGACCGTGTTCGACGATCCAGGAAAAGGATGTTTCGCGGAAAGATACTTTGATGAATCTGCCGATGCAGAAACACTTGCCGAGACGCTCTGGTCCATACGGGAAGTGGCTGACGAGGAGCGACAGAGAAAGGAACGTGAATGGGCAAAGTTGACCACGGAATACGAAGCCTTAGCGAAAGAAATCAACTCGACTACGTGTCTTTACACCTCGAGTTTCGATGGGTTTCATCCGCCTAGGCATGATGATCGATATTGTCCCAAATGCCAATTGACCCAAAGACAAGAGCGAATCAAGATACGCATTTTCGAGTCGCCTCTTCCTGAATCAGAAACTCTTGCGAAGGTGGTGGTGTTTGAACTGTGTTGCCCTCGTGCTTTTTCGGCGTACCGTGACGCAACTTGGACAATTCTATATCGACTCGCCAACGAAAACCAGGAGGACGCCCTCAAACCACGGGTATGCTTGAGAGAGTATTCCGAACTGGCGCCATACTCTCAGATTCATGGAGAGTTGTCCTTGGCCTCCACTGCCAAATCATGTGAGCAATGTTGCAGTCAAACATACGATTCCTTTTTGCTAACGATCACAGTCTTAATGACGCATTGGAACATAGTGCGCTTTCCTGTCGAATTGAAAGATGTTTGTCTCCCTAATGCCCTGAGATTCGCGTATTTCGATCAAGCAACTCAATCCTGGCCCGGCCGGAAGCGACTACGTCCATCCTTCGCTCATCAGTGCAAACTCGAGATCCCAAAGACATCCCCCTTTTTCACTCTACTCGAGGGTAAGGCATCCAACGTCAATGGTGATGGGCCATCTTCGTACGAAATTGTCGCGAGCCAGTCTTCCTGCCCGCAGGGAATCAATGTCAATGAATTCATGGCATTCCAATCTCTCCTATCCGGAAAACGGCGGCGCTGGATCACAATATTGATTGAGCTTGGCTCGTCAAATCTGAATTTAGCCTCCGAGGCGGCAGTCAACCTGCTCAGTCACCTAGCCCTTCAAACTGGACCAATTGATGTTACTGATAAATTGCTTGGGGCTACCCACAGTGCCTTCCGCGACCCTTCGTTCTGTTCCGCTTTGTTGGCTCAATTGGATGAGAAACTCGAGGGGATTTCCTCAAATTGGAGAGAAACGTACCTGATGGAAATTGTCATCACGTTGACAATCTGTGCGATTACTTTCACAGAGCCCTTCGACGAGATGAATGAGATAACCATTCGAGCCCTGGAAATCCTAGTCAAGGCTAGAGAATTCACTTTACAATGGGTTAGGAAATTACATCAAGAAATGCACGGCATACACGACTCCAAGTCCGCGCAGAATTGCCAAATATACATCCTTTGGGCGGCTCTACTGTGCAAAAGATCTTTCGTTACTTACCTCCAGGTGGAGTGGTACTCCATGAGCCGAGAGGCGCTCGCGGTGTTAGTTGAGTGTTCTGTTACAGCACATGACAATCTTCCAAAGAACATACAGGAACTCCCTAAAATGCTACGCAATTCGATCGTGCGTGACTTCAGGTTGATGCATGAAATGCAGGGCCTAATTATGACAACCCTAGAACTTCACGGCAGAGACGCTATGCTGGTTGCATTGCATAATCAATGGGCTGCTTCAGATTCGAAGCACATACGAGATCTAGAGTTCGAAACAGAGTGTTGGATTCGTCTTCTCGTAGACGATGTCAACGATGGCGATGGCAAACCCCAGATATTGAATTATAACTATCTCCATGGTATTTTGCTGATCGATGGAGAGCCATTGGGCGTAAGTTTTGACTCGCCGATCATTTGTTTTAGCTAACGAATATAGCGTCTTCCAACCGATCCCCAGAGCGAGCTCATACTTGCCGAGCTATTTGGTCCCCAAACCCTGACCAAGTACCCTTCACGTGTCCTGGGAATGTCACATGGTAAGAGGTTTGTCAAACTGGTTCAGAAGAGTATATCTAACGGGTTCTAGCATTGACTATTAAAAGAGAGGGCTACACAACACATGTTGGTTACGATAAAGGAATAACCATCATTCGAGCTACCCGAGACCATCGCATTCTGGAACTCATACCTCGGCATATATTTCAAAACCTCAATCTCTTCGACCTTCCTGCTGATTTAGTGGACGAGTGTATCCACTGGTTGTATGTACGGCCTCGAGAACACGCCAGAACCGTGACTGATATCTTGTAGGGACATCAAAACCGGCATCCTCTTTATTCGTAAGAAAGCCCACAGTATCTGGAGAGAACACCCACAGCAATGGAAGGTAAACCTTGCTACCTCTATATGCTCTCGTATGACTCCCTTCGGAAAACAAGAGAGGCTAGTGGACCCATTCTCTGGACTTTCCGCACGGATTTCCAGAATTTTCGAGTTTTTCGAACCCCGGCGACATCTGACAATCTACCAACCCGATGGTCACGCGTTGACTGTTGACCTTCCTCGAATGCAACTGCGATGGTTTGTCAATAAGAATCAGCGGCTACAATGTAGACATCTTTTTTCCGAGTTGGACCGAGATCAAGTAAGTTTTGACGATGCCCGCCACTAGGATCATGTCCTTGCCCCATCGTTTATGTGGACTCTATGAGCGCCGGATATACAAGCAACGATTCTAACTGATATATCATGACCTGTATCCGCTTGCTATGATAAAACACAGGGGATCACTGACCTGAGCTACTAGGACGCCGGAACATGGTTCGGATTTGATAGCAAACTTGTTTGCCGGAGTGTCAAGGATCCTTCACAACGCTCCATTCTCGTTCCACTCGGCGACATCAAAGCAATCAAGCGAGGTTGCCACGTTCAAGTTTGCGTATTGGCATCTGCCCAGCCACCAGTTCATTACATTCGTTTCTCAGTCAATACAACGCTGGGGAGACTTGATTGTGCTGCTGAACCCGCCATGCTCTACAAGAAAGCCGAGATCCATGCACTGACAAATGGCCCTGTAGCGGATCCCCTAACGCGCAGGACTGGTGCAGAAGAGGCCCTGAGTATCTTGTCATCCGGAATATGCCAACCTTGGAGCCCACTGGGGGGTGGCCCCTTACTGACTCTTCATTCCATTGCCAGCTTATCGCCAAGGCGCGAATACTATCCTGAGAATATGAGGTTGATGTCTAAGGAAACCTGGAATCCTGATCTACCGACAAGGACGCAGCGGGAGGAATACCAAATACTCATCGATCGGATCCTTTTGCATTCCAAAAGGTTATCCAGTTTCTCACCTTCTACAGTGGAGACATCTGCGCTTGCCCCATCCGGAAATTGGCAGCTCAACCAACGAGCTTTGATGCGCCGACAGCTTCACAGGCGGCACAATGGTCTCCAGCTCCCGTCTCCCACTGACACTTCATATGATGCTCGAGACCGACCATGCACGTCTAGTAGGAAACACGCCAATGTGGTGGAAATAACGTCTCTCGTACGCGAGAAACCATGTTCCATGAGAACTGTGACGAATCTTGCGGACCAGCTTTCTCGGTCACTTTTGATCAAGGGTTATACACAAGCGTTCGACAAGATGACGCTGAGTGATCGTCTAGATATTGACGTGCGGCAGAATTGGGGCCCACTTGTCCGATTCGTGAGAGAAATTGCTAACCAATACAGCCTCATGTTCTTCTTAGGTGCCATTTCTTTCCGGGGAGACGAATCCATTCCGTTGATACGTGTTTTAGTATCTATCTATTTGTACAACGAACTGCGCTCCCTGGAACTTCCAAAGGCTGTCGAATATCATAGTTTTCGCCCTCGTGAGGTTCCCAAACTTGACGTCCTACTCAAGCTGGCCCAGAACTTCAAATTTCCAGCCCCTGAGGTGAGTCACTTGCAATTATTGATACCCTCCACGATTATAGTTCCCATGTATATGCCTCCTAGTGCAGTTTGTGTTACGGCCCATCAAGGTTGATATCTGGTCTCCTTTTCGAACTTCCCATATGATGTGTCGGATCGCTGATAACAGGTTTTTTTAGGACCCACCGCTTCTCAAATTTGCAAGTGGGAAGGCTCGAAAGAAGTTATGGCAAGCTCGAGAATCTCATGCCAAGCAGGCCGACATGGACTGCCAGATATTTGCAGAGTCATTGGTCCAACAATGGCCTTGCGAGACTCCAAGTATAGGAGATTTGAGCAGGACTTTACTAATAGACATAGAAGCAGCTTATGGTGTGGTACTACCGGAGTTGCAGAGGCTTTACTACAACCACGAATTCAACCTTCACCTTGATCAGCTTCAGCATGCCCTGGACCAGCGGAATACAGATAATATATATCAGCGGCCCTCGGCCTTCATACGATCAGAACATTCATTTTCTAGACCATCCGCTAGCTACGATCTTCCTAAGCTTAGTACTGAGTTGACAAGAATGGCGATGGTGTACACCATTGCCCCAGACCTCTCTCCCTCCAAGGACCGCTCAAGAAAGGTTGGCAAGAAAACTAGCAATCATACGCGAGGCTTGAACCCTACTATTTCGGAGCCCCTTATACAAAGATCCGTAAATGGTACTTTGCCAAGACACGCCACGGAGGAACTCAGCCAGATAGTCGACCTGTTCCTCCATTCTACATCAGCCATCCACCGACGGTATGCTTCCGAACTCCAGCAAAGCATCTCCGCCTTTCGTCATTTCAACCCATCAGACGCATTCAGTCGACCATCACACGTTGTTGCCAAGTACAACATACCTCAGCTTCAACAAGCCATTGAAACTCAATTCAATGCTATCGAACACGCGATGAGCCAGCCGAGTGCATCGGTATCACAAATGCAGGTTGAGTGGTTGAAACTAGGAAATCTATGGCCGGTTGTAACTCGTGTCACTATACTTGAGCAACTCCGGTCTACATCTGATTGTATTTTTGGTAGTGGAATGAAGCAGAACATCATCCGAGCTGCACTTACAATTACTGAGCTTCAACGACAGGTCAGGATTGAGTCGTACAGACAATCCCATGAGATAGCGCGCCTGGAGGAAGAGCAAGGCAACCTGGGTCATACAAATTGGCGACCAGATGAATATCCGGACTGGCTGCTGCTCGAAATCGAATCCAATCTCCTCATTCGGGAAACGCAGGTCGAAGTAGCGTTGGCAATAATTGCTCCAAAGTCTAATGAGTGCAGCGTTCTTCAACTGAACAGTAAGTCATTTCCTGAGCGATACATATCCAGCGTATTCTTACAATATAGTCCTTCAATAATAGGAGTTGTCGCTCTTATACCAAGGAACTCCACCCAAAGCCTTGAAGAGGGTACATTCAATGAGCAGTAGCTAACAGAAAGCAGTGGGACAAGGAAAGACATCATGCATCATCCCAATGGTCGCCTGTGTGTTGGCAGATGGGAAGAATCTCATGCGGGTTTCAATACCTAAAGCCCTCCTACAGCAGACCGCCCAGCTGCTCCAGACTCGTCTAGGATGTCTCATTGGAAGAGAAATTAGCCACGTACCTTTCTCCCGGAGGACTTCAACGAATGAAGACCGCGTCAAACTCTTCCATAGACTTCATCGCGATGTCCAGAAGAAACACGCAATTCTTCTAACTCTTCCAGAGCACCAATTATCATTCATGTTGAGTGGTGTCCAGCGCGTATTGGATAATCGCATACCGGAGGCTAGTATGATGATCCGAGTTCAGAATTGGATCCAGTCCCACGCTCGCGACGTCCTCGATGAAAGCGACCACACGCTTGCCGTGAAGACTCAGCTTATTTATCCATCAGGTTCCCAGATGGCAATTGATGGGCATCCACATCGTTGGCTTGTTGCTGAACAGTTACTTCACATGGTGGATATGCATCTGCACGACTTGGCATATAGTTTCCCACATTCCATCGAAGTCGTAAGACGCGAAGAGGGTGGGTTTCCCTTCGTATTCTTCCTTCGCCCAGACGTCGAGGAAGAACTAGTCAATCGGCTCAAACGCGATATTTGTCAAGGACATCGGGGAATCATTCCTATGGAAACTCTAGACACAGGAGATCGTCTTGCCATCAAAGAGTTCCTGTCAGGCGGAAGAATCCGTCAAATCAGTATCGACCGCGTCCGCAATCTGTGCCCAGATAGGCCTCATCTCCGGCAAATTGTCTACCTCATCAGAGGGCTATTAGTGCACCGGATTCTTCTCATGACCTTGAAGAAGAGATATGGTGTTCAATACGGTATTCACCCCCTAAGGGATCCAGTCGCTGTTCCTTTTCATGCAAAAGGTGTCCCTTCAGAGCAGTCTGAATTCGGACATGTCGATGTAAGTGACTGTGTGGTTTTCTTATTTGATCTTCCCATTAGAACTTCTTCTACGACTCCGTTTTGCTGGAGTGAGC
This sequence comes from Diatrype stigma, assembly GCA_022225965.2. Lineage (NCBI taxonomy): Eukaryota > Fungi > Ascomycota > Sordariomycetes > Xylariales > Diatrypaceae > Diatrype > Diatrype stigma. The sequence continues at coordinate 231,122 of JAKJXP020000021.1, read as the reverse complement.
TGCTAACCGCAAGTTCTGTAGGTGGCGATACTCCTCACATGTCTGGCGTTTTATCACGGCGGAATCAATTTGCAACAAACACGTCAGGCTCTGGAGTCTGTTCTGAAATCTGACGACCCTGCTTCGGAGTATGATAAGTGGACTGACGACGACGACTTCCCCGATTACCTACGCGATTGGCATTCGATCAATGTAGATGATGCGCAACAGCTGGATCACATCTGGAAATGCGTGAAATATAAAGTGGCTGTCATCGATTACTATATGAACCACTACGTATTTCCACAGCATGCAAAGCAGTTCAAGGTCAAGTTACAGTCAAATGGCTGGGATATTCCATTGTTTTCGACTTCTGAAGGAGCAGTCTCCAAGACGAAACTTTTGACGACAGGGTTCTCAGGCACGTCAGACGAGCGGGCAAACTTCCCATTGACCGTCAAGCAGGATGATCTGCCATCGCTTGCACATACGAATGCGGAAGTTCTCACATATTTGTTGCAACCCCGGTCTAGACGCTGCGTTGTCATGGAACATAACCACAAGCGCCTAACCGAGGTTACATTCCTTCATTTGCTGAGGAGGCATAGGATACGTATCCTGATTGATGCGGGGGCGCAAATCCTGGAAATGAATAACATGGAGCTCGCCCAGACATGGTTGAAAGTTGACGGAGAAGCGACTGTCGCCCTTTTCTTCGACGGCGATAAGCCGTATATCATTTCAAAACAGGGGACCAAAACCCCCCTTCTAGCGTCACCATACGCAGATAACCTGAGTCAGGTGCTCGTATATGTGGACGAGGTATGCAATTGATGCCCCTTGCTCTTTTTACTTTCCCCCTTTTCGTTCACCACTTCATTAAAAATTTTACTTACTATGTTATAGGCACATACCCGTGGAACAGATCTGAAGTTTGCGCCACAGGCGAAAGCAGCATTGACTTTGGGCCTCGGTCAAACCAAAGATTCTTTAGTCCAAGGTAAGTCGACAAAATGCCATATACCACAGATAGGGAGTTAACTGGTCATAGCGGCAATGAGATTGCGACAGTTAGGAACCACCCAATCAGTCACCTTCTTTGCCCCTCCGGAAGTCAACCAGAGTATCAGAGATCTATGCTTGAAAAGAGACCTTGATGAAATCGACTCTCGAGATGTGTAAGTATACTTCAATGTCCGTTGGCATTCTTGTTCGGGAGCGCAACAGCCCGCAGGCGTCCCTCACACTCTTCATCTATTCCCTTGCTTTTTGTCTACTATTTCTACGACCAATTACTGATTTTGAGTAGTATATACTGGCTTCTGAACAATACTTGCAATCATCTCGAGTCCTTGCAACCTCTATTCTATGCACAGGGGGTAGATTTCGTAAGCAATTTCATATTTACGTATCGGGTGCCCCTTCCAACCGCGCTCTTTCGTTCATCATAGAGGCCTTGCCCCTAGAAACAATATTACATTCATAATAATCACCAGTTAGTCGGCGGTAAACCCAAATGGCTGACTAGACCTATCTAATACAGTGTAACCGAATGCAGGCAGCAGTGGATTACCCAGACTTCCTCACAGACGATGACCAACGTACATCGTACGTTGCAGCTATTCGTCAGACAGAGCGTCAGACCCTCCAGCAGCTGTATGCCCCGAAGACGAAAGTCAACGCGAAGACCAAATCAGCCATACGGTTCAATTCCAAGATAGCTAGATTCACACGGGATTTAGAAAACAGAAGGAAGGATTTCCAGGATACCGGCCAAGCAGTCCATGCTTCAGCGTTACAGGAAGTCGAACAAGAACGTGAACTCGAGTATGAAGTCGAGGCTGTGCGTCAAGTCAAGAGACCAATACCCTATACTCCCTGGACGTTTCCCGGCCTACACAGGGATTTAGAGATATTCGCGAATACAGGGCGAATCCCAGCCGGGTCAAGTTGCTTCATTCGCATTTTCAAATCCCTCGCAAGGACATCTTTAGGTCGCAAGTACAAGATCAATCCGGAAAGTGGTTCCGCCCGACTATTCATAACCGCGGAGTTCGAGCGGACAGTAAAGCTCGGCATTGAGTCTACGAATGACAACTTCATGGTATGTTCTCATAATAAGCGACTTAATCAGTGGTGACTAACAACCCGTAGCGCCCAGTTCAGTGGATACTCTATTGTCCATCTCCGGAAGCGGCCGTGGCAGTGACCCCTGAAGAGGCCGAGATCCTCCTACCTCTAGTTCGCAGATCGGACAACGCTACTTACCTGCTAACCTACGCTGCTCCTGCCACGAGAAGGATGCTTCACTTCAACAACTTGAAGTATTATACCATACCTTCACTTCCCGACTCCTGGTCTGCGCCTGGCTGGCTTCGAACTGAACTTGGCTTCTTTGCGGGGAGGCTATATTTCGAATGGTCCGAGTACAGTACCATTTGCGACCTTCTTGGGATTGATGCATCGGCACCGATGTTGAACGAGTCGGAATCGTCAGAAGGAGACACGAGCGACGAACGAGCAACTGAAGCTAGTAATGAAACGGCAATCACGATTCCAGCCACCGACGGTCAGATTGACAGTAAAGAGATCAGTAGTTCCCGTCCCAAACCACAACGAACAGGCTTAAGTCCGAAGCCTTTTACTTTCACACAGGATTACCTCTCCGTGCGCCGTCGAGGCCAAGAGATCTCGCACACTCCAATGGGCTTCCTGTGTATGGGCAAGCCGCTCCATGAAAACCATGCTTTCTTCAGACTTGAACAATCCACGAGGCCAAAGAAAAGGTTGGCCCCCGTTGCTATGGCGCAGGTAGATGGCGGAGATGCGGAACGGGTCGGGGATGATATGGAGGTGGGCGAGTACGACCCTAGCGCCGCGCTCCGAGGCGATGAGGAGCACGAGGAAATCGAGTATGACGAGGCGGAAATGTATCATGAGGAAGAAGAGGATCCGGTGTCTGGGTCCAACGTGGGGAAGGACGGTAAATCTTCGGAGCAGAGTCGTCATCGTGGTGGGAGGCGTTGATGGAAGGGACGACAGAAGGCGTTGAAGGATTGGAGAGGGGACGGGTTTCTACTTGGGACCTCTTGGCTTCTCCCTGCACCACGTGTTCCTTTGTGTGTGAGTCTTTTCGCAATTAGCTTCATACTTGTAAGTCTAGATTACTATTCCACATTTCACTGTAATGCAGTACTTTCTGAACAGATGCATCATCTGGTTTCCTGCGTGGCATTGATCGTATTCCACTCGTCACATGTTTATCCCGCAAATGCATGCAGCCTTATCTATAGTGACGAGCACGTAGGGGTGAAACTCGCTAGATATGCTGGATCAGTTGCTCGGCGGCCATCGCTGTAACCACACCACGGACTACGATGCAACCACGATTACCGCGTTGCATCCCCACATCTAACCGTGACCGCCGTGCAGCTGAGCAGCTGAGGGGTGATATTCGCGGCGCATCTGAGCATCTACCATTGCGTCGGGTACCTCGTAATCGTGCCAAGTGATTTTGATTAACAGTTTCAACATCACGAGATCCCCTTCCTTATCAGGGAGGTTTCCAACCTCTGCCACGTCCGGGTTATGATTTGACTTCTTGCGCAATGAGCACCTCATATGTGAACATATCTTAGATCAAAGCATGACCGCATGTGCTTGCATCTTGGTATTGGCATCTCTCTTACGACCTTCGTTACCCTTTGATTATACCTAGTACTACCTTCGTGCTCAGCTACCTACATACTGCTACGTCAGGGGGAAGCCCCGCTGTGCAAGCAAGTCTCAGTTTGTTTATTCAAGGCTCTCTCGAGCTAGAGTTGCTTCGGCTTCGATTATTGATATTCCTGATGGTCCGTTGCCGCGATTCAGCTGACAGCTATCTTGATCAACTAGGCGTTCTTCAGGCCTCGATCGCGTCCTGCGGGTATCCAACCTCGTTGCTTGACTGGACGAACGATCATCAGGCCTTTCCAGCAGTAGCACGCCAATGCGATTCCAACCCTGAACGAGCTTCTGACTCTGGTCACTAGGTGAAGCCGTTCATCTCCGGGTCAGATAGATGGTACTTGACGAAATTGGCTTTATTGGGTGGGTGCGGTTAACAGGATGCTATGATTTTTCAGTATGAATAATCATAACTTCTACCTCGAATCCGTAAGTGCATATATGGAAAGTCGCAATTATGCTGCACACTGACGTTTGTAAGTAAGTTATAGTGTCTTACTGTTCCCATGATAGGTGTTTCAATGTCATACCAAACGGTGACGTGATAGTGCGAATTCAGGAGAAGTATAAGGGGAAAAAGCGGATCGTTGTGGATTATATTGAAGGTGTGCTAAATGCAATTGTCTGTTTCAGACAAGTCATAAACATATTTATGCATGAAGACAGCACGCTAGTTAGTTAGGCAGTATAGGCTTAGGCACGTCGTCACTGGCAATGGCTAAATGGCCTTCTGTAGAGCCGTGCCTGTATTACATATTGTTAGAACTGTTAGCCCTGGGCTTTGTTATTGTCTCTTTATACCTATATCAATATGGAGGACAACTTGAATACAAAGAAGCTGTAACAAGTTGCAAGTCATTGATTAGTTAGCACTCAAACACCCCACTCAGTATACCTCATAGGCGGGCCGCTAAGTAACAGCCTTGAAGCCAACCTAAACATAATCCCAAACGCTAAAGCTAACGCTACTCTAGGCAGATCCCACTGAAGGTAGCACGAGCTATAGTACATACCAGCATACCAGCTACCTACCGCTTTGAGTACTTAGTATACTTACTTACCTCTCTACATAACAGTCATGGGGATCGCTGACGAACGTCACGAGGTTTAGAAGCTCCCGGCTCACTGCATTCTCAAGCTTGAAATGGCTACAGAGCCCGAGCTCCTTGCTGATATCAGATGTCGCTATATGCGTATTTACCCATGACACTGGACCTGATGATCATTGCCCCTTGCGCTCCATGACATGGACGATCCTGTGGCTCTGCTATAGCCTGTTTATATAACCGAAACACCTCCAGACCATACAAACCTTCAGTCTTCAACACCATCTCACAACCTCGAAGGACCTTGGCAACATGGTGAAAAGACTCACCTCGCTATCCCCGGCCGATGGGAGGTCATCTCCAACCCCGCTGCCCGACGCTGCCTCCCATCCTCCCATTGATCTGCTGAATCTGACCTTTTACCGCCAATCAGTCAGGCGCTTCATCTTCAGCAACAATATTCCTCTCACTAGTCTAGTACCGGGGGAAACCATCGACCTTGAGTTGATGCACCCGATCGTGGGCAGCCCTGCCAACCCCTGCACCTATGCTATCAAGGATGGCTTGTTGGAGATCAGCTCAAACACGACCGGCTCGCCCGCCGAGTCAGCCATCTATGTCGGCGGCGTGAACCCCTATGCCGTGTACGAAATTGATGTGCAGAAGATCGACCTGGGCAGCAGCGTAGAGACGGACCCCCCCCAGCAACGTCAGAACGTGGAGATCACGCTAGATTTCGCGACCGCCGACCGGCAGACGCACATCCAGGTCGCGGCGATCTACCCGCGCGCCGACGCCGCGTTCGAGGTGCGGCTCGTCAAGGACGGCGTGATCGCGCACACGTCGCCGCTCTTCCTCGGCCCGGCCCCCGAGGCCCCCTACAAGCTGCAGGTGCAGCTCGCCGGCATCAGCCTCAACGCCTTCTACACGAAAGGCGGGCAGACGACGCACCTGGGCCGCATCGACCCGGCCACGGACAGCTTCCGGGACCACCTGGACTTGCGCCACCGCCGCACCGCGCTGGGGTCCACCTTCAACGTGCTCACGACCCTGCCGCCGGGCGGAGGCGAGGGCGGCGCGCGCGTCGTCCTCGGCGGCGCCTCCTCCTACCTGTCGGCCGGCGTCGGGCAGGCCGACGTCCGCAACATCACGCGCCGCGACGGCGCGCCCTATTTCGACGACGCCGGCGCCGACCGGAACCGCCTCTGGTTCACGTTCACGGCGCGCGGCCTCGGCACCGGCGACGGCACCCAGGGCGTCCTGAGCCTGGACCCGAGCGCGGCCGACTTCCGGTTCGAGGGGACCGTGGTGTTCGACCACGGCGACGGCCTGCTCCGCAACGACTACGCCTCGCACCTCTTCTACGACGACCGCGCCCGCGCCTGGCGCGCCTGGGTCTGCGACTTCGGCGGCGCCCGCCGCCGCGACGGCCGCGCCGGGTCCGGGCTCGTGGTCGCCGAGTCGCCGCGCGACCCGCGCCGCGGCTTCTCCGTCATGGCCGCGCGCGCGCTGGCGGCGGGCAGCGACATCGCCGGCTTCCACGAGGATCCGTGCGGCTTCTACGACGAGGCCGCCCGCCGCTGGCGCCTGCTCACCACCGACATGAGCGTCGGGTTCCGGGCCCACCTGTTCGAGTCCGTCGCGCACGGCGATAAGGGCTGGGACGGCCCCTACGTCCCCGTCCCGGGCTCGCGGCCCGTCGAGCACAACAGCACCGGCACGCTGATCCAGAAGATCGGCGCCGAGCGCTACGCCCTCGCTGGCAGCAGCGACGGCGCTATTTTCGTGTACTCGTACCCGAGCCTCGAGGAGTTCGGGACGCTGAAGATGGACTTACCGCCTTTTACGCCGGGGAAGAACTCTCGTGGTAAGTCGCTTTGCCTCTTATGCTGTTATGTTATTAGCTATACCCTGTTTTCTTTTGGCGGCTACGGGAACTTTGGGCCCAGTGACTCGGAGACGGACCAGGAGAGAGGAGACCTGGTGGGTGAGGGGCTTGGTTGGGGACGCAAAGCCCTCTCTTTATTCCAGGGGCTGTGATCAAAATGAAAATAAACCTGGCCCACCCACATCCCAACGGAAGGGAAGAAGAAAAAGTTGAGGGAACTTTGCTAACGCGTATGAACCCCTACAGTGTGGCCAAATATCGTACCGCTGCCGGCAGGGTACCCGGCCCGGTACATGGCCCTCATGATGGACCGCGCCAACTTCCCCGGCGTGCAAGGCGATACCTGGAGTTACGGTGCCATGTACATATACTGGGCGTATACTGATGATATATCTACCCTTCCATATGAATTCGCTACTAGGTAGTACTATAGATGTTAGACTATGGCATATGTAGTCATATGCCTGTATATCTGTATATATATGTGTATAGATTTCCTGCCATCTAAATACTGCTATAGATTACCACTTACGCACATAGTATGAACGACCATCGGAACACTTTCATAAAAGGCTACCATAGACTTGTGCCATGAGGACTGCTCAATTCGAAGAAACGCATTGTCACCATCTAACTAAGTGAGGCAGGGACGGTTTACCCCTGTCGACCTCCCCATTTCTTAATGACGACTTGGGGAATTAGTTGAATATCATGCCGGGGATACAGCCCTGGGGACACACTATGCGTAAGGCCGCATCGGCGTCTGGGACTGGGGAAATGCCTGCTTAGCTTCAATGCATAGCTCAATGCATAGCTGCAAAGCTTAACTGGCAGAGTCGACACTCAGCCCTCTTGGGCCAAGACCCTTGGCCATCATTGATGATTGAGTCTCGTAACGTCCCCATTGTGGGGGAAGCTATGCCAAATTCATTGGGAGCATGGGAAAGTGGCTTCTTGGCTACAAACAAACACCGCTAGAGTACTGCGGGCAGTGAGCTGTAATTATCATGAAGTTTAAAGGCTGCGCATCTTACTAAGAGTGGGTACAGACGATTACCCCCTGGGGATGATCATGACAACTACCGACTATAGCGGCGTTTTCCTTTGTACGAGACCTATACGAGCCATGTACGAGCCACGTACGAGTCAAGGTACGAACCATGTACGAAGTCATGTACGAGCAACGTCGGAGTCGTGTACAATCCACAGCCATTCTACGCGTATAGCTTGGGTCCTTCAGCTTGGTAGGCGGAATACTTGGATGCTGTGTCATGGGAATATGAATATAAAAGATGGCGATCATCATGTTCAGAGTTGCTGCTTTTTGTACGGCATACTACTCACAGTTTGTTGCGACTCTCAGCAAGGTCGACGATGATACACTACCTCTCCAGTGTTGCGCTGCTGCTCGCAGCCGCCGCGAAGGCAACACAGGTTACCAACAACACGTTCGCATCGAGAGTTAACTGCGCGTGTACCGAGCTTTCACAGAAGCTTCCTGACTCGGTCTTGGTTCCGACCTCAGCCAACTTCACCACTGAAACCAAACACTTCTGGGACATCCGATCGGCTGTCTCCCCGGCTTGCATGTTCTTTCCCACCAGCGCCGATGAGGTTTCCGAAGGAGTTGCTACCTTGACATCTTGCAATGCCGAATTTGCCATTCGTGGTGGAGGGCATATGAATGTTAGTCCCTGCTCAGTCTGTGCCACTATCGGTCTCATACTAACTACATATTTCAACAGTTCCCCGGGGCCAACAACATCGCGGGTGGTGTCCTTATGGCTCTGAATAGGTTAGACGAGATTGTAGTGAACGAGGAAGACTGCACCGTTTCGATTGGCCCAGGTAATACGTGGGCTGACGTATACGGCGCTCTGGACCCGTACGGATTGTACACCAACGGCGGTCGTCTGAAGACCATCGGTGTTCCTGGCCTGTCCTTGATAGGCGGCTTCCACTACTTCATCAACAAGTTCGGCTATACCATGGACAGCATGCGAAGCTACGACGTCGTCCTCGGCAACGGCACGCAGGTGGTCGCGAGCGCGACGGAGAATCCCGACCTCTTCTGGGCCCTGAAAGGCGGCGCGAACAACTTCGGCATCGTGACCAAGTTCGTGATGCAGGCCTACAAGATACCGCAGATCAGCACGACCATCCAGGCATTCGACGAGGCGTCTATAGAGAAGTTTATCGAAGCTGCCGGCGAGATGGCGATCAACAGCGACGCTGAAGTAGGCGCGGGCTCGGTTTTGAGCATCAGTTACAACGCGACGACTGATTCGCTTAGCGCAAGCCTGCTGGGAGTGCAAGAGGGCAACGAGTCGCCCCCTTCTCGTTTTGCGGCCTTCGATGCTGTTCCGTCCATTTCTCGCTCCGACAACATCACGACTCCGGCTGTGTGGCACAGTGTTTTGGAGACCCCTAATCAGCTCTGGCGGTGAGTGTATCTCGCAGTGTTTCCGATGACAGTGATGAAACTGACTTAGGTATCTAGTATCCAATTTGCGCACCATACCGTCAAGGCCACTGCTACCGCACGCCTGTATGAGATCCTTAAGGCATGGAAGGTTGCTGTAGGGGAGGTCTCTGATGTACAAGGCCTGCATGCCACCTTTGTGCTGAACACCATGCCTAAAAGCGCAGCCACGGTGGCTAAAACCAACGCGGTCGGCAATGTCTGGGGTCTAGAAGACGAGGAGTCTCTAATCAGTAAGTTTCCCTTCTCCTGAAGTACAGCTCAACACGGCAGTACGGACTACAGACTGACCAGATCTCAGTTTGGCAACTATCCACTGGGTGGGACAACGAATCCGATGACCTGCGCATGACTGCGTGGTCCAAGAACTTCATCGAATACCACCACTCGATCAACCAGAACCTGGGCGTCGCCAGCGAGTTCGTATACATGGGCGACGCCGGGGAGTTCCAGAACCCGTATCTCGGATTTCCCGCGGCGAACGTCGAGAAGCTGCGGGAAGTCCGAGCTAGCTATGACCCTAACCAGGTTTTCGTCAAGCTGAACTGGGGAGGCTTCAAGCTTTCGGTTTAGATGAGGTCGCGAACAGGCTAGAGCACGGGTGCCAACACCATAGTTAGGCATTTTGATTGGACATCACCGAGGCTGCTGGGATATCCAGTTTCCATTTAGAATATTTTGACATAGAAGTCTCAGAACCCGATAGACGAGAAGACAAAGAGCTGCAACAAGATACCTAAGGCGTTCTGGTTTGTCGGACGCCCCTTAAGGTTGAATATTAATACACTCAGAATACATTTTGTCTTCTTCACTAGACGTCGTCCTAACTACACATGAACGCCTTTGGGGTGTTATTTCCCAAAAATCGGCGTTGTCGTCGTCAACTTACCCATCCGTGGCATTAGGAGCAAAACACCCCGTGACCCATATACACCTAACACCTGCAATGGGTGATGCGTCAGGAACCACACTCGAGCCTCTTGATCGGCTGACTCCTCGCCCCGGTAGTCCCGGTGCTTTAAATGACGTTACTTGTGATACCTTGACTCTAGTCACTTTTGAACATTCCCGAGGACTTTAGCAAACATATATTACCCGTTAGTCGTAGGCGCTAGGCGTTGAGAGACCTTGTATAATCCATTCGGATAAGAGAGATACATTCATAGAAATGCCCGTGTAATATGCCACGAACACCTCATCGTCTGAAGACACGACCGGGGAATCATCACTTTCTTCTATTACATACCAAGTCAGATTTACTAGAACATGTATACCACCTATAAAATCGTACACCAAGACTAATTATATTATGTAGCTCAGTACATGCCTTCTATCCGTCCATAGGTGGGACCATGGCTATGAATGCCATAGAAGCTCATCAAAAGGGGCTGTGAATGCGGCCTGTTCCGCCACCATTCTCAGTTATATATTTTCTAGTATCTACTACGAGGGCATTCCGTACGAAGACGCCATGGCAGCACCAACCTTGATTCAAGAAGATGGTCATACATATGACAGAACACCGGCCGGGAGGCGAAGTTACACCCTTTGGTTGGAATTTTGGCCGGTGTGAAATCGTTATACGTGAAACCATTATAAGTGACTCACGGGAAGAGCTTAAGTATCACGGCATCCGTGAAACATGGTCAAGAATTGTAGATATAAATTAACGTTGGCCTTCCGCCTAGACATCAAAATCATGTATACGATCAAGCTCACCACCAAAGATATGAATACTTCATCACACCTATGCCCTACTAAACCCTCCGAATTCTACGGAAATGCCTCTCCATCGTAGCAGGTACCCTTTGCAGAGGGATCTCACCTTTGGTATCGAGTTCGAATTTTTCGTCCACGAGAATGTCCTCCCATCAGGGGCGGACGAACGAGATGAGCAAATTCTCGACAGCAGCAGTCCGATCCCAATAAATTGGTCCACGGACGCAGCCTATCACATCAAGAGGATTCTTGATAGACTCAACCTACATAAGAGGGTCGTAGTGGCGGGATATCTTCAGAGGCCGCCGAGAAGACTCACCCAAGATGAACGCAACTTCAGTGCCTGGGTCATCACGACCGATGTCACACTGCAACCGGACAATGGGAATTATCGGCCTTGGATCGGGTTGGAGGTCAAGTCGCCAATCCTGAGGAACAGGACTGAAATATGCAGGGAGGTTCAGCGGGTCAGTGAAACACTACTCCAAGATGCGTACGTGGGCTTCAACCCAAAGTGTGGTCTCCACGTACACGTTGGCAGAGGACAGGACGGGATCCCGCTTGCTGCCTGCCAAAGGCTGTTCTCACTGCTGTTCCTGTACGCAGAGAGGATCTTGGACCCCCTGTTTCGCTCCGACCGCCGGGGCAACATACACTGCGAGAATCTCGAGACTCACGCTCTCGTGCGAAGATTGCCGCAGTGGCGCTTCCGCATGACAGGAACACCACCAGAACAGTGGCTCAATGCCTGCTTTCCCGGTGGGGCCCCGGGGGTCGGGGCCCCGGGGGACGAAAGGGAGAGGTTCGTGGCTTTGAGGAAAATTTGGAGCGCTGGAGACATTAATGAGTTCTGTGATATGAATGTTGTCGGCGGCGTTAGGCTCGCCGTCAATTTCGCTGGCCTCAAGGTACGCCCGCACCCCGGGCCGGACGACAAGCCTACAATCGAGTTCAGGAAGGCCGAGGGCGACCTGAACCAGGAAGGGAACATTGATTTCCTGCTCTATTGGCCCCAGGTTTGCATGGGTCTGGTAGCGTTTGCGCTTGGGGATGGGCTGGACGAGTTCGCGAGGGTGATGCGGGAGGCCCATGCCGCTCTAAATGCCCCCGACGAAGCAGAGAAGCTCCGCCGCTTCCTCAATAGCATGGGATTCGACAGGACGGTGGTCGAAATGCTATGTGAGAGGGCTGATTACTTGTCCCGAGACCCGTATCCAGACGCACCGACGGCCCAGATTGTAGAGCCACCGCTCAGCCTCGATCTGCTCTTTTAAGCCTACGACCCATTCTGGTGCGTTGGCAATTGTTTCCGCTCATAGCAAGACGCTACGAGCAGGTCTCGTGTTGAGGTGATCATTCTTGGGTGCTCATGTTTGTCAGGGTTGGTAAGTGTTCGCGTTCTATTTGGTGGGGAGACTTATAGAAGTTCGTGCGTTCATGAATCGAGGCGTACTTATCTACCATATTACATCCATTCTCATTCATGTAGGCCGGAGCGCTTCAGACTTTCAAAAGTAGGACACCTCGTGCTACTAAATGAGTACCTCTGGTATTCAAAGATTCATAATCCCCATTGGAAGATTCAGGGGCTTTACTACACTATTCTCTCAAATACCTAGAAAGCTCTTCCGAGGACCAAAGGTAACAAAGTATGAATTGAACACATGTCAACAGGCTTCCTATAGCATAGCTCACTCGCCCACGAAAACAAACCCTTCTGCTCCAATCATCGAATCCAAAAACCAAAACTCGGCCAGCCAGCCAGCCAGCCAGCCAGGGGAGTTACATACTAACCAGCTATTATTCAGCGGCCCATCCACCCTACCCAACCAATCCATGACATCAAACCCAAAATTCACTTAACATACACCAGCATGAACCCATCATACCCCTTATCCCCCACGGTCTGCAGCACCGTAGCCTCGAACCGGCCCCCGGGCCCGCTCTCCCGCCCGACGTTCTCCACGACGCGGCGCGCGCCCATAACGCGCGGGTCGGTCGCGGCCTCGTCGTCGTCGGCGATCCGGCCCCCGCGCACCACGTTGTCGACGACGATCAGCGCGCCCGGCCGGCACAGCCGCGCCGCCCGGTCCACGTACGCCCAGTTGTTCTCCTTGTCGGCGTCGAGGAACACCAGGTCGAACGGCGCCCGCGTCGGGCTCGCGCCCCGCACCTCGTCCTCGAGCGCCGGCAGGCTGTCCAGCGCCGCGCCCACGCGCACCTCGGCCCCGGCGGGGGAAGACGGGAGAAGGAGGCCCGCGCGCGCTAGGTTCTCGCGCGCCACGGCGGCGTGCTCCGCGCTGACCTCGAGGCTGACCACGCGGGTCTGCGGCGTCGCGGTCGCGAGCCAGAGCGTCGAGAAGCCGCCTAGCGTGCCGATCTCGAGGATGCTGCGGGCTTGGATGAGGCGCGCTTGGAGTTGCAGGAACTTGCCCTGGGGGTTTTGTGGAGTATTGTGAGATGACGTCAAGTTCAATATAGTTGGGTAGGTATACATGTGCCCAAGTAGGTAAGGTAGGTAGGGTAGGAACTTGACTAACGTACCTGGGCGGCGGATACGGCAATGTCTGGCAGGCCGTGCTTGCGGCAGTTCTCGGTCGTGGCGGCCAGGACTTCGTTGGAGGGAAGCTCAGGAGCGGTCCCCGGGGCAGAGGTCGGCTGGAGGTGCTTGACGACGTACGCGTCGACGAGGCCCCATTCCGGTGGGTGAGTTTTGGTGTTCTGTGATGCCATCGTGAATGTTGATGTTGTAGTTATTCTCCTTTGGGGATGTTCAGCTAGGTAGGTCACTAATGATGTTGGAGTTGGATGTAAAAGCCAAGAAAAACTATTTCCTTCTCTGTAGGTAGGGGAACAGGTTGATATAGTTTTCCAGCACCCTGAATCGAATTGACTACGTAGTGATACCCCCACATTCCTGTTGAGCCGAACCCGATCCGGGGGAGAGGTGTGATATCCCTTACGTATCCCCTGAGATGGGCCGAATATTCGACTGTACTCTCTCACTGTGCCTCCTACTCACATACGCACATACATAAGGTTGGCACTGTAACCACTTGCAGTACCTGGTACGCAGCCCCTCAGTGGTTACACGCTTCTGCACGCTCTAGGGAAATAGTTGATCGTTGCGTGATGCTGTTAGTGACACAACCTTGGGTAAAGCTCCTTGGGGAAGATCTGATAAGATCGACGGTGTGATTGGGCGCCGGTGGTGAGTGGGGACCATGGGGTCACACAAGTCCGAGCCGAGATGCAAGGTCCGAACCTTCCAGATGTTCCACCGGCAATTGTTTGTCTTCCGGGGGTCAGGGGTGCATGCCAGCTATGCGCAAGGCACGTTAGGTAACCACCCAGTTTAGATCTAGTCTAGGGGGGCGGGCGCCTAGCCAATATTCAGGTCCACAGTAATCGTTTAAATATACTTGAGAGGTGCAGGAAGAACATGGTTGGTCACCTCGGGTAACATACATTCACCTATGCTGAGGAAGATCGTAAAATTCTGTAAGCTGGTTTACTACATATCTACCTACACTACCTATCTACGTAACAACTGGGGGGGTTTCCTTGAAATAAAGAGAAAAGAAACCTGAACAACGTACGGCAGAAACCGGGGATATCATCTCGTACGAGAAATCAAAGACTAAAGCCTCTTAAATACTGTGGCCCAGTTCCCTCGGGCCCCCTCGGGCCCTCCCCCTCGCCTTGCCTTGAACTCCGTGTGGTACGTGGTGATGATGATGGTGGTGATGATGATGGTGGTGATGATGGTGACGGTGATGGTGCTATTGGCTGGGGTGAAGAAAGAAGCCTGCGAACTGATCCCGAACTCCTAGAACATTTGAAATCGTAAATCCGACGCGCATCGTGTCTTCGTCCGACGCAATCAGATATCCCCGAGTTGTCAAGTCACTCCTAAGCATAGGCATTGTCGGGTGTTGAATTGACTCCTGCCTAGTATGGCGAGTCAACAACTTCATCCCGGCCTAACTTATACCGCCCACTCTCCCGCGTTCCAATCCTGCCGGATCCGCGCTGTGGTGTGCTTAGACGCTGGAAGTTGCCGGCGATGCTCTGTCGGGTGGGACGCTTCAGAGCCTGCTTGCCAACCATGTTGACTTCGTTTGGCAGGGCCACGATGACGTTCTGGTCGGTGCCGAACTTGAAGTCGTCTGCCTTGACATCCTCCGTATACCGCTTGATGATGTATGGTGCCTTGGCCCCACGCAGCACCTTCTTCATATTCCAGTCGACGATGTAGGGACCCGTTGCAGTGATGATAGACGTCTCCTCGCCAGACTGGACTGTGTTAAAGCGCGCCGGCGTGAAGGAAACGGGCTTGCCGGTTTCGTAGGAGAATTGGGCTACGTGCTCGGGCGTGAGAGCCAGGCGACGCGGCTGCGGCTTGGAATCGGCGGAGAAGGCTTTCTCGAAACCGAGCTTTCCTTCGTTTTTACCCGATTTCTGCATGGCATCGATCAGGAGCAGGTAAGTGCGGCAGGTAGCAAGGACCCACCGGCCGTCCGCCGAGACATCAAGACCGATGATAGGCTCACCAAGAGCCGGAATATGCGTCTTGGCGTTGATACCGAGACGGTCAAAGAGTCGAACGTCTCCCTTGTTCGACGCAACAGCAATATAACCCTTCTCCGTAGTCGAAACAGCAGAGAAGTCATTCTTGGATGTGTACTGTTTCAGCTGCGAGTCAACAAGTTTGTTGCCAGATAAACGAGGATCAACTCTGTACAACGCATTCCGAGAGATACCTAGGAAGGTAGGTTCGTGGGTCATTTGGGCGAACTTGTTCTCGGGAGCGAAGTGATTGATGGGAATGTCATCATGAACTTTCCATTCATCCACAACCTTCCCGTATTCGAGATCCATGCGGTATAGCTTGTTGGGGTCTGTCTCGTTCTGTAAGATCATGTTGCGATCCTCATTGTGAAGCATGACCTTCTTTGGGCTGAAGAGTTCTCCCTTGGGAGTTTCGACCTTAGATATATTGGTAGAGAACTCAAGGTTATTGTTTGGCGTGTGCTTGAAAACACCAATCTTAGACCCTCTGATGACGAACGATCGGTCGTGTTTGTATCCAACAGCCAAGCCAGAGTTGGTATTACCGTCCTTGGGCTGGGTCTCGAAATCGTCCTGCTCCTCATCGCTGTCGTAATGTTCGCTCTGGGCGCGATCATCCGAAGTATCCTCCTCGGTCTCTTCCTCCTCTTCCTCCTCCTCTTCCTCTCCCTCGGCGGGTGCATCGTCCATCTTCAGATCCTCGAAAGCATCAAGGACATACTGCTTCTCTTGGTCCTTGACTTTCGTCCACTTGACCTCATTGAGCTGTTCCCATAACGCCCTCATGAGTCCTTCCTGGAACCTTTCCAAGGTGGCCTGGTCCTTGAAGCGCAGCAACCAGGAGTAAGCAGAGCCATCCTCGGTGAACTGGTTGAAGATGAATGAGAGAAACTCGAAGTTGAAGACCGGGTTGATATCAGCGACAACGGGGATACCCAGCCACTCGCGGTCTTTGCTCGCAATATGCAGCCAGTAGTTCCAGCCACCAATGTCAGATACTTGAGCAGTGACCGATGAATCTTGGAGAACGAAGGCGCCGGATGGGAAATCGAAGAAGTGCAACTCTCCAAGTTCCATCGAGAGGATCTCCAAGGGCTCTGGTTGTTCTGGAACCTTGGGTGGTGCCGCCCGTTCTTTCGGTTGTTTGACCTCCCTTTCTTGATGCACCGCGGGCTCAGCGACGGCAGGTACTCCATCATCGGATGAGCTATCGCGCTTGTTGCTCGTGTTGGCCTCGCTTCTTAGCTGAAACATGGCGTCGGATGAATCGATCGAGCGCGCAAGCGTAGGGCTATGGATAGGACTTGCTTGGGGGATTGGTTGCTCGTGGTCGAAATCGAATTGTTGGAGATCAGCTTCGGATGCTGTAGAGTGAGGCTTTCGATATTTGCGTTCGTATTGGCACTGCTTCGCGATGCGCTCAAAGGCCTCAACCGAGGCAGAGGGAATGGCAGGGTCGCAAATGAACTCGTAGAGGTCACCTGTGTCTCCACTCAAGTCTCTCCAGGCAATCACCTTCTCAGAACTGACTCGACTCTCAACACGGAGGTGAAGAGCTTCGTCGAGAAGAAAGGTCTTCTCGTCTCGTTCGGCAGCGAGAGCAGCGATCTCGGCGTCGTCGTCACCTTCCTCGTCGGCTAGCAGCTCAGCCTCACCTTCTTCATACACTCTCTGTATAACGAGTTGATATTGGAAGTCTTGGCCAGTGCGTCGAATGCGGGCGGTCGCGTCCTTGAAAATGAGTTCGGAGTATCCTTTGGGCGAAAGCGGTCGGACAAGGTAAAGTTGACCTTGAGGCAGCTCGATCATCGACTCCTGACTGTTACTGCCGAAGAGGAGCTTGCCGACTAAATGAAAACCCCTGGGTTAGTGTACTGGATTTGGCATAGCCTTGTTGTAAATGAAGAGCGAGCCCATGTGTTGGTTGTGCTTGGGGATCTCGAAATGGGACTGCAGTTTTTGCAAGTGCTACATGTATGTAGTCACCAACGAAGATGCGCTGACGCTTTGGGGGAGAGACCCTGGGGAATGCAGGTGATCACGAAGCCTATGGATAACAAATGATAAATGGCAAATGATGGGTAGGTATGCTTACCATTCTTGAGGACAAACATCTTAGATGATCTCGTTCAGAACCAGCCAAAAGATGCGATCCGGGCTGTCTACTTGGGCAGTATCTTATCAAACCCTCGCAGACGCACAGCAGTCGAAGTAGGTACTTGTTACTTGTTTGGGAGAAGTTTACAATCCCACGATGCGGTCAACAACACAAGATTTTGTATACTTGGAAATGAGGAGGGATCATGGCAAGATTGGAGGGAACTGCATGTGCGTCATAACAGGAAGTTGTATCACATCCACCACCTTTTGTTTGGTTGATAAGGTTTGTTTCTCATTAGGCATGTTAGGCGCTAGTAGGGCGGGCAGGCTGCCTTGTACGGTGCTATGGTAACACTGGGTGATGGAGGGGTGGAGGGGTCTGTGTGGCTGTGCAACGCCACACAACCCCTAACAGGGTTCCAGCCTAGACCAGATTCCAATCGGCTGGCAGTGTCTGACACTCTGCCAATGCTGGTCCACGTCCAAGTTTCAGGTTTCAAAGCCAAAACCTCGAGGTGGCAAATATTATACCAAGTACTTAAGGTTCGTACAGGCAGGCAACATTGTTATGTCATTCCATGGTCGCACCTGCATCACTCGCACATGGGGTTACCAAGTTTTTAAGATCACGGGCAATTATCCAAAGGTGCCAACGAAGTATGTCGTTAGGTACCTTTTATCTAATGCCGGTGTCCGTGTCGTTGAATTTTAAGTTCGTACAAAGTGATTCCATATTTACAATCTGGGATCTGATAGAGTAGGTGGTTTTCCAATAGAGTTGCACCAACCTGAGAGAAGAGCGAACTACTGCGAGTTCGAGATGTCCTCGGATCTCATTCAGCGTCTGCGTCTTTGTGATTCTTGATGCAACACGTTTAATCCTTCAGTCCTTATACATATCCCCGAAAGTATCAAACCATTTCTTGACCACATCGCCAGCCATCCCCGCGCCTATCGTCTCCTCGCCCGCCTCCAGCCTCCCGCCGGTCTCCTCCACAAACTCGTCTATGGAGAGCGCGCCGGGGTTGTTCGCCTTCTTGTTGTCGTCGGGGTCCGCGCGGTCGCGGTGCAGGTTCGTCTCCACCGTCGGCGGGGCGATCTCGACCACGCGCACACCCGTGCCCTTCAGCTGGCTCCGGAGGTTCATGCTCCAGAAGTGCACCCAGGCCTTCGTGCCGTTGTAGACGGGGTTGATGACCGAGAAGGGCACGAAGCCCAGCACGCTGGACACGTTGATGATGACAGCGCCGCCGGTCTTGCCCCGGAAGTGCGGGAGCAGCCGCACCGCCAGGTGCATCGGCCCGCGGATGTTGATGTCGATCTCCTGGTCGGCCTGCGCGAGGAAGTCGTCCCCGCTCTGCTCCCGGACCTTCAGCGGCCGCTGCACGCCCGCGTTGTTGACGAGGCAGTCGAGCTCCGGGTGCTCCGAGGTGATGCGCTTGACGAACGGCGCGATGTCGGCGATGGAGCCCGTGTCTAGGACGTAGTAGCCCGCCGCCCCGATCTCCTTGGCCGTGCTCTGTAGGTTAGACTCCGTCCGTCCGGCGATGATCACTTTCTTGCCCTTGGCGATGAAGTACTCAGACAGTGCTTTTCCAATGCCGCCGCCGCCACCAGTAACGAGGGCACAGTTGAAGTCCATGTTATCGTGGTAGTCTGGATCTATTCCTTTTATTTTGATTCTTTGTAACTTTCCTTTGCGGTTGTCAAAACCTCCTTTTGCTGGTCCGTCGACTCTCTTTCCAGTGAACGTCTCATGTTCGTTACAAACACCTACCTATTTGGATCAATGTTTAATACGTATACATAATTAGAGTTTATCCTACACAAAGAAGTCTAAGATGTTCTACGGCGAGCTGTTGTGTCAACGTCATTCATCTCGTCATAGACACCCGTTAGAGAGGCCGATGCTATAGAAGCACTATTTGGACCCCCTTACCCTGCTGCAGTACCTAAATCCCAAAGTGGAAAATGCCGAACCCCCGGGAAAGCGGCACGTGCGGATCACGTACCCGAGAGCCTCACCATATGCAGTTCCAATTTTATCCGCTGATCGGATCGCTTAAGAACGACCCTCTCCTCTCCCCATGGAGGATAAATTACGAGCCGTTCAGCTCGTTCCATGGTTCTTGTGGTGCATGGGTGACTGACCCAATATTCCTGCCAGAAACTGCGATCCACACCTCCAAATTTTGCTATATTACCCTTTGCCACAGCCCAAGCGGATTCATCGTTTCAAGATGGGTTCCCAACTCCCCGACTCACGAATATTTATAAGGCTGGCTGGCGTGAAGTACGATCATTACCATTCTAATGCGAAACATGCCGTCTATCTGCCTCCCTGCCATCATCCCCTTCAAGCCGTACCCTATTCATACAATAATCAAAACGCCTAAGTTCTACAGACAAAGAAAAGCCCTGGTCAGGCGGGCAACATACATGTAGGTAAGCTCATGTAGTACGGACTTGAAGGTCCAGACAAGCCCAGTATCGCGTGGATTTCCCCGGCCTCGCGCAATCCAGAGTACTCCAGTACCATACCAGTTCATTTCCATTTACTTCTCATTGCCCTTTCCGTCTTCATCATCATCGCTAGGGAGACCAATCGAGTACGGCGATGGGGAAGGCTGCTTCAGAGCAACCTGGACCTTGCCGCTCTTGTCCCGGGTGTACTCGTACTTGCCGCCGAACACCAGGTCCTTGGCCACCAGCTCCCGCGTGCGGAGCAAGCTCTCGATGGCGGAGATCCGGTCGCTCGTCGCCTCCAGGAACTCGCGGAAGCCGGGCTCGGCGCAGATCTCCTGGAAGGCGCGGTGCATGGGCACGGAGCTGGCGCGGACCTGGGCCGTGCTCGTGATCGTGAAGAGGTTCCGCCGGTCGAGCTCGCGGATGAAGTCGGGCCGCGTCATGATCTCCTGGGCCTTGTGCATCGGGAACCACGGCAACATGTGACCCGTCCCCGGGTCGTAGGTCCCGTTGCCCTCCTCCTCCTCCTTGTCGACAAGCGCTAGGGCTAGGACCATAGCTGCTGCCTATTGAACAGGTTTACCGCGTTAGCTCATGTCCTGTTACATATGTACGATCAATTCAGCTGCTTAGCGAGTGTCAAACTTACTGCCCACTTTTGTTGGTCCATCACATCATCGTCCATATCCTCACCCAGGATCCAGCATTGGTTCAGGAACCATGTCTTTTCTATCTCCTTAATTTGGTCGCAGGTTTCCATCATATCGTGTGACTTGGCTACCCGGTTAAGAAACGATAGGCGACCACCAACGCGGTTATAGACTTCCTCCAGTATGGAGCTGTCGACATCCTCGCCATGGTACCGGATGCGGTATCTTCGCAGAGCGGACAGGGCCTCTTTCTTCGGCAAGTCGGCGATGGCCATCACTTCCATCCTAGTGGCTAGGAGCTTTAGTCGCTCATACACCCAATAGTCGTCACTGTTGAAGACCATGGTCACCAGGTTCGCAGCGGCCCACTGCTCGGCTCTCTGCTGCAGGAGCTCCAACAAGTCCTTGCCGTCGTCGTCGTCTCGGATCAGGTGCAACTGGTTGATGATGACGATCAAGGGCTTGTTCTTCTCCGCGCGGTGCTTCAGCGCCACCTTTTCCAGCTTGTTCAGAGCCCTCTCGATGTCCAGCAGGGCGGTCGACTCGCGGGGCCCGCGCTCGCTGAAGTACCCGCCGATGTAGTCCTCGTGGAACTCATAGTCCAGCGCCTTGCCGAGCCGTATACGGAAAATCTCCAGGTCGGCGTGGGCCTCGAACATGGCGCACCCCTCGCCGTCGATCTTGCGCATCGCCTCCAGTATCATGCTGCTCTTGCCGCATCCCTTCTCGCCCATAATCAGGTGGTAGTGCCCGATGTTCGTTCCATTGATAATGGCGTCGATGGTTTCCTGCTCCCAGCGCATGATCCAATGCTCTGCGTCGGGCGGCCAGGGTATCTCCTTCCCTATGGCGGCTAGCTCCAGCACGGGATCTCCAGGCTCGAACGCGTTCGCGATCTTCTTCAGCTGTATGTACTTGTACGATTTGTGGTAGACGTATCCGGCCATGGCGAACCCCACGCCCAGGATGAACACGGAAGCGAACGTGGTCGCTGCCGATTCCGCCATCTTACGTAACAGACTCGGCTCTTCGTACCCGGGCCCGGGTCCTGGCCCCGGCCCCGGCATGCCATCTCCGGGCCTCTCAGCATCTAGCCGCCGTGTCGTGGTTGCAAAGCCCGGTTGCTGTCGGCGTGGGGGCTGAAACAGCTCAGCGCGTCCAGAGCCAATCAGACAGCGGCGGTGAGCCACTATTGGGGGCCGCCTGAGGGCGATCGCCCGGCCGCCAGATCTCGTCAGCATCATTATTCGCCCGTCGTTAAAACATGTGACTTCTAATTGGCATCCATGCAAAAGAAGGTCTGTCTATTGTACGAGAAAAGTGTTCCAACAACAATCAAGCGCGTTTGCTGCGGACGAAGGTATTCATCGGTGGTCACTGAGCCGCAGGGAGGCCTCCGTGGAACCGGCACTCCTGAAATTTCCCCACGCGTCTTCCCTATGCAATCTCACACAGAAACGCTCAGCCACAGCGGAGCCAAATCGTGGCACCCGTTGGGAATCTAATCGGAATCCCCTCTTGGCGGGCAGGGATTGGGTTCCCAAACCTCTGGTAGGTCCCTGCGTCAGTATGTTCGAAGGTTGTATGTATGATTGGAACAACCGAACATTCTCCGAGTGCAACCCCCTATCCAGGCTACTTAAGCATGAGGCTTGACGACGACCTCCTGTCTTGAGCCTACATAGTAAACTAGTATACGCATGTTCATGGAACTCTCCTATGCCAAGGTCCACACTAAGATAACCAGACAATATTCTACGTATGCTCTTGCAATATCTACCATCGGTCTCTGGCTGAAGATTTCCAGGACAGCAGGAATTCGGAATGACTATGTCGATGTCGATGTTTCTGATACCGCAGACTAATACGTCCTCGGGGTTAAGGTGACATCCAATCATTACATGGCACCAACTGTGAGCTCCTGGTTATTTCCTCGCTGCTTGGAAAGGATTATGATGGATGACTCCTGACCCTGATTCACGTAAGTAATACCAGGCCGTCCAGTAACTACGTCTAGATATGGTTAGACACTTCAGTGTAGCTATATAAAGATAACAATGGCACAGTAACTATTCAGAATCCATATCATACTATTCTTTGTGCGGTGTGATAGCTGCTTTTGTGACACTGTGTTCCATTTCCCACAGCTCACGCAGCCCTAGAACCAGGGCCAGCCGGACCCAGCTCCGTGTGAATGCCATAGACGCAACTGAAGCGGGTGCTATGGGCACAACCAAAGCGGGTGCCATGGGCACAACCAAGGCGGGTGGCATGGGAACAACTAAGGCGGGTGCCGTGGGCACAACTAAGGCGGGTGCCGTGGGCGTAACTGAGGTAGGCGCCCGGGCCGGAGCTAAGGCGGGTGCCGTGGGCGTAACTGAGGTAGGCGCCCGGGCCGGAGCTAAGGCGGGTGCCATGGGTGTAACTAAGGTAGGCGCCCGGGCCGGAGCTAAAGCGGGATGGCCCGGAGCTAAGGCGGGCTGTCCCGGAGCTAAGACGGGATGGCCCGGAGCTAAGGCGGGATGGCCCGGAGCTAAGGCGGAGCGGCCCGGAGCTAACGGACCGGCACCCGCCTCAACTAACCTGTAGCCCACACATGCTTCTCAAAGGGCTGACTGATATTGGTTTGCTTGCTTGCCAGTACTAACAGTGCTCTGTAAGGTACCCTACCTGTTGTCAATGCATTCTTTGGCAATCAAATGCGTTCAAGGGTTCACGTTTGCTTATTGACAAATCATGAGGGCCCGGAGTCGTAATCTCCATCATATATATAACGCCACCTCAAACGTAAGGGCATATTCAGTATCAAATCCCATGTCCAGCTCATCTCTTTCCTTCAGTATGCCCATGTTTACTTATATTTTGTTATGCCATTAGCTTCAAGCTAACGTCAGAAGCCACCTTAGCATGACGAGGTACTCATGGTCCGTCTCGGACAAAGCTCATATTCCCACCCGCATTCCTCTCTCTGATTTATCCCTGGTTCTATGCACTATCTGTACAAAGGAAGACCAGGCTCCCTTTGGTTTGCTACACTACCCCGCACATCATGTCTCTGATTGATAAGTTGGATTACTACCTACTGTAGGTACCATGTGTCGATGTACTGCGGTTCATGCACTCCCTTGATACACAAACAAATCATGTTGCCTAATCAGCAAGACGCGTCGGGGACGCGTTAGGGCTGGCTACCTAGGTACACTGTCACAGATTTGATTCCCGCCTTGAAAATTTTCTTACCACCCTATCTATTCTTTTCGACGGTACACATCGACCTCCTTCCCGCCTTTCCTCCCGCCTTTCCTCCCGCCTTTCCTCCCGCCTTTCCATCTTTTCACCTTTCCATCTCTCCATCCTTCATCACCAAACCACTCCCATGCTTTATCCTTCTCTATATTGGCCTTGATCCTAACCGATCAAATACATTATCACTTCAAATTCTATTATCTCCCATGCTTTAGCACCTTGCTTCCCCTTTGCCGCAGTACAACACCCGAAATGGGTTCAATAACTTCCGGGCTCAGCAGCACAACTCCCCTGGCTGCTTCAGCCATCACCATCAGAGGGACTCTTCCCTTGACACTGTCGACAGATGGCTGAAGGGCCGGGGTGATGGAGACCGATACCTGTACCTCCTACAGTGAGGATGCCATGCAGTAAGATCTGACTAGACGTTCACAAAGCTACTTCTTACTGACCCATCAATTTAGACAGAAGTGGACTCGGGATGGCCGCCATCCTGCTTCTTCATCTTCACTCCTACAGTGAGGATGCCATGCAGTAAGATCTGACTAGACGTTCACAAAGCTACTTCTTACTGACCCATCAATTTAGGCAGAAGTGGACTCGGGATGGCCGCCATCCTACTTCTTCATCTTCACTCCTACAACGCTTCTCCCACATCTCCCATTCTACATACTGGCGACAAAAGCCTGTAGTCAGGACACCATTCAAGCGGTAAAATCCTGAGCCTATACACCCCCCACATGGTTGGGTCGGCCGATCCCCGGGATTCAGGGAACTCTTGATTCGGGTCCATCGACGGTGGAACGAATATGACAGACAACCTCGTGTATAGCTGGTTTTCCTTCTTCGTTTTATTATCGATGGATACCTGTTCAGTCATCGTGTCAATCATTTCACCACATCATTTGATGACAGCTCTTAGCTACACCATCTAGCTTTGCTCCCTAGCTTCTACGGCGCCATCCGTACAATAAAGAGTTGGCTGCATCAGGTGGCCAAAGTCATCGCCATACAGGCTGCAAGTCCAAAACCAGCACTGCCACTAGGAACCTGCAGCACCATCGATCACTTGGTGGGAAGCTCAGCTGAGTTTAGAGCCGATCTTCATGTGCTATAAGAAAGTTGGATACCACCCTCCTTAGTATTGCTCTATCCTCGACTTCAAGGATATACTATAGCCGGTATGATCCGGGGGCACTTCAAACGCTTCCAGGCAACTCACCCCAAGTATCGGCTTCCGATGGGCTTCCCACCTTGCTTCATCACCTTGCTTCATCACCTTGCTTCATCACCGTGCTTCATCACCATCCTTCACCTGGGCTACTGCAATGGAGTGGCCAAATACAGCGCCACCGGGTTCTTCGGGCGCAATCATTCCTGGCTTCACCACCCAGCTTCACCACCCAGCTTCACCACTCAGCTTCACCACTCAGCTTCACCACCTGGCCTCATCACCTAGCTTCACTATCTGGCTTGATACCTAGCTTCACCATCTACCTACTTGCACAACCAGCTAGCTGTCACAGTCTATATACCTGGATGATCTACAAGTTGGCTAGCTTGTGGATTATGGCCTTTTGCCCGCTCAGGGGTAGGAGTGTCGGTTATCTGAGTGGTGGATTGGTGATTGCACATTGAATCGTCACACTGGCGGCGGACCCGCTGCAGCAGAGACTGAGGAAGTCGTTCTCCCTAACCGACACCAGGCTGTTGGCTGTACCTGGTGCAGCACTCCCACGCCCATCAAGCCTCCCAATCGCGGTTCCCAGGACCAGCCTGGCCAAACCTTAAAGAAAGACTTCACCACCTCGCTTGACCACCTCGCTTCAACACCTAGATCGATACCTGGCGATATCACTTACCTACGACCACAACGAACTAGCAGTGGATCCGCTCCAGCAGAGGCTGAGAAGGAACTCCTTCTCGCTGACAGACACCAGACTGTTTGCTGTTCCTGGTCCTGTTATCATACACAGCTATAGCATCTTGATGCCTGAGAAGTCGGGATTTTAGGTGTTCCACATACATATCACTATAGGAGTTCTCAGTACGACTTGAAACTCTGAATCCCTTTTCGGACATGAGAGCTTAGCGGCAGTGGCCCGGACCTTCAATCCATCAGCGAGCTTCATCACCTGGCTTCATCACCTGGCTTTACCGCATACTTAGCTGTGCTTCAAGAATCCCAGAGGGGAGAAGAGCAGATATCGGTCTACGGCTGGTGTTTGGCACACCACAAATAATGGTAAGTCATAGTTGAACTCCATTTCCACTGAATAGTTACTAATCGCTGAGCATTATAGTGTCGCTCAATACCACTCTGGATCTGGCTACAATCAGTACAATGCTCCCCAACACATTGCTCCATAGCATATTGCTCCCTAGCATATTGCTCCCTAGCATATTGCTCCCTAGCATATTGCTCCCTAGCACTTTGCTCCCCAGTACGGCCAACACCGCGATGGCATAGTTAGCCCTACCATCCCTTCTAAGACCAAGGCTATGGGGCCGGTCTACCGCCGGTACCCCAGCTTCGCGTAAGCGCAAGGCACTCCGCCGGTCAAAAAGGCTTGGGTTCTTCCACTCCGTCGAAGAGAGGAAAGCATGGCTCGGCGTCAAGAGGTACAGCCAAGACCAACGCGAGTATGGCAAACACGCGAACGATTACCAGCAGCACAGCTACCAACAGGACGGCTGCTAACAGCATGTCCCGGCTCAATGGGCCCCAGTCTCAATGGATCCCTGCTGAAAAAGAAGGAAACGACAGGCAATCTGCTCGCCCTGAAGCTCTCCCAGTCATTTACTGGTCACACTCCCACGCCAACCAAGGAAAAAGGTAGAGATGGATCGGTGCTGAAGTTCACCTTTCCTCTCTACTCTCTCCCTACTCTCTCCCACCAGAAGCCATCCGGCTCAGTGACCTCGGGCTCAGCAATCTTCAGCTGGAACTCTGTTCCTTTTGCAGTGCTTTCACAGCATTGGAGGGCTTCAAGCCTCACCAATTTGCTCTTGCTATTGTTTGTCAGGTGTGTGGGACTTGAAGTCACCGCCCCTTACCGTCCGCTTCCCACGATCCCATCGGGTCGCGTCTTCCCGCCTCCACCCGGTTGGCACCCGGTCCCGGGCACGGCCACGGCCACGACCTCGAGCTCATCCTGGGCCACGGGCTTGGACCCGGCGCGCCGCACGCGAGGGTCGCGTCCGGCCGGTAGGGTCCCGCCATCGTCTGGCCGAGCCCTTGCGACTCGACCCGGTCCGTCTTTTACTGTCGGTCGGCTTATCGGCGCCCGCCATCTCGCAAATGGCTCTGCCAGGAGTGCAACAGCTTGATGGCGGGCACCAAGAAGACCATATTCTGGCACGGCCAGAAGAAGCACAACGCGGGAAGTGCCTGCGCCAAGGACCAGATGACTGGCAGCAAAGTCGCCTGCAGCCACAAGGGCTGCCCGGTCCGTCTTCCACGGTCGGCCGGCTTATCGGTGCCCGCCATCTCGGAAATGGCTCTGCCAGGAGTGTAACGGCTTCATGGCCGGAACGAAGAAAACCACTTCCTGGCACGACCAGAAGAAACATAACGCCGGCAGTGCCTGCGCCAAGGACCAGGTGACTGGCAGCAAAGTCACCTGCGGCCACAAGGGCTGCAGATCCCCAAGCCGACGACAGTGAATAGCTATCTACAACACCCTAGGTCGACCTACAAGTTCGTGGATAGCTCGGGGAAATCCGAGTTCCGCAAGAAGCAGGGGGCCGCTGCGAAGAAGACGGCTGGCAAAGACAGACACCTCTAATACTAGCACAAGTACGAGGAGCCCATTGCTCTGGTCAGCCCCCGACTCATATCTTGCAGTGCTTTCATAGCATTGGAGGGCTTCAAGCCTCACCAACTTGCGATGCTTATTGCTATTGCTATTGCTTGTCAGGCCTGGGGGACTTCAAGTCCCAGCCCCCTCCGACTCGCCCCGGTCCGTCTTCTACTGCCGGTCGGCTCCCGCCATCTCGGAAATGGCTCTGCCAGGAGTGCAACAGCCAGATGGCCGGGACCAAGAAGACCATTTCCTGGCACGGCCAGAAGCACAACGCCACCAGCACGTACGCCAAGGACCAGGCGGCTGGCAGCAAAGTCGCCTGCAGCCATAAAGGCTGCAAGAAGCACAACGCCGGAAGCACGTACGCCAAGGACCAGGCGGCTAGCAGCAAAGTCGCCTGCAGCCACAAAGGCTGCAATTCTCCGAGTCGACGACAGCGAATAGCTCTCTTCAACACCACAGGCTTTCATAACCTTGGAGGGCTTCAAGCCTAACCAATTTGCGATTCTCATTGCTATTGCTATTGCTACCTGTTGCTTGTCAACACTGGGGGACTGGGACGTCGAGTTCCTTCCGTCTGAGCTGACTGGGCTTTGGTTATTAGCAACGTCATCAAGTGCACGCACGCAGGAGCTGATACTTACCAATGGTACCTATCAAGCGCCACGGAGATAAAGTTCCTGTACGTACCTACCATACGCACCTGCGGCTTTCTCATCTGTCGGACTTTCCGTGAGGTAGCTCTACCTACTCCCCGCGAGATCGGTCCTGCAGATGTCAACGCTCAGAACATGAACGGGCAGACGCCGCTCCACCTGGCAGTCCAGAACGACGACTGGTCCATGACCATGGGACTCTTGATGGCAGGTGGTGACGTTACGCTTTCCGACGCTGGGTCTATGACCCCCTCACCCGGGTCCGGCTCCCTCCGCCTCCTGGTCACCCCCCGACGCACCTGCCTGTTCCCTAAGTGGCGGCGGTGCGTCGAGGCTGGTGAGATCCGGGTCACTGTGACCTGTCCCACGACTGGTTTCGACGCCGCCGACGGAAACGAGCTCGGCGGCTCCTTCGTCACCCCCGCTTGCTACGCCCACATGACGCACATGCTCATATCGCTAGCGACCGCTCTACAAGGTCACCCCTATGCTCTTGTTGGTCAGGGAGCACTTCGGGAACACCGTCTCGATGCTTTTCAATCAGCAAGAACATTGCAACTACGGAAATAATATTGCTCTTGCTCTAGCTCTTGCTCCAGCTCTTGCTATTACCCCGTGATATCCTCGCAGCTTCCATATACTCTTATTGGCTAGAGAGTACTCCGGAATAACCATCTCCATGCTCTTTCACTAATAAGCGTATATTGGAACTGTGGGCATAATTCCAGAGGAATCTACGTACGTCGTACGCGGACACCAATTGCGACGGGGGAGGGCGCTGTCCAAGCCCTCGGCATCAGTGACTGGCTCTCTGCTACGAACTGTCAGGGGTGCTGGGACTGCCGCCTTGGATCTTCCGACGAGGCCCTCCTGCTCCCAGGTTGCTCAGCAGTCCAAACCGACTCTGGGTGGTGACAAGTTGACTCCTGAAGCGGGCCTGGAGTTGGTCTGCTGCGGCGCGTCGAGAGTCGTTAGCGAGCGCGTGAAGGGTGGCGAGCTAGCGCGTACGCCAGTTCTCCATTTCTTGTCAGGCCTGGAGGACATCCAGTCCCGCCCTGTCGACAGGGACTCTCCCAACTTACGTTGCGAGAGTTCAGAAGTGCGAGTTTCACCTTGATTCCGAGAGCCTGACTTCAGCAATGAGGTTTCTCTCTGCTTACCTTCCGTCTCGGTCCCAAGCTACCGCCTCTCCCAAGCTACCGCCTCATGGACTCGGGGGGCATGCCCCCGATTGCCAACCCCTTTTGGCATCCCATGCCGAGATTCGCGGCGGGGAGACACTACCCGCCACGTTCAGTCCGAGCTGTCGCTGCTGACGCCGGCAACGCCGACGGTAGCGGTAACGGCGGCCGCGAGAACAACAGCCGGTAGCGGAACCTTCTGCCGCAAGGGAGAGGATGTCATTTCGAGCTCTGTATATTGCTCTTGAACACCAGCTAGGACGCTTGAGAAGGGATGGGGGGTTTGGCCGACCGAAGAGCCTCATAGCTCCCTCCCACGGTTACCCAGAGCAGGACTGCCATACCCAAAGCATACGAATATTCTTCAACTCAGTAACTTCCGATCCTACCACCATATTTGGCGCTCATAATTCATCTTCTCCCACTTCCAGATTTCATCGTCGTCCACCAAAGCATAATACATATGGGCTTACACCTGAGAGCCCTGGGACATTTGGCATACTATCTGTGAGGGCACTGGCTGAAGGAAGGCGTGTACTGCTGAATACTTGGGAAGAATGCACATGAACAGGGTGGGAAAGAAGGGAAGGAAAGCTGCAATGGCTGAATTCCAAATGCTTTGTATACAACTACTGGCAATAGGAAGGTGCTCCTCCTGTGCAGCCCCTAGCCCCTAGCTCCTTATCCTATCCTCCAGCTTACTACCGTAATAAACCTGGTAGATCTCGTTCCCCTCCTGAGCACTCCGAGACATCCGAGATGATCTCGCTGTATCGAGGACCTGGAGATCAGGTCGCCAACTCCTCGGTGAGGCGCGACCACCACCCCGAAAGTGGTGTCGTTGCCTAGGATAAGATCAACTCCCACGCTTTCGACAGCCTAATAGCCGACATCATCCTATGGATGGTGGAGTGACTAGGATGTGTCAACCACAGATGGTTTTGAGGAACTGCTTTCTGAATGCACAAAGCAACGATGGAGGTTAGGGCACTGGCGGGGCTATCCCCTTCGCCTGCTCACCAACAGGTCGATAGAGGATGCTCCCTGTTCCAGGACTGCACTCAAGAATCGAGGAATCGCGAGGCAAGATCAATACAAACATGGTTCAAATGTTTTGTCTGTAGAGAGATTCCCCTTTATCCTGTATAGTAGCTGTACCTTAGTCAACCTGGCTTATTGCTTCACCCATTAACAAATTGCTATCTATCTTCCCCAAGCATTTAGTCAAGGCTCATTACGAAAAGTTATATTAACTTACCCTGTTCTTTTGGCATAGCATGCTCCGATAGATTATCTCACTAGTCTCATGATAACTGTACTGCAATTCTAACCTAGGGCGTGATATCTGCCCATAGAACGTGTTTCCGTAGGACATCACCTTTAGTTTCCTTACAAGTCGCCATACTCGTATAATTAGGGTGTTACGCAACGCAACCTGTGTAACGCGATTGCCACCAATTAGTTGCCATCATTCTTTGTAACCCATCCATTCGGGATTTTTCCGAATTGCGTAACTTGCAACGCAACCCACGATAATTTCCCTTGGTTACGTAATTAGTTATACGTTATAATGGCTAATAAGGCCTATTATTAGTATTTCCTATTAAAATATATGGCTATATTAATAAGTAATTAATATATACCGCCATAACGGAAAATATCGAAGGATTAAGCATTAGTATTTACCAAATTTAAGCCTAATAATAAGACCTTTAAAGGCATTTGGGCATTGGATTTTTTTTTTCGGTTTTAATAATCCTTGGATTTTACGATTGTTTTATTTATTATTTCGCAATAGCTTCCATTTTAAACGATATTAATAGCGATACTTTTAGCGGTATCGATTCGGATATTATTTCCAAACAAATCCTTCGATTTCGATCGACCCGTTCCGAATCCCATTCCGATGCCTTTACCGATAATCCTATCTTCGAAATACGCTTGATTCAAAAGTTTCCAGGCTTTATTATAACAAAAACTGTTAGGCCGTATTAAGGATAAATCTGAATATTCGGATACGATATATTAAATAATAATGGCAACCGCAATTAAGTATGCAAAATGTGCCTTAAATAAAACGCTTATACCGTTGGTTATTTTTTATACTGCGAAACGTAAAATTGTATGAATTATTTGTATTACGTATATAATATATTCGCGCCGCCGGAACAAACGAAGTTTCGGCTATAAAGGAAAAATAAAGCCCATATATCGAAAGAACCCTTTTAATCGCTTTTTATTATTAATTATTTCGGATTAAACCCTAATGTATTCCGAAAATAAGCAATTATAAATAACCTATTAAAAAATTTTAATAAGCAGGTTTTTCGGAGGCTATTAATTAATTGGATTATTAAATAAAATCATTTTTTTCGAATTACTAAAAAACCCGGGCTTTACCGAATTCTTAAATACCTTAATTCTTCCGTTAAAATTTAAGAAGTTTATATATTCCGCATTATAATATATAAAATAATTATTAAGGCATTTCATTAAAGCAAAGACGCCATTATTAAAGCTTTATAAAATTCGTTCGGCTTGATTTATTTGGTTTTTAATAAATGGCGTTTAAATAATCGGCATTTTTTATATGGTGTTTATTGTTTTTTTAAGAATAAAAACGATACGTTTACGAAGCTTACTTTCGGCTTTTTCGAATTCGCTTTGTGCCATATAGGTATTAACGTTATTAAAGCAATTATTAAATTAATCGAAACTTACGAAATCCCTAAAAAAAAAATCGGTTATTTCACTTTCGATAATGCAACCGTTAATGATATAACGTTAGATATAATCGGAAAGGAATTCGGATTTATTAAGCGCAAGCAACGGAGCCGTTGCATTAAATATATTTTTAATTTAGCTATAAAGGCCTTATTATTTGGGCATAATATAAAAACGTTTAAAACAAAAATAAACGGCAAAAAAGCTTTAATAAAAGCTAAATACGAACTTTAATAAAAAAAAAAATCCGTTAGTAAATTCCATAATATTATTACCTATATTTACCGATTTAATAAATTAATTAATATGTTTCGCTATATATAACGTATCTTTTTTATTACGAATATTTCGAATATTCTTTTTAACAAAATCCTCGACGTTATTTTCGATAACGCTATATGCTGGCTTTTATAATATTATATAATTAAACGTATCTTTAATTTTCGGTTTTTTTTCGAAATCCTAATACAATAGTTCCGCCGCAAATGAAATACCGAAAATCGTATGCAGACGGGTTGTATTAAAAAAGGCATTAAAAAATCCGTTATTTTTTAGTCGGATTATTAATTAATCGATTACGATTAGAATGTTTTTAGCTTTACGATGGAAGTTCTTTATTTTTTCGAGATTGCCACAAAAAGGCTTAAAAGGGATGGCATTCGTTGCGTCCGGAAAAAAGGGATTATCCGTTTTTTCGGGAACATTTAGGAAGTTATTCCTATATATAAATGGCTATTAATAAAGCTTAAGGACTTTAAAGTATGCGTTACTTAATTTCCGAATTCGAAATTTATTACTGCTAACGTTAATTTAGCCTGGATAAAATTCGACGAATATTATAATACATTTAACGATATATTTATTTATTATATTATTATTGCCTTCCATTTTGCCTTTCGGTAAAAATGGCTAAAGGGAATTTAAAAGGACCGTTCCGAATGGATTGTTAAAACCAAAGCAATTATAAAAAAAGTATAAGATAATAATTATTTCCCAAAAACCGTTTCCTTACGGTTAAATCCCGAATCCGTTATATAGTAAAAAAACCCTATTAATGAATTTAATAAGTATATATAAAACTAATAATTCGGCAACGCAACGCCTTTAAAAAGAAGCCGTAACTTTAACGATGCTTTTAATAAATATAAAACTTAATACGACGATATACATTTAAACGACAAATACGTAAAGGATTTTATCGCTTATTGGAAAACAAAAAAATACCGGTACTTATGCTTATCCGAAATAGCCCTCGATTTTCTTACGATTTAAGCCATGTTTATTAAATACGAGCGGCTTTTTTCGGTTATAGGCAAAATGCTTACCGATATACGGAATTACCTTAAAATCGGTACGATCGAAATATATTAAGTCCTATATTCGTAATATAAAACAGGCTTATTCGATAATTTCGATTTATCGTTAATTTCGGTTATTAAAAAAAAAAAACTCTTACGGGCCGAAAACATAATCCCGAACGAATTTAAATAATAAATAACGGCATAAATCGATATAGTTATTAAAGCAAAATCGGAAACAATAGGCTTAATAAATATAAATACTAAATAAAACGCTGCCGATAATTTTCCTAAATTTTATATACAGTTTTACTTTTACCCTATTTGAATGTAACTAATATAACGCAACTGTAATCTAATTATAATTACGCAACGGCAATCCACCGAATTCAGGGGGGTGATTGCAGCTATTGCAATCCATTTACCGGAGGTCTTGGTTGCAGTGGATTGCGTTGCGTGACACCCTGCGTATGGTTGGACACTTAGCAGATAATGGCCAAGGTCCCGTGTTTGTCGATATATCCGATAAGAAATGGACACAGGTGGAATACCAGCAGTTGCATGGTGATAAGCGTATTGCTGGCACTGGAGTGGAATCCAGAAGGACAAGTACGATGGTTCCTACGCAAAATCCAACATAAAGAAAACAAGGCCTACTCCAGTGGGTATTGAGAATAACACTGATTATCACCAAGTCAACTGAGAAGACACTCGTGGTTAAGCTTGAAGCCCTTCGAGCGTACTGACATGAGTGGTACATTCAAAGATTCCATGATGGATGGAATAATCATATTACCTGAATAGACATACCGTAGAATGATCCGAATAATCAAGGGCCGCTAGAATTCAATTTGCACTGGACAAGTTTCCTCCTACCTAAGTACCTACCTAAGGCAGGTGTCGTAGCAACCATTCCTTCCCTATTGTCCTAAGCAACAAATTCACTTTCAAGCAAAAATTTTCGTTCAGTGATTGCCACAACAAACCTGCGCGTCTTCTTCAGCTTTATTCCAGCAGGATTGTTACAACTTCCGTGAAGCACGTTGAACAATTGGGCCTTCCGACTTCAGCATTCTTCATCTCCAATCACAGTACCGCCACCATAGAAGCGAAGGTCTTTTATATACGTGATTCACAACCCTAAGTTCTACTCCAATTCACAGTTGTTATCCAGGAATAACCCTAGCACATACTCTACCCAAACCATACCCCGAGAGATCGACCCAGCACCTTCTTACGCGTGTCATCACATAGGTAACTCGAAATGGAGGGCTCCGGACCACTTGACAAGGCTTCACAGAGTGATGGTGATGCAAGTCGACCGGCAGAGCATCAAGAACGACGGGAGTCGTCGAGAATGGCGTCGAGGGAGTTCGCACGTCGACCGGCTGCACAAGGTGCACCAACCTTACCGGATGTGCCCGAAGAAGCGACTTCATCGTCGCCCCCATCGGCGCAACTGCCGTTGGCGCAACTGCCGTCGGCGCCATTGCAATCGGCGCCATTGCCGTCGGCGCAACTGCCGTCGGCGCCACTCCCATTGGCGCCACCACAACCAGTGAGACGACCACCTATGGCACCACCAAGATCACAACCATCAGTGCCAGCGTCTGCAAATGCCACGAGACAGAGAGTGCCCAGACGCCGCCGTGCCATGGTCATACCACCTAGTCCTGGCCCCCCACCCGACAGACCCCTTCCGCCCCTTCCGCCAGCAGTAAGAGCAATGCAAGCGGCACGAGCACAACGTGCACGAGAAACGCATACAGCACAGACAGAACGGGAAGCACAAGCAGGACTCAGTCCTTGGCCTAGCACCCGACCTGGCACAGAGACGCAAGAGTCAGAGGCGCAGCAGCCAGACACAGGCGCTAATCCGGAACGCGTACATAGAGTCACATCAATGACCATCGTCGTCGAGAATTTCGAAGCGCCCGCACCACCATCATCCGACAGCGAAGAAGATGGCCAAGATGACGACCAGAGTGCCGGCAGCCAGGACATGCATCGCCGACATGAGCAGTTGAAGAACACGCGCGGAGTCAGGCCTGGAAAGCGCGATGGGAGCCCATCGCCATCAAGATTGGAGAAGGGGAAGGAGATAGATAAACCGGTGGCACTAGCACCAGCCCCTTTGCATCTCCCGGTCCGACTACGACCACCGCTGGTGATCCGTAAAGCCGGTTCTTCTAAACAGCCTGCCGCCCATGCAGATCACATGGCGTCGACGACCACATCTGTCAAAAGAGAGGGCGCGGGAATAGAGCAATCTATTCCTGCCGAGGTAGACAAGGATAAGAACAAGGGAAAGGAGAAGGCCAACGACGGTGCTGCAGGGCAAGCAGAGCTGGTTTCCAGCATGAAAGGCGTCCGCAAGCAGAAGGGCAAGGGCAAGGGCAAAAAGAAGGTGACGATCGAGAGCAGAGCCGAGCAGGAAGACGAGAAATCCCCTGTGCCCTCTCCCGTCCCATCTCCTGCCCCCTCCAGCAACTCGTCGACCCAGCTTGATCCCGAGGGCGTCTTCACCGTCACTAGACCTGTTACACCACCTCCTCGAGTCGATGCTAACGCTAACACCAATGCCAATGGCAACGCCGACGTCAATGCCAATGTCAACGCCAACGTTAACGCCAATGTCAGCGCCAATGTCAGCGCCAATGTCACGGGCCGCAGCTCCACTGTGACACCAAACCGGGAGGACGATCAGCATGCGGCGCAGGATGTGCCAGCGGCTCATACGCCGCTTAGTGATAGGGTTGACCGTCACCGTCCCCGGCCCCTTCTCATCGGTACTGGCGCTACTACTGATGATATCCAACAGCAGCGGCAGCAGCGTCGTGTGGTCAGCGCTTTCGGCAGCAATGCCGCCGGCGCCACCGCTACTACTGTAGTGGGTCCGGCGTTGGTACTCCGCTCCCCTGCGATGGCTCGTTCCCCTGCAATGGCGCGCTCCCCTGCGATGGCACGCTCCCCTGCGATGGCGCGCTCCCCGGTGATGACCCGCTTCCCGGTAGTGCCGCGCTCCCCCATGGTGGCCCGCTCCCCCGCGTTGGCCCGCTCTCCCGCGCTGGTCCGCTCTCCTGCGGTAGCCCGCTCTCCCATGGTGGCCCGCTCTCCCGCGGTGGTCCGCTCCCCTGTGGTGGCTACCTCCCCTGTGGTGGCTCCCTCCCCTGTGGTGGCCCGCTCCCTTGGCATCCTTTCCAGTCCCTCGGAGAATGCGCTGGCGCCCCGGTACGCCTCTTCGATCTATCACGGGGTCGGCGGCGGCGCCGGCATCAGCGCCAGCACCAGCGCCAGCACCAGCGCTACCGTCGCTCATCGCCACGGCGCCCTCTTCGCCAGATATGGCAGCCCTTCCGTGGCGAGCATCAGCCCTGGTCGTCGCGGTACTCAGAGTGGTGGTTACGGCGATGGTAACAGTACCGTGAGCGGCAATACCAACCCTACCGCGAGCAACCGCCAGCCCGTCGCCTTTCCCCGCTTATACGAGATGCAGAGTTTGGCCCAGCCCCGCGACCAGGACCGCGAGAGATACCCACCACACCCGCCTCGAGATCTGCAGGACCGCGAGGCCATGATGATGCAGCAGAGAAGAGAGGAGGCGGCCGCCAATAGCAAGGCTAGGGCCGAGCGGGAGCGGGAGATGGCTCACCGCGCCGCTCTTGCGGCTCTTACCAGTCCCACCGACCCCGCCGATCGCCGAACGTTGTGGCGCCCAGTTGGCCACCTCTCACACCAAGACCGCCATCAGCACGACGGGGCTGTCGGCGGAATTCCCGAGAAAGAGAACAAGGACGAGGTCGATGTCGAGGTCGAGAACAAAGAGAAGAACGACGCGAACGAGTACGACAACGAGAAAAAGAACGAGAACGAGGATGCCGATGAGGCAGTGGAGGAGAAGCAGTAGGCTGGTCGTCGCACCAACATCCGCGAGCCTACCTATACGTTGAGTCACCGCATGTTTTCACGATGGTATGAGGACAGTCCAGGAATGAGGATGATAATGCAGCAAACGGTCATGATGTTATGTTTGTTCTGTTCGGCTTCGGTTGATTTGTTCTTGTTTAATTATTGTTTGATTATACTGTATGATTATATATGTACGGATGGAGAGATGATACCCCAGGTTGGCACCCTTGGTAACGGTTAATGAAAAGTGATTTTAGAGTTGTAACGACGATGCAGTCCCTCCCTCGCGTGATAGTCGCAATTGTGAACGTGATTGTGCCAATTATGCAGCTATCGGGATCGCTGGGGACCTTCTCCAAACGGCTAGCCGATGATCTCATATCATAGGGTATTTAGTATAAAGCTCCCCAGCCTCTTATCATCCGTCCCTTTGATTCCTACCTACTCCTCTTCCCGACTACCGCGATGATGGAGGACGTGAAGATGAGGTACGATACGAAGGAGCTACCGCCGTACAGCGCGGCAGTACCAGCCGCTCCTCCACAGCGGAGGCAGCATTTCGTGAGACGAAGCCGGGGGTTGAGATTCTTGGGTCTAGCATGTCTCATGTTCATCGTCTATGCACAGTGGAAGCAGGTTGTTTCATCTGAATCTAAGAATGCATCCAACCTATCTATCGAACGGCTTCAAGAGGACCTACAAGTGTGTTCTAAGCTCCGCTCGAAACCCGCAGACCCAATTGGACTTGGGAGGGAGCGCAACGCTCGCTACGTTGCTGGCCATAAGCCTACTCTTATCAAGAATGCTACTGTCTGGGTGGGCGAACCGGCAGAAGGTACGAGTGTTGAAGATGCCCGGGCTGGCAAGGGCTATTCGTGGATCAACGCCGACGTGTTCATCGAGTACGGCCTCATTAAGGAAGTCGGCCAAGACCTGGATGCTAGCTCCTTCCCGTCCGATACCTTGATCTGGAATGCCAACCGGCGCCAGCTTACAAGCGGGATTATTGACATGCACAGCCACGCCGGCGTGGATAACATACCTGAGCTCCAGGGCAATGACGACACGAACGAGCTGAGTGCCGACATCACGCCCTATGTCCGCTCCATCGACGGTCTGGACCCACTGGACTACCAGATCCAAGTCATCAAATCCGGCGGCGTGACGACCAGCTTGGTGCTTCCCGGCTCAGGGAACAACATCGGCGGCGAAGCGTTCGTCATCAAGCACGCCGTGGGCCGACCGGACGGTCGCAACGAGACGTCGATCGAGGACCTGCTGGCAGACCCCGACCGCGCCTGGCGGTACATCAAGATGGCGTGCGGCGAGAACGCCAAGCGCGTGTACGGCAAGGTGGGCGAGCACGGGCCGTACAGCCGCCTGGGCGAGTCCTGGGAGTTCCGCCACGCGTTCGAGCAGGCCGCCGCGCACGTGCGCGCCCAGGACGACTGGTGCGCCGCCGCCGACCGCCTCGGCGTGGAGAACGTGGGCAGCTACCTGCCGCAGGCGCTGCAGTGGGAGACCCTGGGCGCCGTGCTGCGCGGCCAGGTCCACGTCAACACCCACTGCTA
Source organism: Diatrype stigma (assembly GCA_022225965.2). Lineage (NCBI taxonomy): Eukaryota > Fungi > Ascomycota > Sordariomycetes > Xylariales > Diatrypaceae > Diatrype > Diatrype stigma. The sequence goes on along the minus strand of JAKJXP020000021.1, from coordinate 192,100 downwards.
CACGATCCCGGACCTGGAGGCGTTCGTGGACCACACCAACGAGTTCCGCTTCCCGGTGCGCGCGTTCCACCACGCGCACCAGACCTACCTGATCCCCGAGGTCCTCAAGCGCGCCTGGGGCGACTCCCCGCCGGCCTCGGCGCTGTTCGCCGACAACATGTGGTACAAGGCGGAGTCGTACATCGGCAGCGAGTACGCCGGCAAGATCCTGTACGAGAACGGCCTCACGCCCATCTATGTCAGCGACAACCCCGTCCTCGACGCCCAGCACGTCGTGTTCGAAGCCGCCAAGGCGTTCGGCTACGGCCTTCCCTACCACGCGGCACTGGCCGCGGTTACGACGGCGCCTGCAGAGCGCCTGGGCCTGGGCCAGCGTTTGGGCAAGATCAAGCCCGGGTTCGATGCCGATATCGTGGTCTGGGATAGCGATCCGCTGAGTGTGGGAGCTGCCCCGGTCCAGGTCTGGATCGATGGGACTGTGCAGTTCGAGGATCCGGTCGAGTTGGAGAAACCTTTCCTTCCGCCTGTCATCGAAACCACCAGCCAGAAGCCTACTGTAGCGGATGAGCCCGTCAGCATCAGTGATGTGATATTCACTGGTGTGACAAAATCCTTCCTATCCACTGAATCATCCCAGGACAGTTCCGAACCCCAGAATTTCACCGTCGCGATCGCCAGGGGCCAAATTTCCTGCATTGGCTCCTGCGAAGCAGAGCTGCGCGCCGCTTCCACCTCCGGAACGAAGATCATCGCGCTCCAAAACGGCTACGTGACGAAGCCCTTCGTGGCCTTCGGCTCCGGCCTGGGCCTGAACGCCATCGACGCCGAGTCGGCGACGGACAACGGCGGCAGCGCCGACGTCTTCAGCCGCGCCGTCGACGGCCTAGCGCTCGACACCAAGAAGCTGCACTACGCGCACCGGTATGGCGTGACGAAGGCCATCTCGGCGCCGACGTACGCCGACGGCGGCCTCGGCACCCACCAGGGCACCAGCGTCGGCTTCCGCACGCGCAGCCCGCACGCCCTGGCGCCCGGCGCCGTCTTCGCCGAGGACGCCGCCGTCCACTACACCCTGACCCAGGACGCCAAGGACGGCAGCAAGTCCGTCTCGAACGCGGTCGGCGCGCTCCGCCGCAAGCTGCTCGAGGCCGTCGATGCTGCCAACGCGACTTCGACTGCGACCGCCGCCGCCGCGGATTCGTTCGCAGAGGCCGCGTTCCTCGCAAAGGTCGTAGCGGGCGACCTGCCGCTCGTGGTCACCGTGCACAGCGCGGACACCATCGCGGCGCTCCTGCGCGTCAAGCGCACCGTCGACGCGGCCATCCTCGCGAAGGACCACCGTGGCGAAGACAACAACAACAACAAGAAAGGCGTCATCAAGCTCGTGGTGCTCGGCGGCGCCGAGTCGCACCTGGTAGCCGACGAGCTGGCGGCGGCGGGCGCGGCCGTCGTGCTCAGCCCGTTCCAGTCGTACCGGACGTCGTGGGAGCAGCGGCGGGGGCTCGTGGGCGCGCCGCTGCAGAACGGCACGGCGGTCGACCGGCTCGTCGCCGCGGGCGTGCGCGCCGCCGTCGGCCTCGAGGAGGACTGGGTCGTCCGCGACCTGGGCCTGCTGGCGGGCATCGCGCACCGGAACGGCGGCGGTGCTATCAGCGAGGGCGAGGCGCTCGATCTCGTCGGGCGCAACGTCTTGGATATCCTGGGTCTCCTGGGCGGCGGCCCTGATGGTAGTGGCGATGATGAGGCGCAGAAGATACGACCGGTTGATGAGTTCGTCGTCTTCGACGGCAGTCCCTTGGAGATCGGGGCGCGTGTCAGAGCTGTGGCTAGTGGGGGTGGGGCTGGAGAGGTTGCGCTTTTCGAGTAGGTAGGGGGGATCTAGCGAGACGTGTAGGATGTTTTGGAGGTGGATTAATAATGGCAAGAAGAAAGGTGTATATGGGAGCGGAAGGGGGGCTGTAGGATTCTCCTCAGTCTTGAATACATAGGGTACGAAGTCAACATACTTATATATATTCTCATAATACTATTGGATATATCTTCATCTGCCAAGATGATAATCTGGAACGAGGCCTTAGCGCTATAGCTGGTCTCAAGTCAGCATCGGTTCACCCACCGCCAGTCGGATGTAGTTTGCAGATTCTCTGTAACCGTTACACCTTCCACCTCCATTCATCCATTACCATATGCAGAGTACTGATACGGGGTTAGAATGGGCCGAGCTCAGGATATAGAAGGGATCCGTATGTCTTGCTTTCGTTTATTATTAAATTAATCTACGGGTCCAGAAGGGTTTTATACCGTAACCTGCCATTTATAATAACAACAATTAATAATTCGATTAACTTTATAACCGCGCCGCCGTTTTTATTTCGAATTTTAATTCGAATCCTTTATAAATATTCCTTAAGCTCGATTTATTAATTAATTATTATTTATTTATAAATTCCGATATAATAAATCCTAACGATATTTTTGCATTCATTTTTATTATCTAAAACGCGCTTTTAGAAATTATCGCCGCGAATACCGAAAAACGCGTAACGCGGTTTTTATTAAAAACGCCGGCGGCCCTTAATATAGTATTAAGAACTAATATTATCGGTTTTTTGCCGCCGGCTGCGAAGCTTATAAAAAAACTATGCATAAATACGGCTAGCAAATCTTTTAAATTCGTTTTTTCGGCCGAAAAGCTTAATTTCCGCAAATGCCAACTTAAAATATGCAAAATCGAATTAAAAAAGCAAAAGTTACAAAATAAAATAACCCGCCGGCATTACGAAAAAAAAATCCGAAAATGCGGTCCGGATTTAAACGACGAAATTAATAAATATTTTAATATCGTAATAAATATTATAAATATATTTCCAAATATAAAAGCATATTACGTAATATAAATATTCGAATTTAAATTTAAGCCTTTAAATTTAATTAAATTCCGAATTAACGTTTATTCGAAAGCGTAAAATAAAATTTTAAATATTCGTATTATTAATTCCGAATTTCGATTCGTTTTTAATACCGGGAAAATTTTTTATTACGGTTTCGATTTATATATTTTCTTTTAATGCTTCGCTTAATATATAAAAATTTACGTTCGCTTTTTTTTAATACATTTAAACGTATAAATAAATATAATACGTTTCGCCAAATATATAACGAAATATAAATAAATTTATTAAATAAAGCATATATTTATATATATAATGGCTTATATAATTTTCGTAATAAATTTCGGCCATAACGCGGCAAAATAAAAAAACGAAAAGCCGAATTAAATTAACGAATCCTTTTTTTTAGCGCCTTTAAAATATATAACGAAAGCGTTTCGGTATTATTTAAGGCCCAAAAAACCTTTTAAGAAAATATTTGCCGCAATTAAAATAAAAGCGAATATATTTAAAAAGCTTTCGGTAATAAATACGAAAAGCCTTATAAATGTTTTAATTATAACGGAAATTATAAAATAACGAAATGTAATAATAAATTTAAATAAAATTCGAATATTATTACGCCCGATTTTAATAATTCGCCCGTAATACCAAAAAATTCGGAAATAATTTAGCTATTCGCTTAAATACGTAACCTTTTTCCGGCTAAGCCGGATATTAATATATTCCTTTTTTTCGAAACCTTTTTTATAAACGAAGGTTTCTTTTAAAATTTGCCGTTCCCTTTAATTGCCGAAAAATAAAAGGCCGCCCTTAAGCGTTATTTCGGAAAACTTTTTATTTTAATCGACGGCATATTTATATACGACGTTTAATTCGATTATATATAATAATTCTTATCGGTAATTTCCGGAAATTTCGTAATAGCTTACGAAAATCCGATAATAATTTAATAATAATTAAAAGGCAATTTTATATTTAACCGCGTCGCTTTCGTTTCGTTTTTCTTATTGCCCGGTTTCGTTTTTTTTTCGTTCGGTTTCGTATTAAAACCGAACGGAAAATAACGTAAAATATATTATTTTTTTTACTTTTCGGAAAACTCGATTAATAACCAAATTTCGGAAATAAATGTTATATTTAAATATATTACGATCGAAAACGTTTTCGATTTCGTACGCCGTTTCGGCAAAAAGTTTTTTTTCGTTAAAAAAAACCTTAAAAACGCGTTTCGCATAATATCCGTAACGGCATTATAACGTTAATTATTCGGTTTCGAATAATGTAAAAGGTTTTATTACGAAAATTGCCTTTTATTTGGTTTTCGTACGGTTTCGTATTTATTTAACTTATTCGTAAAAGCCTTTTATTAAATGTTTTTCGTATTATTTATCGAAATATTAATTGCTTATTATTTCGACGACTTTATTTTCGTATTTTTTTCGAAAAAATCGCGATTTCGTTGCATTTTTTTTTATAACAAATTAATCGCCGCATTAAGAATTTTTCCGAATCCCGGAAAAAACGATTAAAGCATAACCTTCGAAATTTTCGGAATCGAAATCGATATAACGTCGATAAACGCCCGCTTATCGAAACGAAAATTTACGAAAGCTAATAAGTTAATTGCCGATGCTTTTATTATAAGTATCCTTTTCGGCTATTAGGCCGAGCGAATCGCCGGTTTTTTAAATTTTTACGTAACGGTAATGCCTTTAAATAAGCCTTTTTTATACGGGATTTAAGGCTTTTTCGTTTTTATACATAATTTACGTTTATAATGCCCGCTTAATAATAACGTCATAAAGGATTTACGATAATAAAAGAATTTTTTTTAAAACTTTAATGGCATTTATTTATTAATAAATTCGAATCGAATAATTTTTTATTTATTTACGGATTTTTCGAAATCCGCGTTTAAAAGCTTTTAATATCGCAAAAGCCCGGCTTAAAAAAGCTAATATATAAATTTATTTATTCCGGCTATTTAAGTTTTTTATTGCTTATTTGGCAAAAACGAATTATAATTTTTAATTAATACTTTCGAATTAATTATAATTTAAAAAGCCTTTTTATTATTCGGCTTAACGTAAATATATGATATAATTATCGTATATATCGATAATATAACGGCTTAATACGGCTTATTTAGCCTTAAAACAAAAATAATTCTTTTAATAAACGCTTTTTGTAACGTTTTCGTTTATTCGGTAAAATTCGATATTAATTTTATAACGATATATATATCGTTAGCCGAAAATACATTCGCGGACGTACTTTTTTAACGGAACTGGTAATCGATTATTAATTTATACCTTAATTAATAAACGCTTATAACATTAAGCTTTTAAATAACTTTATAATACGAATATCGCGAATTTTTTTTAACGAAAATTACGTAAAATTATTTTAAACCGGACTCGTTCCGAATATCCGAAAAATTTATAGCATAATAATACGTTCGTACGAATTATAATACCGACGGTACGTATTTATACCATAACCGATAACAATTATTACCCTTTTAAAATAAATATTTAATCGGGCTTTCGGCTAAATATAAAACCGATTTCGGAACTTTATAATAAAGAAATACTTAATATTTATACGTTTAATATACGTTAATATAAATTACGATATAGCAATTTTCGAAAATGCATATATAAAACGCTTAATATAAAAAACGAAATACTTATTTCCATATAAGCCGGTACGAATCGAAAAAAAGTTCTTTATTTTTAAAGTTACGCTTTAACGGTTCGTTAATTCCGAAATAACGGTAAGCGAAAATCCCGGAAATTGTAAGAATATAGGTGGTTAAGAGCTAATAACGTAATGGCTAAACGTAAGCGAAGCTATTCCAAGAAAAAGGTATATAAGATTATTTTTAGCTATAGTTCCTAAAAGTATGCAGAGTTTTTCTTATGGGCCTTAGCCCTTAATGCGGCGTTTGGTCGCCGATTACGTGCCGCTTACGTAATAAGCCCCTTAAGCGAAAGCCATATTTTTATACTGCTTTTTTCTTTTTCGGCTGTTGGTTTTTAATAGCCTGCTTATTCGTTTTAAATGCTTGCCCTTAATTTAGGCTCGTAAGCCGGTAATCTTTAGGGTTTAGCGGCGTTTAGTCGCCGTTTTAATGGCGTATATACGTTATTTCGATAATAAGTTATTTTTAAAATTATCGGGTATCCGTATTTTAATAGGTATTTAATTACCGGTTATTCGGTAATTCATTTTTAATAAGTTTATAATTCCCTTTTATTTACGCGTTTTTTTCTTTTCCTTTTATTAGGTCCTAATATAATAATAATCGTAATATCGTTGTCGCCTTTTTGTTGTTTAGTTTTTTGTTTCGTTTATTGTTGCGTCTTTATTTTCGTCGTTTTTTTTCGTTTTTTGTTATCCGTTTGTTTTTATTTAATCGCCGCTTTGTCGTTTTTTTTTTTGCCGCCGAAATGTCGTTTCGTAAGGAGATTTTAAGTTTATGGCTATTCGATAATTTTTCCGGTTGGAAAAGTAATTACGCGTTTATTAATAACGGCGGTACGCAATTTAATCGATACGAATTCGGCAAGCCGTATTGCCATTATATAGGACTTTTTTATTTGGATGTCCGAATCCGTTATATAGCGTCGTTTATTATTAATAACGATTTAATTTGCGTTTATTGCCGGCAAAACCGTAAAAAATGCCTAACGATAAATATTAATTCTTTATTTATCCGGTTGCTTATTAATTAGCGCTTAAGTATTAATCGTTTTTCGAAAAATGGCTTAAGCCATTTTGGAATTTGCCAAAAATATCGATTTCGAATCGGAAATGTTCCTAATTACGTCGACGGTTACGTTTCGTTTATATGCCGGCCGAAAAGCGATTCGCGAAATAAATCGTTACATGGTTTTATTAAAAGCTATATGTTTTGCTTTTCGGGTTGCGTATTTAAAAAAAAAGCGTATCGTTTTTGGCGCTTTTAAAAAAAAACGAACGGCGATTACTGCCGTCGAAATCCAATTTATGCGCCAATTAATGGCGTTATAATTTAAATATTAATTGGATTAAAACGTAAGGGTACTTATAAATTCCGACGTCGCCCGTTATTAATTAAAAACGATCCAATTATTATATAACCGTCGTTAAATGGTTTATATTAAGCTATAAACGGCGTTATAACGAATTAAAAACCGTACGTAACGTTATTACTTTTCGATTAACATAAAATCGACGTTTTAAATTCGCAAAAAGCATAAAATAATGCGCCGCTTTATTTAAAGCAATTTAGTTATCGTTATTATAACCATTAACGAAATAATTTTTTGCGATCTTATAATCCGAAATAACCGTTTTCGTTCCGTTTTTGCGATATCCGGTTGCCGATTTGGTGCTTTAATTTCGATCCGTCGTTTTCGTTTTGGCCTTTCGGTTACGCTAATTCCGGTTTCGCGGCCGTTAGTTATTTTTTTGCCGGTTGCCAGTCTTTCGTTTTTTGCTAGCCTTTTGCTTGTCGTTAATTCCTTGCTTATCGCCGATTTTGCGTCCGTTGTCGTTTTTACGTTTACCGCCGATTAAAACGACGATAGCGCATAAATCGATTTCGACGGTACGCCGACAAAAATCGAAAACATAAAGATCGATTCCGAATAAGTATTAATTTTGCTTTTTTTGTATGGCTTATTAATAAAGCGCCGGATTTTAAATCCGGAAATAATGGGTTTAATTCTTATTGTAATTAACTTTTAATCGATATTTATTCGCCGTTTAAGCGTCGTTTAAGCCTTTTTTTTTTTATAAAGGACGTTTTATTTTCGTTTTCGTTTTTTTTTTTTATGTTTTTTTTTATATTTACGTATCGTTATCGGAAAGCCCGATAAAATAAGAAATGTTTTATTTTGCGGTTATTTTGCGGATATTTAAACGGTTTCCGATCGATTTACGACGGATTTAAGCCGTTAAAATACTTAAGGCTTTTTTTGTTTTATAAATGTCCAAACGGATTCCGTTCGATTTGCGATAGGTTTAAGCCGTTAAAATGTTTAAAGCTTTTTTTGTTTTATAGGTATTTAAACGGGTTTTATTCGATTTGCAACAAATTTAAGCCGCCAAAATGCTTAAAGCTTTATGTTTTATGGATGTTTAAATAAGTTTTATTCGATTTGTAATAAATTTAAGCCGCCAAAGTATTTAAGGCTTTATGTTTTATAAATATTTAAACGGACTTTATTCGATTTATAACGAATTAAAGCCGTTAAAATATTTAAGGCCGAATTAATTAATTATTTTTATTCGTCGTTTTATTTTTTATGTATTTTACGTATTTTCTTTTCGTAATGCATTAATATTTATTAAACGTTAATAAGGTATTTTCTTGGCTTTTAAGTATTATATTCGATAGGCTATTTTTTTTACTTAATAAGGAATTTTTTCGGCTTTTGGTCGTTGCAATAACGAACGATATTTTTTATTATTTATTATTTTTATTTATTTTCGAGATTTGGCAATGCCGATTATTCGGAATTTTCGTAGCGATTATGTTACGGCTTTAGGGAAAATATGGGAAATACGTCGTAAATACATTAATATTTTGCGAATAGCTTAATTCGGTATGCTTATATTTTTATTCGTTCGGCGATTCGTATCCGAATATACGTCGGTATTAGCTTTGCTTTTTTTTTAAACCTAAAGTTTTTTATAAATAACGTTACCGTTTAATCCTTTTTAAATTCCATAAGTATATAACGCTTATCGTAATATTTCTTTTAAGTCGCCGTTGCTTTTTCTTAATGGACGCGCATTTATTGCCGGACTTTTTCCGTTTTATTTAAACGTTTTTTTATTCCTTATATTTAAAGCTATAGCTATTTAGGCATTTATTTTATTATACGAAAGTAATAATTATATAATGTTTCGAACGGTAAATATTCCGTAAATGCATTACGGTAATTATTATGGCTAAATTCGGCTTCGTAAAAAATTTTGGCCTAGTTATTTTGTTTTACGTCGCAATACTTTTGGAAATACCTTTTTAAGCTTTAGTTTATGCGTTTTATTTGGCCGTTCGTTTATAAGTAATACGTCGTTAATAATTGGCGCTTAATTTTTTGCGTATTATAAAGTTTTTTTTAAAACTTATTAATTAATAACTTATTCCTATCGTTAACGATATTTTCGGATAATCCGAATTGGCATTTTACTTTTCGATATAAGATCTTCGTTAATTCGGCGGCCGTAAGCGTTTTTAACGTAAATATAAATAATGCCATTTTTATAAATCGATTTACGATAATTAAAATGGCGTTATAATTAATTCCGTTATTTTTTAGGCTTATTAAAAGGCCCGTAATAAAATCCATGCTGATTTCTTAAAACGGCTGGTTCGGTAACGGTAAGGATTATAACGTTCCGTACGGCTTATGCTTGGGCTTTATGGTTTTCTGGTATATCGGATACGATTCGACGTACGTTTGAATATTGGTTGCCATATTTTCCTAATAAAACTTCCGCCTTAAGAGCTTTATAATTCGCTGGCTTTTTATATAACTTGCTTTCGAATCGTCGTAATATTGGTATATTAATTATTGCTATAAAGCAAATTGCGCCGAAATTATTAACCTGTTTTTAAAAAAAAGAATATCGTATTTATTTATACGGTAGCCGCCTTAAATATTAAGTCGTCGGCAAGCGATTTTCGCTAGGGTTTATAAGTTTAGGTTTTTTTTTTGCAGCTTTTTAATTTATTCGTAAAATCGTCGAGACGCTTTTAATGCTTAAGCGTTTTTTTTTTTCGTTAAGGCTTTCGTTAATGGGGAAAAAACGTTTTGCGGTAGTATTTCGGCGTTTACGTAATCGTTTTCGGATTTCGACCCTTTGGAATTCGGACGTTTAAGAGTTTTGCTTTTATCGGTTTTTTATGCTTTCTTTGCGGTACGCGTTAAAACGATTACGTAATGGGATTTTTCCGACATTCGCTGGCCATTTAGGGCCCATTTTTGCTGTAACATTAAATAAGGATTTTTTTCGATTTTCGCTTTTACGGTTATTATTTAAGCGGCGGTTATTCGGTATTCGGCCGGAAATTTTGCGGTTAACGAGTTTTATGCTATTCGGAATATTTATTTAATTTTAAGATAATTAAGATAGCTATGGTTCCAATTCGCTAGCATTTGCTTTATTTCGATTAATAGCTTTTCCGTAAAATGAAGCTTTTTCGTTAAGGTAAATAATACGTCGCCGAAATGAATCGGTTTAAATATGTAATCCGGTCGCCGATTAGGTCCGTTAATTAGATTCGTAATTTCCGGCTTGTATTATAAGTTAAAATCGAATTGGAACAGTTTATATATTTAACGGGCCAACCTGTTTCGGAGGTTTTTTGCCGGAACGTCGATAACTTTTCGTAAAGCTTTGTGGTTTATAAATACGGAAAATTCTTATTCGGTTTTTTTTAAAAAATGGCGTTAATGCTTTAAATTTTCGATTATAATTAGGAATTCTTATTAATTCGTTCCTTATTGCGTTTCGGTATTTATAAATTTCCGTAATTAAAAAGCGACGGATTTTTATTTATTATTATGCAATTAAAATAAGATTCCGGAAATCGCCTTTAGGGATGCATCCGTTTTTATTTTTGTTTTTTTGGTATAGTTTTAATATCGGAGCATAATTGTCGATTAAAAGGCGCCTTATAGTTTTATAAAAGCCGCTTTCGCTTTATTTAATTATTAAAAGGTTCGTTATTGCGTTTTTTTTTTAAAAATGTTATAATCGGCGCGGTAATTTTGAAATAATTAGGTATAAACTTTTTATAAAAATTAATAAATTTTATAAATACTTAAATGTTTCGAATCGATTTAAGATACGGCCATTATTATATAATAGCGATTTTATTCGGGTTTATTTTAATTCCGTCGGTATTTATAATAAACCTTAAGAACGAAATTTCCTTTTAGAAAAATTCGCATTTGGATAGTTTTGCGAATAGCTAATATTTTTGCAAGCATTCGTAAATCAATCGGAAATACGTCGCATGTTTTTTTTCGTTTTTCGAAAAAATAACAATATTATCCAAATATATTATGCAAATCTTATCCATTAATTCGGCTAGGGCTTTATGTATATAAGCCTAAAAGATAACCGGGGCATTCGTTAGCCTAAACGGCATAATAATATATTTAAATTATTCATAATACATACGGAAAGCGGTTTTTTATTCGTCGCCTTTTTTAATACGGATTTTATAATAAGCGTTTTTTAAATTAAGCTTAATAAAAACCTTAACGGAACTTAATCGGCTTATAATTTTCGAAATTAAAAGCAAAGAATAACGGTTTTTAATTATTATTTTATTTAGCGCTTTATAATTTACGTATAAACGGAATGCGCCTTTTTTTTTTAGGACGAATAATACCGGGGCTGCAATTTCGGATTTAGATTTTTGGATGTGCCTTATTATTAAGTATTCTTTTAAATACGTTTCGAATTCTTTTCGTTAAGGCTTCGACGTAAAATAAATCGGGCCCGTAATAAGAAGTAATTATTTTGGTATAAGATTAATAACGTATTTTGCTTGTTTTAAAATTAAATAGGCTTTCGCTTTTTTTTCGGAATATATATTTTCGAAATCCTTTAAGCAATCTGGCAATACGACCGTTTTTTCGGTACTATTTTCGTCGAATTTAGGGATGTTTCGATCGTTTTCGAGCCCGATTAAATTTATTTAATAAGCCGGTTTATTTATAAAGGCAAGTTCGGTTAATTTTTCGCCGTCGATTTTTTTTGGATCGCCGAACGTTTACCGATAAGTGGCCGTTTTTAATATTATTTTTAGTCGTTTTATGCTAAAACGGAATAAAAAAAAATTAAGCGCTTTACGGTTATGACGAATCGTAAAGAATAACTGGTAAAATTTTCGTTTTTTTTTTGTTACGTTTATTATTTTTATATTAAATTCGTATATTCCGTAATACTTAATAGGAACGCCATTAATTCTTAATAGTTTCGGCTACGTAATGATAACCAATCGGAACTTTGTTTTCCTAACGAAACGCCGGCTTATTATATTAATCTGGGCCTTTATATTTAAATTAATCCTTATCGTAATAAACGTCGCGCCTTTTTTCGGAAATACGGTCGCGGCCTTTCGAAACGGCGGGCCTATGCCGACCGTACGTAAAAGCTTTGCCGAAATAAGCTATACGTAAGCGTTTATTCCGGTAAGCCATTTTTCGATCTCGAATTAATATTGGAGTCGTCGTATTAAATAAGGTTTTAAACGGTTACGAAAAGGATAGCTTTAGGTACGCCCGATAGCGCCTTTTCGCTTTTTGGTCGAAATAAAAGCTTCGAACGCTTTTTTTTCCTATAAGCGGTAATTCGGTATTTCTTTTTTCCGTAATTCCAATACGTTATTGGTAATTCTTTTTGTTTTTATTACCGAACCGATTTGTTACGGTCGGAATTTATTCGGCATTCGGAATTTCTTTATTAATTGCTTTTGCTTCGTTTTTTTTAAGCGTTAAGCGTTTTAACGTTAAGTATTTTGTTTTTTTCGAACTTAAGGAAAACGCTATTATACGGCCGCTTATTTTTATATTGCTTTATTTTTAAAACCTAGCTTTTGCGTTAAGCTTATTGGATTTAATTAATATTCGTTATTACGGCGAAAGATTATTTTAATGCAATTTTTTGCTTTAGCATTTTCGTTTTTAATGCAGGCTATAAACGGTAATAAAAATAATACGTTAAATGCGGATTTTCTTATTGGAAATCCAATTTCGGCCTTTTTATGTTAATTTAATGGATTCGTTACGTAATAAAGAATTTCATTAGCGATTCGTCGCCTTAATATAAGTTTTCGAACGTATTTCGAAACGTATGCATTACATATTTGGGATTTATATGTTTTTTTTTAACGAAAAACCATACATTTTCGAACGCCGTTTTAACGACGCTTTTTTTTATGTTATCGCGATACGATTATTATTTAACTTAAAGGTCGTTTTTTATGCGGCCCGTAATTTAATATATATATATTGTTTTAATTTGCTTTAATTTTTCGATAATATTAGTTTCGGTAATGGAAATAATTTATTTTTTTTTCCTATATCGTAAATCGTTCGTTAAATATTCGGTTTAAGTATTTCGGAAATTTATCGTTTTATAGGATTTTATTTATATATTATGCGATAATAAAAGTAATTAATTTTTTTCGTTTTATTTTGTTTTTTGCGATTTATTCGATATATAGGTTTCGTTTTTTTTCGTTTTAAGTACGTTCCGCTTTTAATTCGATTAATAATCGGGCAATTTCTTGGTTCATAACGAAAATAAAGTCGTTTATAATGCGATCCGGCGACGACTAGTCGTCGACCGCGCGTACGGAAGTGCTTTCGGAATTTCCGTGGCTTGGGGAATTTTCGCGTATCGGGCTTTTTTCGTCGTTTTAACGTTAAGCGGTTGCTAGCGGTTTTCTTTTGTTTTGCAAAATAGCGGATATCGCTTTTTTGTTTTTGTCGCTTATGCGCCGTTTTTTGCCCGATTCGGCGGCGATTTGACGTTAAGGATTTTTTCTTATATCGTCCGTTATGGCCGTTTTGTTTCGAAGATTACGGTTAATTTTATTCGTATTAATTATTGCGTTAAATATCGAATAAAAAGCTAAAACATTATAAGAATATAAATAATTAAAAGCTAATAACGTAATAACTAAACATAAACGAAATTATTTTAAGAAAAAAATATATAAAATTATTTTTAGCTATAATTTCTAAAAATATATAAAGTTCTTTTTATAGGCCTTAGCCCTTAATGCAGCGCTTAGTCGCCGATTACGTGCCGCTTACGTAATAAGCCCCTTAAACGAGAGCCATACCTTTATAGAAATATATTCGCAATTAACGTCGCTTTTATAACGGCATAAACGGGTTTTTTTTGCTTAAACGAAATTATATATACCGAAATTAACGCCGGCAATTCGGTTCGGTATAAATACGAAAAGCTTTTTTTATTTTGTATTATTTCTTTCGAACGAAAAAATTATTTCCGGTTATTTTTTCGATTTAATAAAACAAATCGGAATAAAAACGAAATAATCCTAATAATAAGAATTATAAACGATATTATATATTTTTATTTTTATATAGCCAAATGGTTACGATAAGGTTCGAATTTCGAATATAATCCAAGCCGATAATCCTTATTTTGCTTATAAAACGACGCTTTTATTTATAAACGCGTTTTTGCCGTATTTTAGGCCCGCTTAATGCGGATCGGAATTTTTTTTAATACGTATTTAGGCCATAACTTTCGCCAAAAAGCCGCATAATACGTTTTCGATTTTAACATAAACAAAAAAAATATTAAGCTATTAAATAAATAATTCTTTAATGCCGTATATTGGTATTATAAAACGTTCTTAATAAGCTTTTTATATTTATAACGTTATTTTATACGCAAATAATTAAAAACGAATTAATAATTCTTTTTTTATATTCGAAAAAAAAAATAACAAATAAAATAAATTAAATTACTTTAAACCGGCCGAAAAAATAGCTTTCGGTTATTTTTACGAACGTTATAATATTTTTATATAAAAAATTCATATAAGCCGTTATAAGCCGCTTTTATAATACCTTTATTCGAAAGTATTATTTAAATAATTAAAAACGACCTTTATAAATATAATAATAACTTTATAAAGCATTATGTAATAATATTTTTCGAACGTTATAACGGCCGGTTTTTAAAAGAATTTATATTATTAATATATTATTTTAATATTTGTTAATCGAATTTTTAAAATAATTTATAAATAAATTAATTTACGGATTTAAAAAAATTTTATATCGTAATTTATTATTTATAATAATAATAATTAATAATTTAATTAATTTTATAATCGCGTTATTGCTTTTTTCGTTTATTATTTTTATTAATGCTTGTAATTATAACGAACGGAAAAAAAAAAGAATCTTAATAAAAAAAATATTAATAAAAAGATTATTTATAGGTTTTAATTTATTTATATATATAAGGCTGCTTTAAGCCGGCCGTAAAAACAATTTTCGGCTATTTTTACGAACGTTATAATATTTTTATATAAAGGATTCGTATAAGCCGTTATAAGCCGTTTTTATAATACCTTTATTCAAAAATACCGCTTAAATAATTAAAAGCGGCCTTTATAAATGTAATAATAACCTTATAAAGCGCTACGTAATAGCGTTCTTTACACGTTATAACGGCCGGCCCTTAAAGGGGCTTATATTACCAATATATTATTCCAATACCCTTTAATCGAATTCCTGAAATGATTTATAAAATAAAGGATGCTAGGCCCCCAGAACCTAGCCACTAGGAACAGCTCACCAGGCTCTATATAATACACTCTTTTGCCCCTAAACATCTTCCTATTGCACCCGCTTTCAGTACCCACGTAACGCTACGAAGCATTCAGTACCTAGGTATATATAGGTTTGCTAGGTATACTGGCCCAGGTATCAGATGCTTTAGCTCAGATTTAGAGTTTATCACGATACGCCCCTTTTTAACTCCCAGCTTATAAAGGAATGAAACTCAAACCATCGATACTTTATCCGCACATGAAATTGGGGGTTGGAGACTATGTGTACAATTATTTCATACTTCTTCCCCTGATATGGTCGTTCCACGTTACCTAAGCAGTTGCTTCTTGCTGCAAACCCCAACAGGGTGTGCAGGTAAAAATTACCCCTAATGCATAGGAATCATCTTGAGAAGGTACCTAGGATTCATTCGGACATAATCGCTTGGTAGGTATCCATACAACAGATATAATAATGACACACAATTAAGTACCTACCAAGCGATGAGGATGCCGTGCATGTTCCGTTCCGGTGACTAACCGGAACAATACATCGAAATCACCTCTGAGGGTAGATAGGTACCTCTTATACATGTACATCTAGGAAGCTACATACCTCACATACACGGTAAACAACTACCGTACAAGGTGTACATAACACCGTTGGTGGCGTGATCGTTCAATGTTGATTTAGTAGGCACAGTAGGTAGATCCGATGGTTTGGTCTAAAGTCCAGCCAGGTAAACGTTGCCTAAGTACCTACCTAAGGTAGGTGTCTAAGTGTCCCTAATGTTGACTAACAGGGAGTTACTACCGCTCCCACATTGATGGAATCCCCCATCTCTTTTCAACTCGACCAAGAACCCGCGAGCTTCTGTGTTTACCTACTTATTTACTTACTTACTCAGGTTCCTGTTTATTCCTTTCGAGTCGTTCTCTATCGCCTGCCCGTCCGCCTTGTTGGTTTGCTCTGCCGTGCTTTTTGGATGCTTCTTATTTATTTCATATTACGACGAATATGCCTACACCAACCCACGCCCTGTTTCTCCATCTGCATTTCTTCTACTTTGCCATGGTTGCCGCCAACACCCTAACGCTAAACCTCATCACCCCAGTCAAGGCCCCTTCAGATGTATCCGGCTATGTCAGTCCTTCATTTGCCGGCTTCGGAATCGAGCCTTCCAACCTTTTTTCCTTCACAGGCATGCAGGAACCGAACATGCTGACATTCAACCTAATCGACAATCTTGCCAACTACACGGGAAAGCCTCCCCACGTCCGTATCGGGGGCAACACGGCTGACTACATGGTCTTCGACCAGTCCCAGAATGAATGGGCCTGGACTCTGAATGACCAACAGAAGGGTCAAGGAAATCTCAAGCCCAACCACATGATCATTGGGCCCCGCTTCTTCGAGGCTGTAAGCCGGTTCCCACCAAACACACCTTTGACCTGGGGATTGAACATGGCCTACAACGAACCGGATTGGGAGGAAGAGATTACCACGATGGCACAGCAGGTCATTGATCGTGTCAAGCACTTGGACCTAGTCTCGTTCGAACTTGGAAACGAACCTGATCTATGGCTACAGAACGGGTTCCGGAGTGGTCAATGGGGAGGCCGCACATATGTGGAAGAATGGCTAACGAGGGCCGAAGCAGTCTGGACGGAAGTGTTGAAGCCCAACCATTTACCGAGCAACATGTTCGAGATCGGATGTACAGCGTCTACTGTTGGTACAGACTTCCAGATCAGGGATCTCATGAGCTTCGACGCTAATCGCAAGGTGGCCGGCTCCGATGCCACTTATATCGGGGGCTGGAACCAACATGATTACTACTATTTCATTGGGGTGTCATCGTATCCTATCACTCTTGAGTACCTCATGAGGCTGGCTACGACCGAGGTGCAGTTCAAGGCGTGGGTAGAGCAAGTCGAGCAATCGAAAGCAACACAGATCCCCTATGTGGTACGTGAAATGGGCATAATAGGCCCCTTGGGACTGGCCGGAATCAGTGACGTTTTCGGTGGCGCCCTCTGGACACTCAATTTTCTGCTGTATTCCGCCTCCCTTGGAGTCTCCTCGGTCCAATTCCACATGACAGACAACAGCGACGCCAGCGCATGGCAGCCAATCCAGATGCTTGATCGAGAACCTTTCGTGAGGCCACTGTATTATGGCATGGCTGCCTTCGACCAGATCATAGGACCAACATGCGCGGCACAAGTATCTCAATCCCAGATTGCATCCTATCCGCCTGGCTACGATGAGTTCGTTCGAGCTTACAACGTATACCAGGACGGACACCTAGATTCACTTGTTGTGGTAAATGGGAAGATGGCGAACGTGTCGGAGCCCGACAAAGCCAGCATTGAGTTTTCTGTTCAGGTCCCCTCGTCTCTGTCCGGCCAGATGCTATATCTCTCGTACCTGACCAGCGACGGCGCCGATGCCACAAACGGTACGACATGGAATGGTATCAGTTATGAGGTCAGCGGAGATGGAACTCCCACCATTGTTTCCGACGATAACGAGGTGGTGGAGGTGAGCGATGACGGCACCATCACCATTATGGTCCGCGATTCTCAGGCCATCGTCGCGACTTTCGGGAGGCGCGCAGGGGAAGGGTTCAGCTCAGAGCAGATCCTATGCTCGGCGAAAGAATACACCCCGCCGCCGCCAGTGTCGCCAAAGCAAACCAAAAATCCACTCCTGTACTCCAACGAAAAGTCTGCTGCGGCGGCTTTGGGATGCTCGGGGATTCTCACATGTACAGTCGCAGCGATCATCGTTGTCGGTGGCGGGTTTACCTTCTTCGGATAGCTAGAGACATAGCAAATGATAAACACTGAAAATGATGAGGCCGGAACTGAGCATTAAAACACGATACCTTCATTTTCGATAATGAACTGTCAACTTGAAATAACGACCTTATGTCAATGTCATGCAATATCTTAAAGCCATGTAGCAGTTGGCACACTAGTAAGATGTTGGGGTTTGTCTTAGTTTGATACTTGACCCCTTTTTGTTAAACAAAGGGGGGGTCATGATAAACACGCCTATCATCCCTTCTTCAGACTTAAATCTTTCAAAAATACTTACAGCTGCAAGTCTTTCTATAGATCGGGTAACTCGGCACAGTTGGATACCTCATTAACTTCATACAGTCGCCGCCATGATGCAGGCCAACCCAGCGAATGAACGTCCACATGAGGACCTAATCGTCGGAGGGCTATACATGCTTATCACGCTACAACAACATAGCCCTGACCTGCCACAGACTCACTCACACACGAGGCAAGATTCTCACCTCCTCCACGCGGAGTGGGAGCTATATCTGCACACAGGGGCACGGACCGGCGTCGTATACTTCTACCACTCATCATCCTCATCAACGTCAGCTAGCCAGAAGGCCACAAGGAAGGGCAGGAAGGAGAGGAAAGTGGTTTGGCTTCACCGCCACCGTCGCAGTCTCGGCTTCGAGGTAGTGTCCAATGTGCGCACGGAAAGACACGTCGCAGCTATGGTGCAAGTACACGAGCTCCCGCAGGCGTTATTCCTCAAAGATGACGACACGACCACCCACCTCGTCGAGATACTGTATAACCTCTGCAAGCTGTCTAGGAACATCGTGCTGTGCAGGCAAGAACTAGGGCAAGTGCAAGGACGGGAAGGAAAAGCGCGACCGCAGAACACCAAACTCCGACCACCAGGATCAGCATCGGCATCATCTTTGAAAGCACAAACTCTGTTCCTCAGGGTCTTGCGGATAATCAAGGAGGTCGCGGCAGACGTGTCATCAAAACCGGCTACATACCAACAACGAGCCGTCGTGCCACCTTCCGTGCTCAAACCCGTTGTTGGTCGGGCCCGCGGGCGCAGCGGCGGAGCAGCAAATCCGCTTCGCGTGGGTCGCCGAGTTCAACGCCATAAGCACGGGCCTCGACGGCAACGAGGACCTCAGCCCGTCGGGCAAGCCGGAGCGCCTGGTAGGTTTTCTTCAGCACTCAGCTTCTACCCCGACAATCCCGCCTCATTGTTTCTGAGTCTTAAGCAGGTCATCACCAGGCTGCGCCTAGCTGCGCCCACTCCCCCACTCACGGAGCTCGAGCGACAGGCAGGTTCATGTTGAGGATGGCGATGGTGGTAGTGATAGCAATAGTGACGATGAGCGGACTTTGGTTATTGAAGCGCCTCATGCACCAACGCGCCTCGTGCACCAATGCGTGCAATGAAGAAGCAATGATGATCATGCTTATGTAAAGCGGCTTCGTATTCATGGGAGGCTGGTGGCCAGGCAGTCCCATTAATATTTTACCAAACACGGGGACGGTGGACCCTTGTGACTGCAAGCTCGATCCGCTTCGACATAGGCAAGACACCAACACATTGGACGCACTGTGCCCGATCTACTTGGCCGTTATGACGGGAACGTTAATGATGGGCTGCCGTGCACGTTCTCCTATCTGTGAGTTGTTCCGGTTCCACCTTTGCACTGCACCAGCACCACATGCAGTAATGTTTTTGCTGTAAATCCCCATTCGGGCAAGGCGCCCACGCGGCCACGCCGCCTGCATCGCCCACGGCGCGGTGTCCACGCGACGTGAGCAGCCGGTACACTGCCATCTGGCGATGCTCATGGGGGGCATTCTATGACTCGCTATGATGCCGTCAGGAACTAGACTTCAGGAAGCCAGTTTCGGTCTTTAAAACAGCGCTCACTCGACTCACTCACGCACTCCGCTTGGCAATATATATGCAAACAAGGCTTAAAGACCAGGCTGACATCAAACGGAGTGAGTAATCTATAACTTCATTCGTTACCTTCGTACTCAGTGCCAGTGGGTTCTTGCAGACCGACTTCAGAAGTTCTCGCCATTGGAGAGAATCTTCCCCTTCTCTATCTTAGGAAAGCTGGATACTTGGAGTACCCTAAACATCTAGCTTTGTCACATTTCGCTGGATTTTCGTCCCGAAATAACACTACGGAGCTATAGTGGCACTATAGTACACCGAAAGCTAGAAATTGGGACGCTACTGGTTGACGGAGCGGCAATGGGCGATGCTTTCGATTCGAGTGCAATACCAGAACTAGAAGAGCTCTGGTGCGAAAAGAGTCCCGAAGCGTTGAAGTGCCGTGTATGCGGACGAGGCTTCGAGACGGAGGCGCTAATTCGCACGTTTCGACTGCGGAAACCAGGACCCGATACTGCCTCGCAAATACCTTCGAGGGTCATCAAACTACCAACGGAAGACATCGTCATAGTCGATAGACATCTGCGATGTCTGTCGGGGCTGCGATACCTTGCGATCTCTCACGTCTGGGATCTCACTGTATCGGAAGTCCACGAACACGGAAGATCCTCCCCACACAAGGAGGAAGCCCGGGATCACATTCTCAAGCTGATCGGCCGCATAAACCATGGGCTGGTGGAGAGCCTGGAAGGCGACATAGAGGTTTGGCACGATTACATCAGCGTGCCCCAATGGGAATATGGGCTGAAATCCAGCATTCTCATGGCCATTCCCCACATCTTCTACAGCGCTCATTTCACCCTCGTGCACATGGATGATGTGGGCGAGCAGATGGTGGATGATCTTCGTTCCAAAGGCGATCCGGAACGGCTGGTAGCTGGTATCACTGGCATTTGCAATGCCAAGTGGTTCAAGAGAGTCTGGACATCTATGGAATATATCCGCAGTCGGACAGTCCGGGTGATGAACAGAGATGGCCATATAGTGGAGGGTGTCGAAGATGTTTTCCTTGGTGAACTGCTGAGGTTATGGGACCAAGAAGTTGAACGGGCGGGAAGCGTTCATACGGTGGAGGCCATGGCAGACTTAGGAGACAATTTGGTTCCTTGGAGTTTAGGTAAGCACGCCTTTAAGATAGTCCTTCAAGTTACCACTGTTCCCTTGCTCCCTTCCCCCTTCCCCCTCCCGAATAACAACTTGCCTTCCAGGGGTAATTTCAACCATTTTCCTACACATGGCACAGGAGCTTCACTTCTGCATCCCGAGACACTAGGAGGTGCTAACTCACTTCTATGTAGGCCCTCTCCAAACAGCCCGAGAATTAAAGAAGGTAGACTTCGGCATTGCTTTTGCTTTGCTTTCCAAGCGGGGCTGTAAATCCAGCCGAGACTTCTTCCACGCCTTACTCGGTATCGTCAACGCAGATCTGACAGGGCCATTAGAAGATGATCCGCAAAAAGGAATGTTGCAGATCGCAAGTGCATGCTTGAAAGCCGGAGACTACAGTCCACTGTTGATGACTCCCGTCCTGGAACATGGAGACCGCCGACTAGACCCAGTCATCATCCAAAAGCATGGATACAACGACATCTTGACATTCGGTTTAGGACACAGGACAGGCTCGCCGCTCTATCATAAGGAATCCGTCTTTCGACCCGGTGTCACAACACTAAAACTCGAGAGGATCGGCCCCGTCAACTTCGTCTGGAAGGCCCCCAAGCTTGACGCAGACACGACTTTCGTCCTCATCATACAAGCGGTCCTTCACTTCACCGGCCCCGTGGTGGACGACTTCGTCAAGACAGTATGCACGAGGCTGTACAACCAAAGTGACGAGGAGACCTCGAAGCTGCTGTCGGATCCGAAACGACGAGACGCTCTCCAGAATATCCTGGAGAGGTGGTACGACTCCGCCGCAGACCAGCCATGGAAGCCAGAGCGGCAGGAGGAGGGGGACAACATCACCGAGATTCTGAATCTCGAGGCGCCGCTGGAGAACATGTACGCACACGGCGGCACCATTCACGGCTGCCACGCAGGCGTGCTGGTCGGGGCAAGCTGTCGGCGTTGCAATAGGACGTTCATCTTCCGGGCCGCCTTGTTCCAGCGGGATACGGAGATATTCAACTCCGTCGCGTACCGGATCCCGGGCTTGGGTTATCACTGCACCCGTCCGGACGGCGTTGGCCTCCTCATGAAGGACGGCGACATCGTTGGTCGTTTGAACTGGGCATCGCCTGCATGCGACTGCCACGAGACTGAGATGGTCGACGTAAAATTGGGTAATTTGCCTTTACCTAGCCCCAGAGATCGTTAATACGTACGTAATGCACCCGTACTCTCAGATATATGTTTGATTTAATCAACAGTCTAGAAATGATAATGAAGTCATAATAATCTATGAACCTCATACGATAAGATGAGCGAAACCATCATATTTCTACAACAAGCCGATCTTTACCCCTATCTTCTCTGCAGTGATTCGTGGCGGCGAGTAATGTATGGCATCCTTTTGGCAAAAAGTCCCATTTCTCCACAAGGCCCTCGGTGGCTTCCCAGGTACTTTCAGACGACGGGTCGCCCCAGATAAGCTATATCTTGGCTTGCGTGTCATCAATGCCTTCGTAGAGGCCCCAACCATATCGTTGCATAATCATCCTCGTCGTAGGTAGTAATCCGCGTGGAGGATCAACTTGTGGCGCATGATAGCCCATGGAATGATATCTATCCAAGGGTCATGCCATATACTTTTCTGGGTCGGCGTAGGTGTAAATGCGGGGGGTACGATTTCCGGCGGAGGCGTGATGTCTTTCATGTTGAAGGCCGCGCCGCATTCCTCCGGTAGGCGGTCTAGGAGGGATAAGAGAGAAAAGTTGGTGAGCGTAGCTCGGAGGACGTTATAGTGGGCTAGAACGAGGGGCTGATGATCCGGGGATAGTGGAAACATGAACAGAGGCGGTACACCATGAAGCCGCATGCCATTGGTTACATATGGGATCATTGGGGGGATAATCTGCTGGCGATGCTGAAGATCTGTCTTCTGTGGGTCGATTTCTGTTTACCTGAAGGGACGTCAATCCCTGCAACAAAGCATTTTCATTGAAAACCCGCCGCTCTTCCTTCAGGTGCTCTCCCAAAATTCGAATAGCTGTGGTTGTATTTGACGCAATAACATGCGGTCGTGTGATGTCAGGTAGTCTTGAACTTGATACCAAAACGACGTGCTCAATTCTGCCCACCTTTATCCTTGTTTCACTCGAAACATATAGTTGCAACATCTTGGGTACCTAGGTATATCGGAGTGTGTTCCATCTTCCCAGGCAATAGCATTTCTCTAAGGTTACGTCAGTACAATGTATGGTTGGAACCACGAATGCATCCTATTACATTCGTGCAATCGAAAACAGCATGATTCGGAAACAGGTGTACTGTCATACAGAAGGAAAGAGTCGATCTTTAATCTAGTTAAGGAGCGGGAAGATTATATATATATATATATATCATACGCCAAGCCGCTAGGTGCCAACCCCTGTATTATATAATCCAAGCTCTCCTATCTAGCCCCTGTATCGCGACACATCCCTTCCCCTGAATGGCTCTAAAGCCTACCCCTGTTTATATCAGTACTCACGTACCCTTTAAGTACTTTTATATCTATTAGTATCTTGTTCGCATCCTCAATTCAAGCAAATTCGACTTATAAGTCGTACACATTTGTCATTTTTCCAAATTATTTGTCCACTAGGCTGAGGGAATGAATGTATGGAGACGTTCTGCCACAAACAAAGCACATCCAATGTTTGGTATGATCTAGTGGAGGGGCGGCTTCGGCGCCCCGACCAGATCGAAACATTTCGATTACTCGCAAGAGCCCCGGGTATCATGATGGGAATCCTGCCACAAGGCTTTCCTTTCCCTTCTCATTGTTCTTCTTTGCTATTATGCGATGTATATTAACAGGTGCTATGGTACATATGGCTGTAGCAGTAGCACAGCTGTGTTATCGGCGAGCCTTGTTAGATTATACATCTCATGGACATGTACGCACAGAGGAGTCATAGATAGATCACCAATTGGCAGCCATACGCAGATGCTACGATGTTCTATGACTTTGACAGCCTAGAAAAAGCCCAGTGTCGGGTCCATTTCGGCGACCCCGTCGCCCGGCGCACTTAACAGTAACTTAATTATTCATGTTTGACGCCCCCATATAGTACCAAGTAGTTTTGGCATCTAT
Source organism: Diatrype stigma (assembly GCA_022225965.2). Taxonomy (NCBI): domain Eukaryota; kingdom Fungi; phylum Ascomycota; class Sordariomycetes; order Xylariales; family Diatrypaceae; genus Diatrype; species Diatrype stigma. The sequence goes on along the minus strand of JAKJXP020000021.1, from coordinate 167,882 downwards.
AGTGAACATAGCGTTGTGCAGACGAGGGGTCCTTATGAAGCCCTTCCCGGTAGACATGATCGGGTGCACGTTTCCCAACGGCCTAACATTGGTGTGCTCAAAAACAGTAACACATGGACAGAACAATATTCATGTATCAAAACTGAAGGTATGGTTAAGAAGTTGAGTGTAGTTTTCTCACTAGCACAGCCACTTCCGAACAGTCTCCCTATTCTACTTGCATATAGAATAGGGGCCCACGGCATGATATCCCTGTCGATCTTCTCTCCACAACGCACTCATTGCGACCGCAAACAATCCCTCGAGCAAGAAAGAAACCGAGAGATTGATAAACAAACCAGGGACAAAGATAAAGATCAACAAAGAGAAAGAAGAAAAATCATGGCTTCATCTAACACTCGTCGCTATCAGGCTTACTCTCCGGGACGGAGGGAGGGGGAGGCTCTTGCCGCTCCTCGCCGAATCGGCTCACCACCACCTTACAAGGAGCCGTCAGCGAGTACCTCTGGGAGCGACAACACCCCGGCTCATCAAGACCAGGCTCCTGCCGCTCCTCGTCGAATCGGCTCACCACCACCTTACAAGGAGCCGTCAGCGAGTACCTCCTCTGAGAGCGACAACCACCCGGCTTATCAAGACCAGGCTCAGCTCTCCGAGGGCGAGGCCTCCTCTGGGAGCAATGGCAGCCGCCAGCGCCGCGCGGCGCTGAAGGCCGTCGGCCGCAGCGTCGGCCGCTTCATCTCCGCCCCAATCCGGGCGGCGAGGGCGAAGAGGAGAGAGGAGAAGCTGGCGAAGCTGGAGCGCAAGGCGAGGGTGGCCCAGCTGCGCGCTGAGGGCATGGGGTTCCGGTCGATCGAGGACTTGCTTTCCAGCGAGTCCGAGGTGACGACTGTCCCTGCTCACTGGGTCCAGACCGGGTACGATGCAGATGCGGGGATCCGCCACTACGTCGACCCGGAAACTGGAGGGAACTACTCTGTCCACAGGGCTGAGTAGGGTGGGCCAGGTAGGTGAGGGAGGGTGACGGGGCCACAAAATGAGTGAGGAGGGGGTGTCTTTCTTTCATTGAGTGATGAGCATGTCATTGTTCATTATTCATTGTTTGATTTGGCGAGGGAGGGGAGACGAGACGAGAGGGCGTGTGGTAAAAGGATATTGAAGAACAACACACAAAGGTGTGTGGTTTCTTGATTTTCTCCCTTGCAGACATCTCAGGTCATGTAATAAACATCTCTTTTTGGGATTAATCCATCATGATTTGTATTTGTGTCCAGTTGCTGAATTTATGTCAGATATCTCCTACCATGTCTATTAACAACCGCGCAAGTCCACATAAGCGGTGATCGTGAAGCAAGAAAACCATATCGCCACCATGCCATCTAGTTGTAAAAACTAATATTGAAGGTTGTGTCAACATATTAGTGGTTTCATCAAGCCACTTCGGAACTTGCTTTCCAGGCCTATTTCACTGTAAGACCCGCCACATATTACAAAGTCTCCTTGATAAGCTTAGCACCCATCTCCGCGACGCCATACACCACGGCCTGGATGTTCGAGCGCGGTTCGATAGGGATGATGCTCGCGTCGCACACGCGCAAGTTCGCAACGCCGTAAATGCGCAGCTTCTCATCCACCACGCCACCCGTAGCGCGCGGGAGCATCGAACAGGTACCCGTGAAGTGATAGGCCCCCTTGCCCGTACGGCGCACGTACTCCTTCGCCTTCTCCTGGGAATCGAACCGCGCGGCGCGCGGCTTGAAGTACCGCGCCAGCGGCCCCGCACGGCCGATGGACTCTTCGATGAAGCGAACATGGCGGGCAAGCACCTCGACGTCTAGGGGGTGCGAGAAGTACTGCGGGTCGATAGCCAACCCCCGGCTAGTGCTGGTATGCTCGGGGGCGGCGCTGGTGATGTGCACGGACCCGCGCGAGAGCGGGTGCGCAAGCATCGCGACAACGGTAAAGTGGTTTTCGGGTGCGCGGAACCCAGGGTCGGAGCCCTCGAACGGGTTGTACGCTGGTACGATCAGGTAGGTTGCGGATGCTTCCGTGGGGGACGTTAGCACGGACCGCACGAACGACTCGTGAGCAGCAACGAACGCCGGATTTGCCGGTGGGTTTCGGGCTGCGTCGGTCTCTGCATTCAGGTTACGCAAAAGTTGGTTGACTTCCTGCTGGCCCTCTTTGGTTGCAATTCCTGGGAATGGGAGCTGTGCCGAGGAGATGATGTTAGAAGTGCCGAGAGAACCAGTTCCCTTGGCATAGGCCTCCATTTCTGCCGCTACGGCGCCGGGCTCGCTCCGGAAGAATGGGTCCAATGTGTCCACATCATCCCGGACTTCGAATGACACACCGGTAAGGGGGTGGTTCTGCAGGTTCTTGCCCACCTGAGGGTTATCGACTACGACATCGACACCTAACTTTTGGAGCAAGTCGGCATTGCCGATACCAGAAAGTTCTAGTAACCTTGGCGAGTTGATGGCACCGGCGGAAAGAACAACCTCCTTACGAGCTTTGATGATTTTCGTGTCCCCAGTGCTTGTGGTAACTTGGACACCCTCGGCAATAGCGGCATCAGGAGTTGAATTATTACTCTCATGAGGAAACAAACATATAGTATCCTTGCTACGTAGTTAAACATATCTATCTCATACCTGTTGAGCTATCATGTTAATTTCAAGTTGGAGATCATTCGCCGCATTGAACGCCAACTCTGTTGATACAGGGGCTAAACGAAATGATAGCATTGGTATACACCTTGCGCGTAACACATGAGTCCGGTTCAATGAGAGTAATGATGTAAGATATATCAGTATGCCCTCTGCCTCCGGTCTATAAAGTCTCGCTCCTCCCACCAACTACTACTTGACTCCAGACATTCGGGTACAAACCCCTGTTTTGGTGAGCAAGAGACATGTGACGCCAAGAGCAGAGTCACTATCAATACAGTCTTGTCCACTAGCCATATGCCCTATCCACTAAATAATAAGGCGCCTTAGCACCCTGACATTCCCCGCCCTATAGGGCAGACAATACCCGAAGCTAAGCTTTTCGACATTGCTAGAACTCTACGCTCCCTACACTTCCTTAAATACTTACCCCCTAAAATGCTTAATCAAACCTCTCGTGCGAGTTGGCCGTTACAGTTTTACTTGTTTTACTTGATACCAGACAGACGGGATACACGTGCATGATGTCTGTTATACTACATGCATGTACGAGCACTCCTATTTCACATGTGCTACGAAGCACGGAAAAGGAGAACCGTAATGCGAACCCCAGAGCTAGACCAGCCTGGGCACCTGGGCTGCTGGGATACACAATGCCAGACGACCTATCTAAGCAGCTACATAGGCAGGATAGGGTCACGCTCGTCGCTCGTCGTACGGACTTTATGGGGGGTTGTACGCTGTAGTTACATATAGCAATACCCTGTTTCAGCAGCTGCAGCGTCGATCACATGCAGGAACAGAGCCGACTCTCACTTGAACTACTTGGCGTTTAACGTTTATCGGCAATGGGCAACGAAGACGACTGCGCGATAGAGCTGCTGGATAACGTGTTTCGGGACTTTCTAAATGACAGGATAGTATGTGGCTTATCGAGGCTTACTCCCAGGCCATTCGCGCGGGGCGAAGCAGCATTCCAGGATTGCAAGATAGAGCGAGGATCGACTGATAATATGATCTCGAGTCGTGATTGGGATGCAGGAGATTATGATCCCGTGTTCTCGCTCGGCGAAAACAATCCGACACGCGCAGGTGTGCCCTGACTTCGCGGGATGCGACGCTACGCTACCCAACGCCTGCCCACATGTCACGTCACAGCCAACCCGCATGCTGGTGTCTGCATTCCAGGTTGCTCTTATCGTGCGCTCCTGCACAATGCGATCGAATCGAGAAGCTTAATCAAACTGCGCGTCTGGAGCGCCTGGAGCACTAAGCCTACACGGTAAGCTGTTTTGGAAGCCGGCGCCCCCGCGTCGCCTGGAAATGGAAGGTCCGTCAGGAGAAGCGCTACCACGCGGGGGAGGAGATTAAGACATGTCTCCCCCGTCCACGGATCCATGGATACAAGGGGGTCTGCTCCTCTTCTATGGGGCCCCAACGGCACATCATCTTCATACCTAGGATAGGAATCACGCTGCTGCAGTCATTAGCGCATATGGATATATATACATGGTATGGAAGTTAGATAAATGGCGACCCGTTCTCTCCTAGTATCAGCAGTCCTTTGCTGCGCGAGCCGGTCATGATGTCGTCTTCATCTGTTGCTCGGCTATTTTGCGGCCTCCTAAGCACGGTCGCTATTTCAACGGTGACAGCTATTGACCCTCTCCAGTATGTCGACCAGCTGATCGGGAGCTCGAATGGGGGCAACATCTTTGCTGGGGCGACTGTACCCTACGGGGTAGCTAAGGCTGTCGCCGACACCAACAGCGGCAGTAATCAAGGGGGGTTCACATTAGATGGGTCCCCGATCACGGGCTTTTCCGTCCTCCATGACTCTGGAACCGGCGGCTCTCCTTCGTTGGGAAACTTCCCCCTTTTTCCATATAGTAGCTGTCCCGGCGACGATATAGACCGTTGCGACTTCCCCAAGAAGACCAGGGTGAACCATGGGTCTTTCAACGACACATCCGTCGAGGCGCGCCCCGGGTATTTTGGTATCACTCTCAATACCGGCGTCGAAGCGGAGATGACCACGACGCATCACGCGGCTCTCTTCCGCTTCACGTTCCCCGCCACTGACGGCGAAGGAAACGCCTCGCGCCCACTTATCTTACAAGATCTCTCCGACCTGCAGGACTCCCGAGAGGACAACGGGACGGTCGCAGTGGATTCCGAGACGGGTCGGATCACCGGCAGCGGGCGCTTCCGCTCATCCTTCAGCAAGGGGTACTACAGCGCCTACTTCTGCACGGACTTCTCCGGGCCGGCCATCCGCGACAACGGCGTCTTCGTTAACAGCCGCGCCAGCACCGACGTCAAGAACCTGACGGTGTCCCGGGGCATCAACGGGTACCCGCTGCCGGCCGGCGGCTTCGTCCGGTTCGAGTCCGCCGACGCGCCCGTGCTCGCCCGCGTGGGCGTCAGCTTCATCAGCGCCGCGCAGGCGTGCGCGAGCGCCGAGCGCGAGATCCCCGACTACGATTTCGACGCCGTCGCGCAGGCGGCCTCGGACGCCTGGGCGGCCAAGCTGGGCGCCATCTCGATCTCCACCGGGGGCGGGGTCGACGCCTCGCTCGCGACCAACTTCTACTCCGGCATCTACCGGACCATGGTGAACCCGCAGAACTACACGGGCGAGAACCCGTTATGGGATAACGGCGAACCCTACTTTGACTCGTTCTACTGGTAGGTTAGGTGGTCTGGCACAACACGGAGGCGGGAGCTCAAAGTTGGTTGTTCAGTAGCGCTGACTCGGCCCTTATGTAGCCTGTGGGACAGCTTTCGATCTCAGATACCATTCTTGACCATCCTAGACCCTGCTGCGGTTTCCCAGATGGTCCGCTCATTGATCGATACGTACAAATACGACGGTTGGCTACCAGACTGTCGGATGTCCTTTTCCCCGGGTTACACCCAGGTACGGGCTGTTCCACCCCCTTTTAATATTTGTCCCCACTAATGTCATCAGGGTGGCTCCAATGCTGATATCGTCTTGGCTGATGCCTTTTTGAAGGGGATTTCAGACGGGATTGACGTAAGTACGCTCTAGATTCCTCGGTATATCAGACATCTAAGCATATGAACAGTGGGAAGTAGGTTACGAAGCAGTGGTGAAAGACGCTGAGGTCGAGCCGTACGACTGGTCCAGCATGGGACGCGGTGGTCTGGATAGTTGGAAGAGACTTGGCTACGTTCCCGTGCAGGACTTCGACTACAAGGGCTTCGGCACCTTCACCCGAACCATTTCCAGGACGCTCGAGTACAGTTACGACGATTTCGTCATTTCTCAGATAGCTAAGGGCCTCAACAAGACAGACGATGTGGAGAAGTACATTGAATCCAGCGGTAACTGGAGGAACCTCTTCAAGGAAGACCAGATCTCTAGCTTTGCAAATGGCACAGATACCGGCTTCGTGGGGTTCTTCCAACCGCGATACCTGAACCAAACCTGGGGTTTCCAAGACCCCCTTTGGTGTGCCAACATCGATCAATCGGGCACCGAGTGTTCGCTGACGATCGGAGCCAAGGAGACCTTCGAAAGCAGCATATGGGAGTACAGCTAGTAAGTACAACTTGACTACTAACCTGGTAGTTATACAAAGTGCTAATCTCGGTGGTGTCAAAGCTTCGTCCCGCACAACCAGGCGGACCTGACAACCCTCCTCGGCGGGCCCGCCGAGTTCATCAAACGCCTCGACTTCCTGCACGACCAGGAGATCACGTACATCGGCAACGAGCCGTCGTTCTTAACGGTGTTCCAGTACCACTACGCGGGGCGGCCAGCGCTGTCGGCGAAGCGCGCCCACTTCTATATTCCGCGGTACTTCTCGACGGAGCCGGCCGGCCTGCCGGGCAACGACGACAGCGGGGCCATGGGCTCGTTCGTGGCCTTCTCCATGATGGGCTTGTTCCCGAACCCGGGCCAGGACGTCTACCTGATCACGCCGCCGTTCTTCGAGGACGTCAACGTCACGAGCCCCGTCACGGGCCGGACCGCGCGCGTCCGCTCCGTCAACTTCGACCCGGACTACCAGGACATCTTCATCCAGAGCGCCACGCTCGACGGCGCCCCCTACACGAAGAACTGGCTCGACCACAGCTTCTTCACCGACGGCAAGGAGCTCGTGCTCACGCTCGGCGCCAATGAGAGCTCGTGGGGCACCGCCGTCGCGGACCTGCCGCCCAGTCTTGGCGAGTACGCCGGCTTCAATTCGAGCTTCTCTACTGGTCGTGCTAGGAGGGGTAGTAGCAGCAACCGCGGTGGTGGTGGTGTCACGCTACGCTACGATGGAAAGTTCGGGGTCCCTTATGAATACGCGTAGACGTGGTTTAACGCCTATGTATCGTCAGTAAAGTAGGTAATTAGTGGATAAATGTTAATAGTAATGGTTTTTCACCGTGCAAACTCGTATATTCCTGTCTCGGTAAACCTGTTGAACCCACATACTCGGTTCCTGGCCATGTCCAGGTCGTAACCTCTGCCCAGAACGACACCAGTGGGAACTCCAACGTAGGATTGCAAATCAAAGGATCCAGTATCCTGGATAAGAGTCAGTAAGTAGCATTCGCATCCACCTTGAACCAATAGATCAGGCTGGACATCATCTCCACCCAAGCAAGCATCTTTAACAAGTGTGTGGTCATGCAATGCCACTGCATCACTCCTGTCGCATTGGTAGACTTCGTTGTATGATAGAAGAATACTCTAGATACCGCCTTTTGTCACTCACCATCATAATGTAGAGTCGGTGTATGTATCCCCGAGAGACCGCCCGGGGTTTTCGGATTCCAAGTTATATCGTTCAGCTATAACACGATTGTGGCCCTCAAGCAGTCTATTCCAATGGTTGCTTCGCATAGTCAGTATCGTACGAGCTGTGCATACCGGTGTGTCCTACGCTGTAGTACCCTTTCGTAGCTCAATGTACCTCGTCTATGACAAGCACGCGAGCGACCAAGGTAATTTTTTCAAGTTGAGGGAGATCATCGAGTCTACATATGATATATCATTTTTTGCCTCGTTCCCTCGCGTAGGAGACCGTCTACGGCACAAGTCGCGAGCTGTCGATCTTATGTATGTATGTTGAGTTGATATGATCATCAGCAGATGCTGCTTGCTTACTTGCTGACTGCTTGCAGCAATCGGCAAATTTCTCCTCTCACTCAATACAAATGTGGACTCCTAGGCCTTTTCGTTGACGTGTACACCGGACATCAAAGGTTCTAGGCACCACGAACGAATAGAATGTTGCAGGTTCAGCATCAGCAAACATTTAACGTTGTATGCTGGGAGAGCCATCCGGTCAAAGCTACTAGTCACTCTTACCGACGGATACGCCGGGATTGGCCACATCTACCGCCTACGTGGTCTTAGAAATAAGGGGTGGAAGGGTCGTATGCCGCCGTGTAAAGCGTATATGATCACCACTACTTTTGTTCGTATCTTCATCTAACCCAGTTTCGGCCGATACTATCGGGCCTCCGTGTTATATCACTCATGTTGGTATATACAAAGCTAATAAGACTTGGTATAATGATGTGGCGGTTACTGGCCTCAATATGAGAATCCCTAAGCTAGATGTTTGCATTAGAACCTTAAACGGTTCGAGTATATGCCAGGAGTGAAAGTATCACGGCATCTGAAATCGAAATAGAATACGACTTATCAGTTAATATCGGAACAAACCAAGGCTGTGCAGCTAAACGTCTTAGCTTCCTACTCCTCATCCAGGTACACCACTTAATGCGTAAGAAAGGGGGTTTTGGACTCGTCAAATGCCATGGTGATAGCTACATTCTCATTGGTAGTATAGCTGAGGCTTTTGTTCTTACATTATATGCAATTAGGAGGCAATTAATAACAACACAGTTCAATGCTAAAAAGATTACGATATAAATGACTATAAAGGTACTAAAGGGGTCCAAATGACTGTAAGCCGATATACCAGTTCAATGGCATCGCCGTGGCTTGGGTTCGGGCCGCCTTTCCGTCTCCCTGGTTCCGACGGGTCCATGATGGCGGACCGAACAAGGAATAATGCTATCCCCTCCGATATATCACGTCGAACAAACTTTGATATAAATCAAAATGATATGTAATCATCCATAATAGTTGGTGTTTTGATGATCATCGTACGATTTTACAACTCGCTTAGGTCTGTAGTCACTGAGAATTACGAAAATAGAATTCTTTGCGAGAAAATCTGTAACGGCTGAGGCACACCGTCGTCTCTGAGCCCATCAGGGGCAGCCGTTACGTTTCTTCGTAAGCAGCACACAGGGGTCTTATCATGGCCCTTGGCGACTTGATTAAGTCCCTTTTATTTCCGCGTCTGGCAAAGCTTTTTAGTATACACCCAAGCGCCGGGACGTGCGGCAGTGTAGCATTGCATGCCGCCCCCACGATACGGTTACTCCGCGATCTCGATTCTAGCCTCCGGTGATTTGCATGTTGTGTCTAGATTCTAGCCTTACGTCATATCAGCTCGACTCTCCGGTTTGCTCCGATCCACCGTTGTATCTTTCCTCGGGAGCAGAACCCGTTGCCTGGAAAGCCTTCGCGATCACAGAGGAGCGGGCCCTATATTACCTGCATCTATGAGGCTCAGGTCAAGCGGGGTCCGCAGGCAAGATTGTATTAGGTGTTGATCGTGTCAGCAACCTCGAATGTAACCCAATCTTGCCGATCACCCAATACCTTGGACGTTATAAGCCTTTCAACAGCTGCGACTATCGGAGATGGGACTGACGAACAGATGCGAGAATGCGAGCCGTGCCGGCTTACCGTGCAGTCACAAAGCAGCGGGCGCTCCCGTTACATGCAAGTAACTGCATGTTAGACAGCCAACGATTCGATTCTGCAAGGGAGGCCGCATACGCACAACGCTCATCGAGGATACATCGTGGCGCGCTGCACTGCACCATCACATCTGCCCATTTTCTCTGCAAGATCCCATGTAAAAGTGCCGGTGACATGCACTCGCCGGCTAGAGAAAGCAGGGAAAGAAGCAGGGCAGTTGATCGATATTCCATCCGCCTTCTTCAAGGAGTCGGCGGCCACAGCTCACCGGGATCTTCAAACGAGGCTTGATCGTCGAGGTAGTCAGGCAGGCATTCCTGCATGATCAGGGGTCCCTCAAAGTGACCCAGGAAGCAAAGCGGCGTAGGTGATTGCGAAAACATGTTACATCAAAGTGTCAGATCTCGATAAGCGACCCTGTCAAGCAACCAACAGCTTCTATACCTCCCTACCTGATTGGTACATAGGCGAAGACGCGGTTAGCTGTTATCCATCACTACGTGACCTATCTTGCGACGCATCGGTGATGTTCCGATTCGTGATGGGTTCGATCCGAGAAATGATTGATACTTCGATAAGGTAGTCTCGATTGGGAGGACGTATCTGCAAAAAGCATCTCTCGGCCGGGGACAAAATCTCTTTCCTTTTCATCAAACCTGTCAGTTGTCACATTTTCCCTTCCTTCGGGATATCCCTGTGCTCCTACCTGGGGGTTATCAACAAGGTAGGCACATATGTAAGCGCCATATTAATGGGCGAATAGGGGACACCACACCACGCCCCACGACCATTGACTGCTGTCCTCGTCGAGAAGACCGATAGCGTTGTGATATGACAAATACGCGGTCGTCGATTGGCCAGCACCACTGACTGGCTTACCCCAGGCTCTGCATACGCCACATGCACACCGACCGCGGGCTGCCCGTCTCATGTGACTACGGCTCAGCACATCGGAGAGATCTGTCCGAGCTTCGTCCTCTTTTCTCGGCCCTGGTCTAGATAAAGATAGATATATGGATATGTGCTGGGGTTATTTCAGCGGAGATTACGGCGTCGGCGAGATATCCGCTGGGCCGAGTTTATCGTGGAGAGAGAAGGTAGGGGGAGTACAAGATATTCATGCAAGGAGTTCCCAAGTTAGCAATCAAGAGCTTTCGGCATGAGCCCGACATCTTGTTGGAATGAACTGAAAGTGGCTTAAATACCTTCATAATAGTCTCCGGGGGTGTACAGTTGGTTAGGTCACCGCTCGTGGGAACTACCATATCAATCATCGGCGTAAGAGAGGGCATGGTAGCTTAACCTCGTAGTTCAGACTCTGCCAACGCTTTTTTAATCAAGGTACAGTAAGTTACAAAAAAAGGCTTGACTTTACGAAACATATTTGATACAAGTTCATGGAAATGAGGTACAAAATGAAGTGACGAATCCATCTCGTAAACATTTGCTATGGGGAACAAACTCCACCCCCAGAACTTGCTGAGGAGATGGATGTGCTTAGGGGAATACCCTACCTAGGCTTGCCGGTGTCCATTCCGCCATCTTGTGTGCACTTAGCAAACAAGACGCAATGGGGGCTGATATAGCTACTCGACTGAATACCATTTCATAATTTGTATCAATGGCTCATAATACATCTTGTTAGCCATAGCATGCTCTTAGCAAAATCACTGGTCGTTCTCGCAACGCTGTGTCATGACGCCACGACATTGTGTTCCTCCTTTCACCTGGTCAAGCCAAGATTGTGATGGTGACCTGTTCGCCCTGCTCTAGAGTCATTTGCTGGAAGGCCTAGACGGATTAAGCGCTGATCCTCATAGTAATTCTGCAGTCTGAGAAATGTTTTGCTGTGTTGCATCTTCTTAGGAAAACAGAATAGCCACTGTATAACTCCGGTACTAATATGACGATGAGCTATTATGGTTCGTGGCTTCACCCACGGCCTACGGGATTCTACGAGCTCCATTTTAACAAGCCTGGCGAATGAAGTACCAAACGTGGGACGTGCCGCTGGCGATTTGAAGAGACATATCAACACCTGTAGGAAGTTTCTGTAAGGTAAATGACGCCAAACCAAAGCTCAGCGTTGCTGTTGATAGCGGGGGCGAGCAACAATTAAGGCTCGCCTAGCTCCACGCCACTATTCGGCATTGGCACTACTGGGTGGTATTGCGGAGCTCGGTCGAGAGGTAAACTTGACCTATCAACCGATAGTGGTCCTTACTGCAGTCGCCAACTCACCTCGGTGCCAATCTCAACGCGGATGCCAGTATACCCGAGTCTCACGGGCTATCAGAGGCCGCTAGAGGCTATCAGGACCCTATGACGACAACGAGGCACCGCCGCCTTGACAAGTCGATTTTCCGGAGGGCCTCAGCGGGAGATCTGCGCCTTGAGTGGTCGTAGGTAGGTCGCGGAGGTCTGGGCGGTAGTGGAGACGCGGGACCGGGAACCCCCCCAGGAGCTGGGTGAGGCTTAGGCTCGAAGGGCGGCAGGAGCCGCATTAGCCTGTCAGAATCGAGTGAGTGGCAGAAGCCCATGTCCTTGTCCTACTCCATTCCGGCGTGGTTCGGAGCAACGAGAGACGAGAAACGAAGTGCAAGCTGGGGGCACGTTCGACTACATACAAACCACGTCGGGATCGTCTGGATCTTATCTCCTAAGGTGGGGAGGTTAAGCCCATGCCTGCCGTCCTGGTCAGGCACCACCGCCTCACGTTTGAGGCCTCAAGACATTGCATTGCACATCACTTTGGAATGCCGTGTCGATTCCTTTACAGAAGTTGCACGGAAACGAACATCTTCCGCGACCGACAGATGAGATCTTCAGGTACTTCGTTCGTACCTTGACCACCCCGACTCCAGGCGTGTCAAACCACCGTGTTCCTGGTTGTACTGTATCTGACCAACCCGCTGGAGACTTTCCCAGAGAATTCTCCTACTGGTTTCGCAAGCCCTGCCCGAGATGTGGCCAGGGAATCCCGCCTCCAGTCCGAGGGTCATCCCGGTAGTTTAGTGCAACAGCAACATCGTCAGCGGGATGGGTGAGAGGGGTAGGAGAGCGGGCAGGACTAGTTAGGAGGGTAGCCAGCCTTAAATGCGCCAAGTCGAGGCTACAACCACAACCTGGCAAAGCATTGTTCGCCCGAAGCCCCTCGAGGCACTACGTCACGGGCAATAAACCTGTAGTCATGCGCATCGTGTCGAACCAAGTCTGAAGGTAGATAATACATTAGATATTACGAAGGTAGCGGCCAAAAGTCGGTTTACATCTGGACAGACCCCCCTAGTGTAGTTTTGGCTTATATATACTGTATACTTTGCTTATATAATTACCTGGCGCATAATACAGTATCATGTGCCTGGAAAGGTCCGCTAAAGCAAAGAGCTTTAGCGGTATTAGCGCTATGCCATAGCACTGAGTCCCCGAAGTCTTATGTATACTGTACATAGAAATGCTTGTATGTACTGTAAGTGGAAGTAGCTGTGTTAACCGACTTTTGGCCGCTACCTTCGTATATAACGTGTAATATCATTACAGAGCTACAGGTACTGTACGATATATGCAGTATGTAACATCCTTGCCCAACCTTGAATCATCTGAACTATATTACACACCTGCAAAATGTCCGTCAGGGTCTGTGCGGTTCCCGAGCTGAACGCCCACGTTCGAAGTGGCGCAGCTGTCGAACCGGGAACCGGGGTCTTGCTTTGGCACCCAAAATTCGTCGCGCGAATGAAGGAAAATGCACACCACATTGCAGAGTCAGCGATGGACAACGCACACCAAGCAAGACGAGGGCGAGGGCGAGGGCGAAGGCGAGGGCGGAAGACCTGAACCGACAATTCGAACTAGTCACTACAGACGCGGCCGATCTTACTCCTAAATTCCTCGCCGTCGTTATTACGCGTGTATGCTAAACAGCCTAGGCTATAGGTCACCGCCTTAGCTAAGGCTTAGGCCGAACTCTGTTCCCTGGAGATCCGACATGGTCCAATCGAACCAGTCCCAAAAATAGTTGGCGAACCGTCGCCCTCGCCGGGCGTGGGAGCTGCTCGTCGTACTAGTAGGTGTCGTGTAGACATGTAGATTCTCACTTTCTAATATGGGAAACCCAGCGGTGGCTTCACTTCAAAGAAGGATAATCATGAATATGTAATCAATCAAGACAAGATCATCATAATCGACATTGATTATCGACAAGGACGGCTTGAGCTTGTCACGCAGCTTGCATGGTCAAGCTTAAGTTAAGGCAACTCTTGTACTACGTAGTTATTTGGGGAAAGGGTGGGCTCTTGGAAGTCGACGATTCTGGATGTTCCGCATACAGGACATTGATGCATTGCTAGCCAATCATGTTCTGTGCGTGATGCCATGTTGTTATTAGTATCTACATCTACGCCTCAACACTCAAACTCCAACGTTCCCTAGCATCGTTAGCAGCATTAGCAGGAGTTAGTTAGGCACGCAGGCAAAAGTACGAAGTAGCCCAATATAACAACGAGGCATCGAAAACTGTTCAAGGATTCTGGAAAGGGAAATTGAATGGAGATGGAATCTGAGAGAGGCTAAGTACGTCGTACAGAGAGGCAGGATAAGGGAGCACAGGCCAGCATCGGTGGTGATCCGATCCCTACCAGAACGGCAATAATGAACGATGTATCCGGCAGGGTTCAATTGCTGTAGCTGCAGGGAAACCGAGCCAAGCCTCGACACGAACTGTACTTTACGAACTTTATGTGGTTACGACTCCTCACTAGGGCAAAAGATCAGCATCGTTAGCCTAGCTCATCAGGGTCGGTGCCTTCGACCAGAAGGATGAGAGTAACTCTATTTATGTACGTAATCCGATCAACGAACATGAGTAGTAAATACTGTGTTGTTCTCTATACCATATAGCATGAACAAGCATGGCTCAGACCAATAGCGGGATTTGATATCAAATCCCGGGTTATCGTCCAACCGGAATGCCGGGCATTTACATGTACAGGCTATTTACTACAAGATAGCACTTGAGGACAGTCCCAGAGTGAAATGATGGCGAGTGGCTATCGGGCGAATGAGAAGGAAACCCGAAGTTACTGCCATCGATTTCAAGGTTGTGACAGGCGGTGCGGATGATTCCACACCCTAACTATATGTTGTGCATATATCTTCAACATCCAACATGGGACGTTGAGCTGGAAGCAGTCCGAACAGGACAATGACGTATGTACCAATCCCACGCTACCCAGACTAACTCAGCACTGCAGCTGTTTCTGTTCCACTTAGAACTACGAAGGTCGCGGCCAAAAGTAAGTAGCCATAATAAGACTACTCCACAGTACGCCACAGAGTACAGTAACATACAGTGTTCAGCACTAATGACCCCGGAAGCTTTTCTTCCAAAGGGGGCTTAGTTGATGTGCTTCAGCGAATGAAGCGCTAGCATTACCTGTATTACAGCGTATTAGGCCTAAACACAGTTAAGCTTGAAGATTTGCCATACTGTCCCAAGCCGTACCTGAGGCTACTTACTTTTGGCCGCGACCTTCGTAAGTCAATAGAAACGTGATATGGAAACATGATAAAGGACGGATAGATAACTACCCTCTCGACTTTAGACGTCGTAGCGTGATGATCACCAGGAGATATCCCGGAGACTCGACCCATTATGCCAAGCGCCAAGCGCCAGGGTCGAGGGAGACGGAACCTGCCATTGGGGGGAGTCTCAAGTTCAGAGACCCATCTCCCCTCAATTACCAGTTCTGGAGGGAGAAGTGATTGATAGCAATCGTCAAAACCACATGAATTTGGCGTTGAAATGGATGGTACGCTTATAGTCAAGCAAATATCTAGGTACATAAATAAGTGTTTATCTAAGCTGGCGGTATCTGTGTATGCAGTCGGGTGGTACAGTGCGGTTTCATGTGCGATGGAGTGGGCGAGGGGATGCTACATCAGTCTGTTGAGTCTGGCACTATTCAATCGTAACCCTACCTGGCGTTGACTTATCCTTGTTCGTTAGCCTATCGAAATTGCAAAATCGCGTTACATATTACCATCTGCACCAATCATGCCATGTCATAGATACGCGAGATGACAAGATCAATCCAAAAAACAAGCAAGGAAAAAGAAAAAGAAAATCAAAAGAAAGCCGCGGCGGATGTAACCGCGGTCCTCGGTCATAAGGACGGCGGGGACCTGTGTTAACTAGATTCACAGAACCAATGTATAGTAACTAGTTAGTTAGCGGCACATCACAACTGAAGCTGTCATGGCGCCCCTTTGCTTTGAGGTGAGGCGACAGAGACGAAGGAATCCCTTGGAACATGATGTGCTCACTAACTACATAGTTCAAGAACCGTCGGCGACGGTTCGTTCATATGGTGGGGTCAGATTGCTGGAGGGAGGGAGCGGGAGAAGAGCGGGGGGCCATCCAGTTGGTGTGAGCTCTTGGAGGCCCTTGGATGTCCCTGGATGCCCTGGATGCCCTTGGTGCCTTGGATGGGATGGGGGATGGGGGATGGGGGATGGGTCCGGACAAGAGACCGATACGGATCTGTTCTTCGGCGCCGTTGGTGTCAGGTTGGAGCCATAATAATGCATGCGCTAAGTTTCCCGCTCTCCCTGACACAGAGACCTCGTGGGGGCTACAATGCAACTAATATTTGAACACCCGGCCCAATTGTTGGCCGCGCGGAGTCGAAGCTAGACAGCTATATAACGGCCGGTGCTATAGTTGTTGATATCCACTGGATCATTAATCATTTCGCAGTAGGAGTAGTAGCAAGGACCACCTGGCTAACTTATAGTGTATCTAGAAATCTAACCTCATCTTGGTCAGACAGAGAGACCCTACGTAGCAAGTGGTAACTAACCATTAACTATTACCTCCCACCACGGCCGCCACCGCCACCACTAATTCCTACTACCACCATCCAACTTTGCTGGCTCCCTTCATCTGTCCGAGGAATAGATAGACGGGACGTGTCTGCCGGTCCTCCCTACACCGCATTGAAAGGAGCAGCTATGATTTACTTCTTCTACCACCTTTACCAAGGTTGAACCGGGAAATCAGGAGATATCCCCGCAAAAGCGGGCGATGGCTTCTCCTTGATACGATGCGCCCTATCGTGCTATCGTGCCCGACTGCTACCTTTCCAGAAGTGGGCTCTCGCACGCTCTCGCACGGCAGGCTGCATGGTGACTAGAAGTTCGGCAACTAGGTCGAGCGGGTGAACCCAACCACCAACCACGCAAGGGGACTGGGGACTGGGGACTGGGGGACTGGGGATTGTGGGACACCTCCCAGGGCTGGGCGACCTACAGGACCCGATTTCTCGGCGTTGCATGTAATTTCCTTGCTTTGATGGGAAGCAGGCCCTGTCTGGTTCGGAACATTACCGTGTCGTGGGAAATAGGATTTCTTGCATGGGTGCTTTGGTATTAACTTCTCTAATTTCCAGATCCCTAATTGCTGCCGTCAACGCCGCCACCCACCGCACATGCACCATCTCGGAGGATTCGTCCCTATGGCACAACGCCCCTACATACTAGTTACTGCACGCTGCGCCATGCACTGGGGGCAAGAGCCTCAATTGGCATAGCACTGCCCTCTCCCCTACTAGCCAAAATCTTTAAGATTGTACTCCGTATACTGAGTAGGGCTGAAGACAGCGAGGCCTCCCTATAGTATTGATACGAAAGCGTCGGCTAACCAGGTCGATAATCCAATTCAGAACGTTGTTGCCAGACGATTGGCAATTGGGCACGGTTCAGTGTTCGCTGCTGGTAGCTAGTGTTAGGCAGTTAGCTCTCGGGCCGAGAGCAGGATGAAACGTCGGGCAGCCCTAAGCGGTTGAAAGCTTACGCCGTCCTTCTGGATAGTGGGATGGCGACAGTAACAGGGGCTCTGTTGGTAACACGGCAGCGAGGGTAACACAAGTAATAACTACAGAGGAAGGAGAGAGAGAGAGAGACGACCTGACAATACGTAGGCTAACAAGACTGGCTTACGTTCACTCATCTAGGTGTGTATTTGCTATATACAAGATGCATAGGGGCGGCTAGAGACGAGTTTGATACCTACCTATGCATGTCTATACACAAGGCACAACAAAGTAATACGAAAGCAGGCGTTGAGTAAGCGGGTACATTACAAAATGCGACAGGGTACTTATGAAGGATTTATAGGTAAGATAGTGAGGATTCAGCCAGCGAAATTCTGCGTGGTCTTCTACTCCTAACCATAGTTCGCGGTAGCCAGCCGGCTCGTCCCAACATGGTCGATATACTTAGCTCTGTCGTAGAGGCAATAGGAGTGCTACATGAGGCATGTGGACAGAGCCTTGGAGCTGCATGCGACATCAGGGCATGAAACATTGGAATTTGCATGTACACCGAAATAGGTACACAGGAATAGGTACACAGAAATATGCCGGCCATTCAAGGACCGGGGTGCATTTGCGGGGGTCGGAACAGAGATCCGCAGCCTCCGATCAAATCATTTCCAGCCCCGGAGTTTAATTCACTTCCATTAGTTGTACCAATTACCCGAACTGTCTATTCCACTCCCTCGATGCCTATCTGTCCCTCTCCATTCGACCTTAACCCAGCCGCACTATCAACATGCATCTGTTGTTCCAACGACTGATGTTCATCTCAACATCTCGA
Organism: Diatrype stigma; assembly: GCA_022225965.2. Classification (NCBI taxonomy): domain Eukaryota; kingdom Fungi; phylum Ascomycota; class Sordariomycetes; order Xylariales; family Diatrypaceae; genus Diatrype; species Diatrype stigma. The sequence continues at coordinate 149,756 of JAKJXP020000021.1, read as the reverse complement.
CATCAGACGAACAAGACAGGAGAACGGGATAGTAGATACGAGACCGACAAAACTGTTGGACGGGACTGACGGGACTGACGGGCTAACGATATAGGCTAGGATATGAAGTGAATATGAGACATATAGTGTAGACACCGGCAAGCCATTTCCGTTAAGGCTATCCCCCTCCCCCCGCTGTCGACATTGTCAGCTTTTCGACGCCTCAGACTTGCAGACCACGGGCAGGCTGGCCGGCAGGGGGCGGGGACTTAATCGCAACGTTCGCTACATGTTACTTACATATCGATGCGATTCAGCCGTACATAGCAAACCCCCACGATGATATCATCAAGGGTCGCATCGCTTACTTGATGAGATCTCTGGGCGGTTCGCTTAATACATCTGGCCTGATTATAGACATTCCGATTTATTAGAAACACCGACTTATCGGCGGACTGCCCGTTCATTTGTTCGTTACCCTCTCTTAGCCCTGTTTCCAGCCCCTTTACCACAACTCTGCTCTCCCGCCGTTGCTGGAGTTGCTATTGGGTTGGTTGAAGCTAGACCTCGCCGGGCCGGCCTTACTATGTTGAGGACTATGCGGGACCCTATGCTGGATGTCGCCATACCGTCGAGGGCTCATCCCTCTGTCCCATCGCAAGCAAGCAAGCAGAGCCTGACGCAGCTGGACATCCTGACCTGTCATTTATCCGCACGTCTGGCTACCCGTATGACGCTGAACCTGCAGCATCGGGCCTGTTGTGCTGTGCCCGGCTGTCTTATCCACCATGCGTTAGCCTAGTCTCTACCGAAGGAAGGAAAGGGGCCTTTTCCTTTGGGACGGCGGCCGTGCCGCATCGAGTTTCTTAACATGGCAGGCAACGCTGGCGTAGGTTGAAACAGCAGGAGGTTGCTTACACTCCTGAGCATCTGACTACAGTAGTAGCTAGAGGAAGAGAGGGATAATTTGGCTTCAGAGCCACCTCGGCCGCAGGCAGGCAGGGCTCTCTGCTAAACACTACACACTACACATCCGGCACTAGAGGTCGATATACGATGGATCTCGAACCCGAACGCAGGCGGGGCCCTACACAGTTCACATTACGGCACTGGGCTCTGAAAGGTATGGCTAAGTACTCGACGGTCGCTCCAGGGGTCCCGCTACTGCTGCATGGGCTGCCACTAAGATCATAGGGTGGTGGAGGCGTTGATGGGGTCTGCGAGAGAGCGACATGGGGTTCGAAAGGCGCCAAGCTCGAACCCCCATCCCAGTTGCATCCACCTTTTGCTAATGTCCACCCAGAGTCTCTCATCTCGTCTCCTCTCTTCGTTTCCCTCTGCTATGCTACCTTGTGTTACTCTGCCGCCGACTCAACATAACTAATAATTAACTACTGTAACTACATACCTAGTGACTGACGAGAGGCGGCACGAGAGATTGGCCTGCCGGACGGACTCTGGCAGAACCAGGAGACACGCATTGCGACTCCGGGCATCTCTGGAGGCATCTGTGAAAGCAAAGAAGACGCAAAGAAGCAAAGAAGTAAGCAATAATGTAAAGTGCCTAGGTGGTGGTGAGTTGATTTCGACGTCACATCACTTCACCTCACCCCAACCCTTCCCAATATGGCGTACATGTAACTATCGTGCAATATATGTACGTAGATAACCATGTACGTATGTACGGTATGCTATCTTCATACAGTAGCCTCCTCGCAGGTCAATAGTGTGCAATCTCTCTGGCCGAATAACACGGGTCCGAAGTGGAGTGGGCCTTTTCGCCTCAGAGCTCATCGTCTTTTTCTCCATCTTTTCATCCCAACCCTCCCCGTTCTTTTGTCCAGTGCTAACTCGACCCCCTACTCGTAGTTGCATACCTCGTTGCATACTGCCTCCAGCATATTATACATACATACACAGATACACACAGAGTCCGTACGTACACATACTTCGTACAGCGCCCACGCTCGTACACTCGTACGCTCGTACACACATTCACACGTACACACATACAGAACATACCTACGCATACCCAGACATACCTCTCTCTACACAGACCTCTCTATACACATACAGAACATACACATATACACATATACACATAAACATACACGCACATGCACACGCACACGCACCACGCACGCACACACATACTCCCTCGCTCACGCACTCACTCACCCACGCACCTACGCACTCACGCACTCACGCACTCACACATTGATGTACATCTCCCGCCCCCGTCATGATGTTCCCGGCTAGCGGCCCCATGATATGTTATCAGAGAGCCAAATAAGACTTCTCCACCTTCCACTTCACTGAGCAGACCCTTCTTATCCCGTTGGCAGTTTGCTCCTCAATAGGGAATGCCTTTTTACTACTGCCTTGCCCATACTACACGTTAAGCTCTTACCGCTCACTGCCTTCCCGTTCTTTCTATCCCGAGCCATCTGCTGACTTAGGGAGTCAAAGCTGAGGTTTGCGTTCTGTTTACGTTCTCGAAACTGTATCCGTTTCGTACCAGCTCAACGCCGCCATCTCCGCATCTGCCTGGTACCCACGTCACCGGCTGGTCCCGTAACCTGAAGAGGACTCGCAAAACCACTGCCCACTCCACGCTTCCTCTTGACTTATCAACCTCTTATTTGCCTGTTCTCCTAGGGCCATTTGGAAGAGTGGTTGTTCCCTGATTGCTCGTCGTAGGAATGGTCTCGTCGGTGGCGAGCTATGGATTGCCAGATGTCCATTGTGCCAAATGATCGAGATCTGCCGTCTTGGCCGGACAGCCATAGCACGGCCTCCGAGACTAGCTCATCAGCAGCTATGCCCCAATCCCCTATATGGACGGCTTCGGCAACAACTGCTAAGATGGATGCTGGCCAGCTATCTCCCATTAGTACCGAATTTGATATTCCTGTACATGATAGGATGACCGGCGCTACCCTCCCACCGATGATTCATTCTGCCACGTCTTCATGCGCGGACTCTTGGAGTTCGGGCTATAGTGAAGACATGGACGTTGAGGATGTAGATCAAGACGCCCACTGGGACCACGGCCCGGACGAGGGTTTGGTCGTCCCGAAGATAGAGCCTGTTGAAGATGATAGTTTTGGCATAGACAACATAAAGGAAGCACCCCGGATATCGGGGCCGGAAAGTGATACCGGCATCCCTTTACAACCGAAAGCCAAAAGACCAAGAGGCCGACCAAGGAAACATCCCATAGCACAACCAGTCCCAACGAACAAGATGGCAAAGGGCCGATCAAAAACCGGGTGTTAGTCACCCCTCCAATTCTGCGTTCTTCATTACAATCCAATGCTGTGCAACCCAACCAAGAATCATATCATCCCTTATTCCCTCCCCTCGAAGAAAATCAGTTTAGCCAATCTGCTAACGAGCTCGATAGGTATCACTTGCCGTAAGCGCAAGAAGAAATGTGACGAAGCAAAACCACGGTGTGAGTATGAAACCGAGCCAATCCAGACAAGTTGTCTAACTCCTTCGAGGTATGAATTGCGAGAAGAATGCCGTTGTCTGTGAAGGCTATCACGAGAAACAAATATGGAAGAGCGGGAGAGAAAAGGCGGAAGAAGGTACTGGCTACAACTCCAAACTTGAAAAGGTCCGTCCTTAACCGAGCATCTTAGAGCAACGGATGAAACATAGCCGTCCACATATTACGTTACAGCCGATCTTCCATGGCGTAGAGACGCCCGAGGACATGGTGTTCCTCAACCATTACATAAACCACGTTAGCGGCGTGCTCACGGTCGAGAACCAGCACAAGAACGCGTTCAAGGACATGTTGCTTCAGATGGCGGTCGAGCACCGTGGCCTTATGCACTCCATCCTTTCTATGGCGAGCCATCACATCGACTGGGACGCCCCGTACGGTAAGAAGATATTAGAAACGAACACAAGGGTCACACCGGCATCACTGGAAGCGCGGTCCGAATTCCACCATACAGCAGGGATGAAGATCTTGTGCGAGGATATCGAGCTCGACAGCAAGAACGACGGGAGCGGTTCTAACGTGTCTGTCCGCTACGGGCAGATGCTCTGCATTTTGATTCAGACTGTCGCGCAAGGCTGTCGTCTAGGCCAGCATCGCCTCCACCTCAAGGCCTATAAGAATCTCATGGCCAGCCAGCCGCCAACCGACCCGGCGTTCCTCGTCTTCATCACCGAATTCTTCCAATACCGCGTCTTCGTCGACGAGTTGATACATTACCCAGGGCTGCCAGGCACGGATGGCCCTCGACTGGCGCTAGAGGACTGGACGCCCTGGCTACCGATCGAGCCCCCGCGGCTGATAGGCGTGGCCGATGGCTTGTTGCACTACCTGTGCCAGATCACGACCATACGGAACGCCATACGGGCCAATATCAACGCCGGGAACGACCCGGTCGTGGATTACACTTCGCTGTATAGAGCAGCTGAGATCGATGCCGCGATTCGGGACTGGCAGCCCCATTGGCCGCCAGGGGATAGCCGCGACCGGGTCGGTCTCCTTTACAAGCAGATGGTGTGGGTATACTTGTACAGGACCATATACCCGCCGTCCATATCGTCGCCAGCACCGCCGTCGCTCCTGAGTCTGAGCAGCTCGATCGAGAGCCTCTCGTCCGCCAGCTCCCTATCCCGGTCTTCGATCCCGCAACCGCGGCCCCACTCCCAGCACCAGCTGCAACTGCAACAGCGGCAACAGCGAGCGCAACAGCAACAACACGCGATCCAGACCCCGCCGACCGAACGGCCCACCAGCAGCCACCATCACGACGAGGACGACGATGACGACATCGACGATGACATCGACGACGACGACGACGACGAGAACGACAGGGGCCGCGGCGGGTCCACGCCGTCGGCCCGGGCCGACTCGCCCCCGCCGATCCGGTACCCGCCGCACCACGACCACCAGATCACGCTGGCGGTGGACGAGTGCCTGGCGATCATGGAGTCGTTCAAGCCGGGGGACTCGGTGCAGACGCTGCTGCTGGTGCCGTGCCTGATCATCGGGTGCGCGTGCTTCGCGCCGGCGCAGCGCCAGAAGGTCCGCGCCGCCATCCGCGCCGTGCGCGGCTACACGGGCCTGCGCAACTGCGAGCTCGTCCGCGAGCTGCTCGACGAGGTCTGGCGCCTCATGGAGCGCGGCGAGTGGGTCCGCGTCTGGGACTGGCAGGGCGTCGCCAAGAGCCTCGGCCTCGACTTCTCGTGCGCGTAGCGTAAGATAGGGGGTTCAAGTGAGAAAAAGTAAGGGGGCAAAGGGATGCCAGGCGCGGCGTGAGGCTCTCCTTCCCTTCTCCTGTTAGGGCTGCAGCGGTGGTCCTTCCCGGGGAGAACGAAATAAACCCATCTATCTAACCAAGCCACGTATGATATATTCTTCAGGCGTCGAGATCCCTGGAAATCAGCCTTCGATTGGTGCCACATATATATCTAACAACACTCTACGGATATGTCGCATAGTATATCCGCTATGCAATTATGAATACACATCAACACGCATCTACTCTACATACACACAATACCCAACACGAGAGCTCGCGCCATCGACTTTCCGACCGATATACAACATGGCGATGTGCAGATTCTGCTACGTTGCTGGAGATGTCAAGAAGTCAGGGGAAGAAAGAGGTCAAGGAGGGGGGGTGGGGGTGAAGGGATGAGGGGGTTCGGACGGACGGGCGGAGCAAGGGTCTGCAGACTAGAGTGCAGACCAACAATGACAGCGTTCTTTCCGGGTGTTATTGCATTTGGCGTTCGGTCTCTTGTCTCTTTCTTTCCGCCTCTGCAAAACGGTTTTGATAAAGGACGACCGGCGACCGGGACACATCGGATTTGGGGAATTCATTTTCAATCTTCAACAGGTTCGGACGAACGGCGTGGCGCTGCGCGGCGCGGTGCGACGAGGCGGGACGGGACAAGACGGGACGAGGTCGGGGACGGGGACGGGGATGGGAATGGGGAAGGGGGCGTGGGCAGGTTTCTCGTTGCTATCAGGCTTTTTCCCCGGGTCTTCAGCGGGGGCCATTTTTTCATGATCATTCGAAATGGGAAACTCCCGCTTTTTCCGCATCACGTATCTACATCGGCGTTGGTTGTTGGCTGCCTATATCGGTTTTCCCAGTTTTATATTTTTGGGGGGGCTTCCCTACCCTCCCTCCTCCCCTCCCCTCCTTCTTGACCTTCCTGCGCCACTCAACGGATACAACGTTTCTGCATATATACACAATACATACCATACAGACATACAGATATACAAATTACGTTCAAGATACCAGACACATGGTTGGGCAGCGGTGCGGTGCGTTGCGGTGCGTTGGCGGTTCCGGGGGGCGTTCATTGATGGGTGGCGGTGGCAGATGTTGCTAGCTAGAGATAAAGGGGCGAGATAGGTAGATGAGGAATTAGTGGGAGTTGGGGGTTGGAGTTGTATCCTGGAGTACCAGGTACTACAGGCCTTCTGGTGGTGATGGTAGCAGCAGCAGCAGCGTCGGCAGCTTGCAAAGGAGTCGCGGCATGAGAATAAAAGTATTTGGGGGCTTCTGGGGCCCCGCCTTTCGACCAGGATCGAAAGTGTTTCGTTCATGTTGCCTCGGTCCTCTTCTTCGCTTTGGGATACGTTTGTCATGATATCTGTCGTTATGTCGTCTCTTTTAGTTGCTATAATACTGGGCATAAGTATTCTGGGTGGGAATGGGCGAGACAGCGAGCATGCTACCATCATCACCACCACAACCTACTTGTCGTGCAATCAAGGTAGACGAATATCAGTGTCGTTCCCTGTGGAAAAGAAGAAAAAAAGGGGGCACCCCATTGAATATTAGGTTAAGGTCAAATTAGTCGTTCTATGCTCACTCCGCGGAGCAGTTTCGTTGTTCACTTAGTGTCGGGAGATAATATAGTATCTGCATGGAACTGATTTATCTATAAGTAAAGGGCTCTACAGCTATATCAACAGCTGTTTACTTCCCTGTATTCCATAGGTTGAGAGGTATCATGTTCCCCTCCCCCTCCTCTCCTTCCTCTGACCCAGCACCTGTTCTATCGCTCCGGGCACAAAACGGCAACGCAGTGAAGTTGCCAAGTCATTACTACGTCAGCGGCTACACTGGATATCAATCGCAAGTTAGGGTTCAAGAGTAGATCACCAGATGGACGATTACAAAACTCCTGATAGGTGCCAAGCCAGTGTGTGAGTGATGTAAGGGGGTATATATGCCGGGGTTTTCAGTGATTACACGACCTAAAGGCAATCTTCAAGAATCAAAGGCGCCTCCATGGAGGCGCCATCATCTTGGCATCTAGCAAATCTAATTCAACATGTTGATAATTATCGGATCCGGCCTCGTCTCCACATCAGCTCTCCGGCAGACGAGGCGGGTAAAACCACCTTGCTATATGTACCGCGCACGCATGTAATATATATACAGTAGAACAAGGAGGCAGGGGTATCTCGAACGTTCGTCAGTTCTTCGTCTACAACATCCCTTCCAAGACTTGCCAAAAACCGTCGATTTTATGCAACCAAGACACGTTGCGAGGGTGTGGCGAGATGCAGTGTACCAGAAATATCCATCGACTTAGGATATGATCCTCGAGACCAAAGTGGGAAGTTATCTCCTACCAGAAGATTGCAGTCACTGTTGTTGACATAATCGCCATATGTGCTGTACTGCCCATGTTAAGATGAGAATGACGTGGCCTCCTGTAAACACCACACCGTAGTGATGTCGGTGGCCAGAGTAACTCCTACGAGATGGAAGAATTGCGATTGTGAGGGCACGGGGGAAAACAGGTTCCGTCGTCAATGTTGAAATACAATTCGGGGCGGAGTCGGTAATATTTGTCTCATGACAATGCTCCATACTAAGAATGGTTATAGTCCTGGGAGTAAGTGGGACAGTAGCAACTCGTGACCAGGATCGTAGGTGTTCAAATTGGCGAAGAGATCATTCTGATCTATAATTCAAGTTGCGATGGTGTTCCGCGTCATGCGAGATCTCCTTGAAGTCGATTGCGAAACCCACGGAGACCAATTGCCTCATGGAGTGTATATTGCTGCAGACCATCCTTGATAGTAAAGGGGGATGCCACGGTATAAGTATATCATTGGTTCCCTGGGGAATGATCGCGCGAAAGAGAATGACCAAAGCGCGTACACGATACAGCGAAGGGTCCCTCGGTCACGGAAGACCCGTTATTCGACGACGAATGTGTACTCTTAATGTAGACACAGTGGTAATTAGGCAGGGCGTTGCGCTAGCCCGATGGGTGTGTCATCCGTGGTGCATCTAGTCTGGTCGGCGGGCTGGAATGCTTTCCACATCGCTGGCGTTGGTGTCGCTGCTTTGCTCATCCGAATCGGCGGCAGGTAGCTGCGGACGTTTTGGCCTGTTTGCCTTGCGACGAGCCAGTATCCTCTTCGCGGAATTAGCAGGAGTCCCCTCTACCTTGCCAGACTTCTTGCTAGGTGTAACATCATTAGACTTGGAGTCCTTTGCTACCACTTTGTTATTTCGACTGTTTCGCGACTTCTTCGGCTTTACCACTGGTTCAGAATCCTCGGCCTCGGCCTCCAAAGCTTCATCTAAGCTGTGCTTAGCAATGTCGGTGTCAAACCCAAGATCTGTGCTGCCGGCGCGGTCACTATTGCTGCCAACGTCTTCGGATTGGTTAGTGCCCGACTCCTCATCATCCGAGTTAACGGCATGAAACGGGGTCTTCGCATTTGACGTTTTATTGGTGCCGGGACTTTTCAGAAGTTTGTTGAACTTGTGTTCCATGTCCTTGCGCTCTGCGTCAAGCTGGGCAGACTCGAGGCTGGCATATTCGAGAGTCTCCGTACTCTTATACTCGGCACATAGTTGTTTCGCGACCTCCGGGATAGTTAATGTTCTCCAGTCAGGGTTGGTGAGCTTTAACCTGTGCCACGCAATCATCAAGGTTGGGCGTGACAGACGTTTACCGGAGCTGGTGAATCCTATGCGCTGCGCACGAACCTTTGCCCAAGGAATTCGACTCTCGGCACTTGCACCACAGTCCAGGACGGCTTTTGCCAGCTTATACCGTTCCCGGCTTGACATTGCGTCGGCTTCTGTTCGTGCCTTATCGATGAGTTCATCGACCGATAGGACATCGCCTCCATCTATGCTCTTGCCCTCCAATTGAGACCTGATCAACTTCCACTTATTGATGCACTGGAGGCGACTGCGCGTGTGATTCATCTTTTCGCTCACTAGCTGCCAGTCAACTAGATCATCAGGTCGAGAATCCGCAGAACATTGGCCGTTACGCTGCAGGTTCTTGATGTGCTCGATAGCCTCATTGACAATATCAATGAGTTGACTTTCTTCCTCGTGAGACCAAGCATTCTTGCGCATATTATTTCCACAAATGATGTAGTTCCGGACACGGTCTCGTACGTCCTCGGGGTGCCGATTGATGAGTTTTCCAATGACAGTATACTTGTTGCCATGCAGCTCGTACATTTCGGCAAGTTCGTCGTTTTGCTCTGGCGTCCAAGTTCCCCGAGCTACGAAGTTGTGGTACTTGCGTCTGCATTGGTTGATCACCTTCTGTCGCAAGCGGTTGGGACAGGTAGCATGAACACTGTCCCAGAACTCCGTTGAGTTGACCGTCCTGGGGTTGCCGTGGATTAGTTCATTTCTGGCAAAGTCGGTCATGTTATGTCTTTTGGCCCATCGATCTACCGCTTCATCTATGTTGCGAAGTTCAAATTGGCTGAAGACCCCCTTAGCCATTTTATCACCCTTCTCGGAGTGTTCGGATTTAGGTGCTGGAGTAGCGTGCTTTGCTGAAGCTGGCGGTCCTCCTCTCAGCAAGGATGTGATTTTAGGCTGCTTAGGGGTTTCTTTAGGCGCGGGATTCGATGGACCAGCGATCGTTTCGTGGCTCTCCGTTTGTGCTTGCTTGCGGGGACGTCCCCTGCGCTTGGCCTGACGTGATGCAGCTGTGGCAATCGGTGAAGGAGATTCAGCAACGCTTCCAACATTTTCTTCTGCAGCTTGATCCTGTAATGATGACTTGGGCGCCCTCTTTCGTCGTCCGCTGCTTGGTTTGTTTTGTGGAGCTGGATCCGCAGCGGGCAATTCTTCACTTTGAACAGGCACTGATGAGGGCACTTCGATCTGATCATCAGGTACGACGCTAGACAGAGCTTTCTCAGAGCCATAACCGTGATCGTCCAGAGCATCGTTGCCATCCGTATCCGCTAAACCATCCAAACCTAATTCTTCAGAATGCTGGCTATAGTCCGGGGCGTGAGATGAATCCGATTTTGTCTCATACTTAGTGATCCCATCATCCGAATCCTCGCTAGCAGAAGCTTCGGGGGAGTTGACATCACCCTCTGAACTTTCGCTGTGGTTGTCAATCTTCATATCACCGTTGTCCTCGGCAGGTTCCACATCGGAATCCTCGCCGAAATCCTCATCCGGCTTTATACCGGAGTCCATGTTAGAAAGCTCGTTGTCATTGTGCTGTTCACGTAACGCATCGCCTGAAAAGTCGAGTGGGCTGGATTCAGGATTCTGACTTCTCACATGATCGGCATAGAGGCTCTGAGCCACATTCCCAAACGAGTTCTCGGTAGATGGCGAGTTATCTGCAGCCACCCCTTTCTTCAGCTGTGGGGTCGGTTCCACGAGTTCTGCAACGTCACCCATGACTTCGTCCATGTTGTAGTCATGATCCTCTTGGTCAATTCCCTCTTGATCAATTCCATCCAGGCCATCTTGAGAGTCACTGCGAACACCATGATCCTGCTTTCGCTTTTTGCGCCCCTTTTTGCCCTGATCCTTCGACTTGCGCTTTTGGCTAGGGGTACCTATCGTCAATGCTGGATCAATGAAATCAACGGGATCATTGGTGAGTGAGGCAGGTGCGGCCAGATCGTCAGCCTGGGTAGACAACGGATCAAGACCAGTTTCGACGTCATAACTGTGGTCAAGGTGGGTCTGATCCTGTGCTGCATCACGGTGCTTGGATTTTCGCTTTCGCTTCTTAGACTTAGGCTCTTCAAATTCCGCCTGTGAAGTCTGTGGGATACTGTCATACTCAGGTAGGGAGTATTCGGGATTCTCGATGGGTGGATACTGGCTGTAGGTAGGGTCGGCCTCAAACATCTGGGTTACATCCATTTGTGCTCTCTGCTGTTTCTTTTTCCCCTTTCTTCCACGTTTGGCTGACTTCTCTGAAGATGGTACTGGTAGGTGATTGAAGGTATCTGGCTGGTCCACTTGGCTGCCTGTTTCCTCCTGTGAATATGTGCCCAAGGAAGGAGATCCCAAGTCGTGGGTCGGCGATATGAACGAGGTCATCTTTGGTTCAGGGGGGTGAGTCTCTGAGGTGGGACTTGAATGCTTCCGAGTTCGTCGCTGCTTCTTGGATGTCCGTGATTGACGAGGCTGGAATTGTCCGGAGCTGTCTCGTGTATCTCCAGCATCTAATGAAGATCTACTACCCTGAAAATTGTATATAGGACTCTTAGGATGAGCAGAGTTGCTAGTGTTGGCGTCAGTGTCAGCATCAGGGTCCGGTTTAGGGTATGAATTGCGACGGCGCGGTAATTGAGCTAGAGGATTGGTTGATTGCGGGGCTTGGCTAGAGAAGGCAAACCCCTCAGCAAAGCCTGAAGGGTTGAGGTATGGTTGGGTGTCGGTATCGTGGGATTTCTGGCTGGCGTTGGCGTCGTCGTTGTCGCTGGCACCGCGAATATAATTAGCTTGCGCGGCGTGCTCGGATTGGTCTAGGGAATCAGGCTTCTCTAGTTGACTACTTTGATTCCCCATTTGGACACATTTTGCTCTCCTCCTGATTTTTATGGATACAAGGTACAATGTGGAGGTGATGAGATGATGCCTTTCAAGGTTGTGCCTGTGTCAGGTGGGAGAGTGACGGCTTGGAAGTGCCAAATTGGAAAGACGTCTAATGATGAGTGTGATGGGACGAAACCGTAGCTTCAGATGGATGGGTTGCCAGAAAATTAGAATGTATTGTTGATTGAAGATTCCTGTTGGATATTGACAACAAGCTTGGCGTGAGGTGATCGCAAGGTGGTGCCGACTTGGGAACTTAGGCTATCGGTCGGGTCGCAAGAAAAAGGCGACGGCAATGTCTGAAATGGTAGGCACGTTGTTGGTTTTGTCACTGGGTATTTACTGATCGCAAGCGCAACGCTAGCGCAAAGAATGAGAATGAAAATCCAGACCAGGAAATGTAGAGCAGGACGTGTTCCTTGAGGGATGCCCTTGGAATCTGCTCAGCCCTGGTGTTGGGGATATTGGGGATACTGGAAATGCTTCATCGATGGAATGGGAACTGGAAGGACCCATACACGTGAAGACGCCCAATTTCGGATTTTTGACTTCGGATTTCTGAGTGCAAGTGAAGATGTCGCAAGCGCGTCTGATTAGCTGCCTTCCATTGGTTTATTGACGTTGATTGGATGGGTTACAGATGAGGGACGCGATTGCCGTTCCTGTTCACAACCAGGCACTGTAGGCTAGGTAGGTACCTACTGCAGCCTAATTGTGAGCTCGATAAGGACGATAAGCAGCACTGAGTACCTAAGCGATAAGCGCGATACATGCAGTACCTGACGAGACTGAGTACGTGGGTGAACCTTGAAAGTAGTGGTACATGGGGATGCCTGCTGCGGCCTGCCGTTAAAGATTCACGGCTGATACGCTAAGCAGGTGTAACCAAAGGCACTATTAGGTCATCGAGTATATGGCCCGTGCGCTACAACTTACATACAAGCTCAGCACCACAGACTTCTAGGATAAAACCCCCAGGTAGTAACATGCAACATTATAAAGAAGACTGCGAAGATGCCATCTACAGGAAGCGACCTTCCCAGGCTATTAGGGACTAGGTCACGGTTATCAAATCTCCCAACGTATATTCACTTGGTTGAATAACAAAAAGACCCCTGTCGATCCTCTAGCTCAATAAGTCATTCAGGGGTTCGACAGCAGCTGTGTGTGATGCTTGTTGAAGTTAGTTTGTACCACATGGCAGGCACATGTTGGTATCATCTCGGCCAAAGACCGAAGTCGCATCCATTTGCACGTTATGCTCCCGCACTGATCTTCATGAGAAGACCTTGTGCCTACTAACAATAACAAGCAAATACCTTTTTCTTCCGCATGGGAAGTCCGAAACATACGCCCTTCCACCCCTAGTCTAACAGAAAGGTAGCTCATCTCAACTATGCTGCACGGTGTTATGCTCTTCTCGGTACCAAAAAAACAATAAAACCTTGAACAATAGTCCCCTTGATGAATGCCGAAATTCAACTTCCTATATTCTAAGCGTCCGTTTCCCTATGAATGCTGTCGCCTGTTACAAGACAATGTCAGTCGTTGCTCCTATAGAGGTACTTGGCATCGCTTACCGGCTCTAAGCTACTGCGGGGAGTTGAAACCTACCTTGCTAACATTGAAGAAAAGAAGGAGAAAAGCCAATGGAAGAGCAGAGTATTTGAGTAGCCAAAGCCTGATCTCTGGGACGAGTCTGAGTATTCTACTTGTCGTGTTGCCGTGATGGTTTACCGCGCCCTCTTCGTATCCTGGATAATTCGATTGTGGTAACAGGTAGCACTACTTAGTACTGACCTCAGCCAGTTGCATTCCCTACTCAACAACCCGCTGGTTTGGACCAAGCGTCCACCACAATCACAATGTTAACCTTCGGCAGATGTCGCAGGTCTGCTCGTACCTTCTGGCGGAGGTTTTTTGTATATCGGTGTGCAAGTCCCTGGGCTTTCTCTGTCAGCTCGTGGAGGTGGACGTATCGACCGCGTCTGTGAACCAGGGCTTCTTCATTGGCGTCGCGAAACTGAAGGACTTTCATGTATATTCCGCCATTGATGAAGACGTACAACCCGTTATCGAATGACTCGAGTCCGTGGATGAGCTTTGGGAGTACGAGTAGTACAGTTCTCAAGGAACTCATTCGCCTCAAGGCAAGCCGGTCTGGTCTATATAGATGACCAGGGCAAACCTCCTTCACACTGATCGCAAGGTTCTTGATATTGAAAAACCAGTGATTATTCAAAGCCCTAGGATTCTTCAATAGAGTGGGTGGGTTGCACACAAACTGCATTGCCTTGTCTTCGTGGTAACCGACGGCATTGCTTGCACCGAAGAACTGCATCGCGCTAAAGGTGAAGATGTCTCTGTCCATGTCGACTTTCACTGGGGTAGGACGGGCAGGGGGAAGCTGTTTTGGGGAAAGCCATTGCCAAAACCATGAAAATATGGAATTGACTCTGTCAAAGTCTGGTTTCAGCAAGACGGATCTTGGCAAGTGTACCATCTCCTCCCACGGAAACAGCTGTCCGTTCCGGTATGGTTCGACTGCAAGACCTCGAGTTAGTTCCCTCAGTTCCAAAGAAGTTCTGGGGTAGTCGACAAGGTGAATGTCTTCAAGCATGTTCATTTCTATCTATAATGGCAGTAAGGTCCTAGGAACAATAGATAGATGTATGTACCCAAATAATCCGTAAACCATGCAAATCAAACCTGTTCCTTACCCGTTGTGTCGACTGGCTGGCCCTGATGCTCAAGCAAGCACGGGTCATACACGCGATAGCCACCTTCGACGACGAACTGGTGCAAGCAGACTGGTTCATCTTCGCGTGCAAAGTCGAAGATGCGAGCCCGTAGTTCTGGGGGAAGTCGCATGAAACAATGGAACGTCTGTAGTGGTGCCATTGTTGCCGACAGGGAGATCCGTGCTTGTCTAAGGGGTGGTGCTTGCTTTCGACGATGAATAAGGCAAGTGACGCAATGTGATTGCGATGTGATTGAATGCCTGTGCCTGACCACGAAGGAAAGAAGATTGTTGGGAACTCAATGCAGGTGGTGTTGTTGTGGGTGGACAGCATAAACACTTGAAGGTGGTAAGTGTTCCTTCCTGTCGTAATCACTTGAAGAAGCTTGTAGGTAAAGTAAGGGCTTGGCCGGCTGAGAACAGTGAGGTATGGGGTGCACAGAGTAGATTATTTGAAAAGTATATTGGTCCATGGCTGACTGTAACATGGAGCCTGTCCTCGTAAATAGGCGTTGCTGGGGGAGATGCCTACGCGCCATCTTTGGCAGTACCCCTTCAGATATCAGTCGGATGTGAATCGCGTTGAATATGGGCAATTTGGATTTCGCATAGAACATAGGGTCTCGCTTGTAATGAGGTTTGGCAGAGATGGCTTGAATTAGTCAGTATCTTATATATAACATGCTCCCTAATGTTATGTACACATTAGGTGAAATATGAATATCCCAAAACATAATATTGGAACTGCTATGTCAGGAAAGTGCGGATGTGTACTTTTTACCCCCCGTCCCCCCAAGACTCGTATCATGTTCCGGTTTCTGTTCATCTGTGCTAATGTTTGGGTTTGCAGTAACAAACATATATTGATACTAGGCCTTCTGGCAACAAGTAAAGGGCCGTTCAATGTCTACATCCCCAATGTTAATGAGCTGGTTACATTGTAGGGTTTGGTTCATCAAGACTATCAATTAATCTCTTGTGGCATAGACTATGCAACGAAGTAACCTCTTCTACAGATCGATTTCAAGGTAGTGGCAGAACGCCCATTGATTTCTACTCTCGGTACGTGGTACAAGACCCCTATTGACTCCTTATGCATTTGATGATCACAAAGAAAAAAAACTCAGCGAAACAGACCAGCAGCTCCTCCCTCAGACCCCAATAGCCTTCGCCAACGCCTCCCCAACACCCTTACTGCTCGCCGGGTTCTGGCCCGTGATCAGCTTTCCGCCATTCTCGACGACGACGTGCTCCGCCCAGGGCTCAGCAGCCTTCTCGTAGCTGCCGCCGGCCTCGCGCAGCTTGTCCTCCAGCAGGAAGTTCAGGTGGTCCTTGACGCCGGTGACCTCCTCCTCGGCGTTGCTGAAGCCCGTGACGCGCTTGCCGGCGAGCAGGCCCGGCACGCCCGTGAAGGCGGCGGGGCCGTGGCAGACGGACGCGACGGGCTTGCCGGCGGCGACGAACTCGGCGATCAGCGCCTGCGACTCGGCGTCGGTCGCCAGGTCGAACATGGGGCCCACGCCGCCCGGGTAGAAGAGCGCGTCGAACTCCTGCGCCGCGCCCCGCCCCACGAACGTCGACAGCTTCGCCGTCTGCTCCCACACCGACTTCTTCGTCTTCAGGAACTCGCTCGACGACGGGTCCGCCTGGAACGCCTCCACCGAGCTGGGGTCCAGCGGCGCCTCGCCGCCCTTGGGCGACGCTACCGTGATCTCGACGCCCTTCTTGGTTAGGACTTCATAGGGATGCGCGAATTCGGGCTGAGCGACGAGTTAGTAAACCATGGTCCCAATCAAGGAGGTGAGGAGTGTGGTGTTAGGGGGCTTGGGGGTCAGCGAATCGCATGCCGCAACTTACCAGATACCAGCCAGTGGGCTTCTTCGCAGATTCGATGTAGCCGAAAGACGTTAGGACGACGAGAACTTTAGGCGCCATTGCTAGATATTTTGCGGTTTGATCTTGGTAAGGTATGGATGGAAGATGAGATTGCTCGGTAATAATGGGGGTATCAAAGGCTGTGAGTCTCAAGTGTGTGTATTAGGTATGCTTCAGTACTAACAACTGGACTCCTCTCGTGGGAGTCGTGACGGTGTTATATATACCTACGCATTCTCCATAACGCCGATCAACCAGGTACTATGTCACTATGGATGCTAGACCCTTAGACTTCCCTGCATCCACTGCCGTACATATGACGTGATGCACCCCGATACTTCGAGTTGGATCGAGGGCATTGATTTCACCCTTATACGATATCTAATCACCGAAAGACTTCATGACGAGCGCTACCCTAACAGCCGAGGTCCTTGGTAAGTTGTGGTGTAAGCACGTCAATGCATGCCCATCCTGCCATCATAACGAGGGTCTCTGCGGTGAAGATCTAGGGGAAGAATCTTCCATTCCTATCCATATAATCGGCTCAATCTTGCTCCACGTGTCTTGGCCTCTTGGCAGCCCTACGACACAACAGTAGCTATCGCCGACGGATATGACCAATGGTTAATCAACGTCAAACAACTACCTTTAGCCAATAGCATGGCTGACTCGTTACTAGATGCGTTGGCCCGCTTGGCCCGCATTTGCCATCGGGGCCTCGATATAGTTAGGACAAGGGGGCACAAGGCCCCCGCAAGGTTGCCCCTTCGACTCTTGATGTTTCGAAACTTCGGGTCTAAGGTATCATGATTATTAATATTACATTATTGATAAATACATAGTAATTTACAATGTCGTTAATTATGACGTTACACAACTAAATAGTGCGACACTTGAGTAAGTTCGTTAATAAATGATCGCCTCCCACCGCGGAGCCAGGGGCGGACGGGGCAGCGGGGGCGCCGCATAAATTACGGGCACGCAAGAGATCTAGTACATAGCCGAGGCGATCTAGACATATATCCACTCTTCAAGCCCTGTTCCTCCTGTTATTATCAATGACGCTCTTCCACCGCGTCCGCGCGATTCTCAGCAGCGCCCAGGCAACCAGGCGGTAAACCACGACAGTAGCGCCGAGGGCACCGATGTTGACGTAGGGGTTGCCGTCGAACTTGTACAAGTCCAGAACGTCCTGGCCGTCCTGGATGGCGCAGCGGCCGTCCGCCAGGCGCTGGGCGTCGTCGCACGTGAAGGTGACGCCGCGCAGGCTGATGGGCGTCAGGGCGGCGGTGGCGTACTTGACGGGGCTCAGGTAGTTGAAGGCGACGAAGAGCTCGGGCATGTCGATGCTCATGATGCCCGCGATGACCTGGGCGACCGACAGCAGGACGGAGACGACGTTGACCGCGAAGCCCGTGTGCGAGAACAGCGTGCTGAACATGATGCCGAGGCTCTCGCCGCAGCTGACGATGCCGAAGCACGCGAACACGCAGACGAAGTACATCTCGGCGGTGCGCGGGAACCCCACGGCCAGGTCGGCCAGCACGCCGAAGACGAGGCAGCTCAGCACCTCGAAGGGCACCTCGAGCAGCGTGTACGTGGCCAGGAAGGCCTCGGCGCCGTACACGCCGTCGTCGTCCTCGCGGTAGAAGACCTCGCGCTCGGCCGGGTACACGGCCACGTTCTGCAGCATCCCCACGAAATAGAACGCCGCCACCTCCTGGATGAACCCCATCCGGTTCTGCACGCTGTAGTAGTCGCTCTTCAGCGGCGCGAAGAACAGCGCCAGCACGACCGCCAGCCCCAGCACCTGCATTGTCCGCGCCAGCAGCAGCGGCGGCTGCCGTCGCAAGTTGATCGCCGACCGGTGCAGCAGCAGTGGGAACGCCGTCGCGAACGAGGCGCGCTTGTGCACGAGCGCCCCCAGCTCGGCGGGCGTCGCTAGGTGCGGCTTGTTGAAGGACCTCCGCGGGGCCGGGATCGATGGTCGCTTCTCGAGTGCCACACCGTCGCTACCGTCCTCTTCTATGGGACCGGTTTTGTTGTCGTTGTCGTCTCTAGGCTTGTCTTCCTTCTCTTCAAAGCTCGAACGCGGTGCGGTGGCGTGGGTCGACGGCGATTCCTCCATTGCCACTTTCCCCCAAGACTCGATTAGCCGCTGCACTTTCACCCGGCTCTCCGCCTCCCTCTGCGCCTCCTGTAGATCGATGGTGATGAGATCCAGAGCGAAGTCTGCCGGGTTCGTATGCTGCGGGCACTGGTAGCCGAGGCCGCCGAAATAGCCGAGCATCTCCCCGGCGGCACCTGCGTAGACAGGCGAGCCGCCTCGGGCCAGCAGCAGCACGTTGCCAAAGTGGGTGAACAGATCCGACCTGGCCTGGTGGATTGTCAGGATGAGCGTGCGGCCCTCGTTCGCTAGGCCCTGGAGCACCTCCATGATGCTGTTGGCGGTGAAGGCATCCAGCCCGCTGGTCGGCTCATCGAGGAGCAGGATGCGCGGATCCGTCAAAATCTGGACGGCGATGCTGACACGGCGCTTCTCGCCGCCCGATATCCCCTTCACCAGGTCGCTTCCTACCAGGTTGTCGGCGCAATCTTTTAGGCCCATCTTCAGCAGCACTTCCTCGGCACGGTGGTATTTCTCCTCCTTGCGCATCCAGGAAGGTAAGCGGAGACCGGCGGCAAAGCGGAGTGTTTCCCGGACAGTGAGGGACGGGAGCAGTGCATCGTCGTCCTGGCAAACGTAGGATACAACAGAGCGGATGACGCTATCCGACGGGATGGCATCGTTGAACTTTAGATTGCCCGATGGCAGATACCTGGTGCCGAAGCTGTTCTTTAGACGAAGGGCCATGGCGTTGAGGAGACTCGTCTTTCCCGAACCGGAGGGGCCCATGATGATGTTTAGCATGCCCGCCTGAAACGTGGTCGAGACCGGCTGCAAGATAGTCTTGGTAGGCAACTTCTTCCCCAGAGCAGATCTCTTATCCAGGTCGAGTGCGAACTTGTCTAGTCCCACATCGATGGCTCGGACTTCCTGGATGGACCTCGCCGTCATCTTCTCCTTGCCGGCCGACAGATCTCCGTCCGAATTCCGAGCGCGGGCGATCGTCATCTCGATCTTCAAGAATGCGAGCCCGACCCAAGATAGGACGAAGAACAGCACAGCGAAGGCGAACATAATGATAATGGGCCTAGCGACCCAGTCCCTGGGGAAGCCCAGGTTGTCCATGATATATTGCCCCGTATATTGGGTGCAAGCAGGATTCGATTCGCCCCCTGGGAATGGACAGTCGTAGAAGCTTCCTTCGAACTCGTTGCCGCAGAGTGCTCCGAACGCGTAGTACTGGGGATATCATGAGCATGTGGCTGGCTCCAGCGACAAATATTACTTACAGTGTAGGTGAGGTACTTTAACCATCGCACGTATACGGGTATTGTATTGCTCTGAACAAAGTAACCGCATGCCAAACTCTGCAGAGTATAGGCGAGATTGGCGATCAAACTTGCCCCGGGGAAATTCCGCACTGCTGCCACCGAGGTCATGGCTAGTGTAACAGCGATGTAGTGGTTTAAAAGAACGACAGAAAAAAATGTGAAGAACTGAGAGGGATCCGAGTCAAACCCTACCATGAAGTAGTAGATAACGCTGTACAAGAAGGGCACGGGCACATCTTCGGTAAAGAGGCGAGCGATGCGCCGCGAGAGGATGAACGGCAGAGCCGTGACACAACCCTCACTGTTCTCCCGGTCGAAGGTAGGCACATCCATCGTCAGGCGATATATTTCGAACAGCAGAAACAGGTAACCCTGCAAGCCAACCGATATGTAAAGCGCACCCTGCCTAGACCGGATGCCAGCTTGGTCGCGCGGGAGGTTGTAGAATATATAACCGGTAATAATTGCCATCAGGATCGCCTCCGCGAGCGAACCTGCCATTCCCATAGGGTCTCGGTAAGTGACCTTTAATGTCCGGTCGGTCAGAACAGTCACTTGGCGGACGAAGCCGGCATGTTGTTGTTGTTGTTGTTGTTGTGCTTGCTTCGGCAGCTTGCCTTTGCTCCTGCCCCTGCCTTTGCCGCTGGAGTCCGCCGCCGCCGCCGCCACTGCCGCGTCCGTTGCCGTCGGAGCGAACTTTTTCTTTGATTCTTCTCGCCACGCAGCCTTCAGCCTCTCCACCCGCGCCGTCGACTCCTCCTCCAGCTCCGGCGTGCGATTGTCCACGGCCGCGGTATCGACCAGGAACTCGGCGGGGTTGACGAAGGGGGGCAGGTCCAGGCCCAAGCCGGCGAACCACGGCACGCAGGCCGCCATGGGGCCCGAGTAGACGGGGCTGCCGCCACGCGACAGCAGCACGATGTTGTCGAACAGGTCCCAGATCTCGGAGCGGGGCTGGTGGATGGTGGTGACGACGGTGCGGCCCTTGCGGGCCAGGGACTTGAGGGTCTTGGCGACCTGGAAGGCGCTCGTGGCGTCGAGGCCCGTGGTCGGCTCGTCGAGGAACAGGATCGACGGGTTCGCCAGCAGCTGCACGCCGATGCTGGTGCGGCGCTTCTCGCCGCCGCTGCACCCGCGGTGCTGGCTGCTGCCGATCCGCGTGTCCGCGCAGTCCTTCAGCCCCAGCTCCAGGATCACCTCCTCCACCACGCGCTCCCGCTCCTCCTGGCCCGCCACCGTCGGCGGCAGCCGCAGGCTGGCCGCGTACCGCAGCGTCTCCCGCACCGTCAGCGTCGGCAGCAGGATGTCCTGCTGCATGACGTAGGCGTGCCGCACCGAGTGCACGCCCTCGCCTGCCAGCCCGTTGAACGTCGTCGTCCCGCCGCGCGTGAGCCGGTTGCTGTGCACGCGCTCGGCGATGGTGTTGAGCAGCGTCGTCTTGCCCGAGCCGCTGCCGCCTAAGATGGCGGTCAGGGTGCCCGGCTGCAGCGATGCATCGACGGAATGCAAGAGGGTCTTGGTTGTTGGGTAGTGGCTGCCTTTGCTCTTTGTCGAGAACTTGCTGCGGAAAAGGTCCGGGTACGTCGAGGGCTCCCATATCGACGGCGATGTGTCAACTGTAATGGTCAGATTTCGAATCTGGACTTCGACGGCCTTCACATCGCCGAGTGACAGCTGTGCAACGCTCGTAGTTGTAGTGCGTCGTGCGAGCGGTACGTCAGTATCTGTAGGATGTGCATCTAGAGATGTAGAAGAGCCGGAACTGGTCGGTACGGCTTTCCCGGTACTAGCGGCGGCGTGGGATGTCTCAGCTCCCCCTCCTTCTCCCCCCCGCATCTCGACATCTATGTCCGTCGTAGACATTGTCACTCTTCAGCCTCGTATGCTAGCCACCGTATGATTCCCTCTAAACGTATTATTGACAGGCGACAGTTCGGCGAAGGCTTCGAATACCTACAATCCCATTACGGGGGCGGACCGCGGTGATCATCAAAGCACACGTTCAACACGTACATGGATGGTAGTCTCCTTGGGAACAAAGAAGGCTGCCTTGCTTGTCATATGGTTTCGTAGAACTTAGAGCTTAAAGTCGACGGAATGAACTCAAAAGTTCACAACAGTTGTCAGATCTAAGCGATCTAGTAAGCTTATGTGCTGTCTGCTATAACCATTCCGGCCTTGTAACGGCCGTGAAAAGCCATCTCGCGTAGGACCTGTTCAAGACTTCGCTAAAGGCTCGCCTGCGGGTTATGTGGAGTTGGTTGGTAGTTAAATGAAGCCTCTTTGCTGGGCCAGAGCCGGGTTTGCCACTTATTGCCAGGGGTTCGGAGGATAATGGTGGCGACCACGAGGGAGTGGACTCATTCAATGTTACCCCGTTGGTTCATCGTCAGGCTGTCAGAATCCTTCCTTCGTCTGGGCCTCGGCCTCGTTCTCATTTACCGTGTTCTCTGCATTGTGATGTGACCGCTGTGGTTATATGCATTGTTCCATCGCACTTGTCGTTTTCGAAGCCGTATCATTCATTACCTGCAGAGGTGCTTTGTGGATTACTGTATGTAAATCTGGGTGCATATAGCCCTGGTAGCTCACGTCGCTTAGAACCTAGACTGGCTGACGTGCTACCCATCATTATCTACAGATGGAATAACTAACCAGAAATGACCATAATATCTTCAGTTGCCGACGTTTTAAGTAAGTGCGGTAGATTCGTAGATCGAAACAAGATGCTGAACATCCTGGATCCATGTGCTTTCCCACTACCGGAAACCCTACGGTTGCCTACGGGGGCTAGATTGGGGGCCGCAAGTGGAACTGCGCTCTGGAGATGGCGATCGTGTCCACTCGAAGGGCAGGGCAGGGCAGGGCAAGCAAGGCAGGGCAGGGAAAGGACCCAGGCTTGCAAGTTGCAAGGCAACCCGGGCAAAACGTTTATTACTGGTAGGATGGCCCGCAGGGATGTTCGGTAACAACGTCCCCGGTGCTTCGCTTAGACTAGCGGATCGCTTACACACTGCATCGGCTGTTAGTTAGTGGTGCTTACTGTCCTCCACATAAGCCGCGTTTCCAAGGACCCAACGTGGGAAGACGTTGGCTCCCCTTGACACCCGAGAAGACGGTCGGAAGTATATTCGCATATTTGTTTCATTGGTCCCAGGCATGCACAGCTGAGACATTGGATGCATGCGAAATATTTATACGCATAATGCCGGGTCATGCATAATCAGGTTGGTACCTATTCGAACTTGAAACAAATAAATCAAGCATAGTAGGTGTGCGATCTGTTAGCCTTGATGGGAAGACGGCGGTCATGGACTAACATCGTATACACATTCTGACATCTCACTGTAGCATCACGTTGATGAGAGTGTTAAACAGGACTAACGACTTACGAAGTTACCATTAGCTCTGAGCGCCGACATATGTATGTGCCCCTGAGTCCGTCCTTCGTATATTGATTATATCCCCACATAATTATCCCATCTCAGTAGTGATATAGCATATGTACCTACCGGTATGTAGGCAGAGCGATGAAGTTCCGGGGATGGGCTACCACCTAGAAATTCCCGAATCGGCAGGATATCAACCCAACCCGCTACCTTGTAATGCGCAGTACCTGTATATATATTGCTGCCCTGTAATACCTTGCATTTCGAATGGTATTAGCGTCTCATATATTCTTCATGCCTCGACTACGTAGCACACTCGCATCATATCAGACGATGGCTTCAGAGAACGAGGCATTTGTTTTGTTTCCGTCTTCCTTGGCTAACCGAGGTGGTGTTGGCGCCCGAGTCCACGTACGGCAGCGAGCCCACCGGCCCGGGGGGGGGGGGGGGGTCTGCTTGCTGTCGACTGCCTTGAACTTGCAACCGAGACAAGACCGCTAGACGTTAACCGAGGAGGGGACTTTCCCTCTGCTGGACAGGATGTTGATCCGATTACGAGGCAGCCTAGGTAGGTGCCTACATTATGTAAGTGATGTGTAATGGATAATAATATAACGTTAGCAGGCCTGCCGTTCCTGCTGCCCATTCCCCATTTCATTCAAGTTTCTTCGTTATCATTACGGTGTTTCTTTTCGGCGATGATTTTTTTATATTCAACAGGGTTCTTCCAATCGGGTTCAAATAGTCACGTAGACACAGTATGTATGCATGGCTGTTGACCTATCAAAATGTTGCAGGAAGATGTGAGGCACTTTCATATATAGAATAACAAATCGAACTTGAGGTCCTTCCATTTGTACGTAATGAAAACGACATGTTGCCCGAAATGGCCAATATCAGGCGTTTTATGCACGCCAGGCGGCTAGAGGTGCGATGTGGTAACGATGATGTTGATCGATCGTAACCGTACGAAAAGTACTTCCGTAAACCAAAGCACCTTACGTCACGAAGAGCTTCCTTCCCATAAAGGTCAACCTCGCCCCGTGTTTTCAGCCTTCCAGATCATGAAGTAATTGATCAGATAGTTGTCATCAAATGAAAATCTATTATTCGCATGCTATGTATGTAGGTAGGTCTATTTCCGCTTCTATAGGGAATCATTTCATTTCGTTTCATGCCCACGCCATGCCATGCCATGTCATTAGTATGCCTTGCCTCGCCTTGCCTTGGTTTGCAAACACCTTGCGCCCATCATTTCTCATCCCACGAAGCTCCGTAATAAATCAACAACCACGCCATGCCGTGCCTTTTATGCATCTGAATCTGAAGAAACCGCAGTAGCTAGACAGGCCATGCATGCAGGTAGCCAAGCCAAGCCAAGCCTCATCAATCAAGCGAACCGCTTCTCGACGATGACCTCGCCGACCGGCGCCTCGCCCACGAACGTGCCGATACCCGACTCGCCGTGCTCGTAGATCTTCCGGCCGCGCAGCCAGGTCTCCTTGACGCGGCCAGTGAAGCGGTGGCCCTCCCACGGCGAGCACCGGTTCTTCCAGTGCATGCCGGCCGTGTTCAGGACCCACTCCTCGGCGTCGTCGAAGACGCAGACGTCGGCGTCCATGCCGGCCCGCAGCGCGCCCTTGCGGTGCGCCAGCCCCACCTGGTGCGCCGTCGCCGCGCAGCACAGGCGCACCATGTCCACGACGCTCGGGGCCGCGGCACCGGCGCCGGCGCGCTTCTTCGCCGCCGTGTGCAGGATGGGCAGGCCTAAGCCCACCGACGAGATGCCGCCCCAGGCCGCGAAGAAGTCGCCCCGCGCCGCCGCCTGCGTCGCCTTGTCGGCCTCGCGCGCCAGGTCCGCCGACATGTCGACGCCCGAGTCGGAGTGGTGCATGAGCGGGGCCTCGAGGCTCTGCAGGCGCGGCGGGAGCAGCTTCAGCTCCGGCGTGCAGGGCGAGTGGTCCGACACCACGGTGCGGATGCACGAGTCGGGCGCGGCGAGCTCCTCCCACAGCCCGTCCTGGTTGCGCTGCTCGCGGATCGGGGGGCAGCACTTGTACCGGCAGTCGCCGTCCTCGACGCCCTCGGCCGCGAGGCCGAGGTAGTGGAAGCAGGTCTCGGCCGTGATGTCGATCCCGGCCTTCCGCGCAGCCTTGAGGCGCGGGATCGCCTGCGTGGCGGAGAGGTGCACGATGTGCAGGTGCAGGCTCGGGGCCAGGTGGGCCATGGAGAGGATCTCGTCGATGGCGTAGGTCTCGAACGAGGGCGGCCGCGACTCGAGGAAGGTCTGGTACGCCTTCAGGTCACCGTGCGGGGCTAGGGGGGGCTCGGACGCTTGGACGGCGTCGCCCACCGAGTCTGAGATAGGTGGGATCATCTCCGCGTGGAACATAAGAGTCGTCGGCGAGCCATTCAACGTCTTCATCGCAAGCGCGATGTCATTTGATGAAACCGCCGGAAATTCGTCCACCTGGAATTCAAGTTAGCGCTTCGCCCTTCTGTGGAAAATGAGGGAAGGGGTAGAGCTTACACCAGACTCGATCAAGAAGCCCTTGAAGCCTCGGACGCCAGCCTCCACCAGGGGCAGCAATTCATCCGCATTTCCAGGAATGACGCCGCCGTAGAATCCCACATCAACCCAGCACTGGCCTCGACTAGCAGCGAGCTTCTCTTTGAACCCAGCAAGGGTCGTGGTAGGCGGGATGGCGTTAAGCGGCATATCAATGACGGTGGTTACTCCACCCGAAGCAGCGGCCCGTGTACCGGTGTTGAAACCTTCCCATTCTGTCCGGCCCGGCTCGTTGAGATGGACGTGGGCATCCACTAAGCCGGGAATCAGAAGCTTGGACCCGTAGTTCACATACGTTGCCGATCCGGGAAACGACGTCCTCGGTAGCACAGTGGGGACAATGTCGACAATCTTGCCGGTAGCAGGCGAGATGGAGATAGTAGCTGGGCTCAGGATAAGACTATCGTCCGGAAGCGTGAGCACCGCCCTTGTGGATACCAGGACCGTCAGCGGACCGGAGTCTGGGGTGGTGGAGGCCGTCATGATGTGTGCTATGGGTTTCAACTCGATGCAACAATAAAGGCACGATAAGAGAAAGCGGACACGCAATGCTCTGTATCAAGTTCAAGTGCAAGAACAGGCTACTGGGAAAGACGAATAGGAAACGCTGTGAAGCTGCTTATCACGCTTATCATGGGACGGACTTGGTAGTGGAAGAATAATGGAAGGTGTGCTCGAAGCGAAGGAGAACAAAGAAGAAATAGCGCAGAAGCGGACAGGTCAAGACAATGCCAATGGGGTTAGGCAGTGGAGGATCCGGATGAAGGATATCGGATGAAGGGTATCGGAAGAATGCGATACAGTCTTAAGTGGGTGAACGCTACCTACCTACCTACTTACGCGATAATAATACCTTACTCTATCACACGCACAAACAAGGGGGGACTAAGGCAGGAGATCACGAGTGAAGCGAATGACATGGCAAGTAAGGGAATATGAAGAAGGTGACAGAGTCAAGACTGATGGAAGTCCACAGCCGCAGCCCATCTTACTCGTGCTTTACTACCCCGTCAGCGAGACCGTAGGTAAACGTAGCTGAGTAGGTAGCCGGTTGGGCGGTCGGGTGGTAGGGCGGTAGGCCCCTTCACCGCTGATGGATAGATGGGTTGACTCGGGTGTCCATTATCGAGGATATCGAGGAACGAGGCCCTCGCCCCAGGGCCCCATCTGACTCGACCGAGACGCAAAAAAGTCGGGCGGTGGGTAACTACACCAGGATAAAAGGTTCCGTTCCAGAGGGCCAGAACCGCGAAGTCCGAAGCGAAGAGATAAGCTATCTTGGCTATCTGTACTATCGGGGCCATCTGCACCAGCTGCACTATCAACCGCATACTAGGTACGGTATCAGTCCATATGTAACTAATGTACGAATAACATGTCTGCTATCAGCGCCCTGCCCAGACTATCATATGTATAAGTTGGGATGGTTCGTACCTACATACTACCGTTATGTGGTCGCACTCTCACTCCAACCAAGCTCGCAAGGTTATCTCGCAGTTCCCGAAAGAGGAAGACCCTGAAAGACGAGAGGCGGACGCACGTAAGATGGGAATGCAGAAATCTTATCGGGCGCTTCTGATTTGCCGAGCGATCTCGGAGACTGGAGCGAGAGACATCATAGGTACCAAGGTACATGTGTGTCTGCTCTGTGCCTCAAGCTGAGGAGTGACAGATCTAACGCTCTAGGTACCTGTGGCCTGTGGCGCTTGGCTGCGTTGAGCATTAGCTTCGCATAACCAGGAAATGGGACCGGAAAACGCCTCCCTATTGGTTATTCGGCTGTACGCATCGAGCATGGCGGAGATCTTTTATGGAGGTCCTGCCACCTCACCAGGTCGATAACTACTCGACCATTTCTCGATGATTTCTCGATAATTACTCGATGGAAACTGCTTTCATTGCCTCAGCTGCACTTCCGACTCTTCGCCCATTCTTAACCGACATATTGCGAAATTTTCTTTCTCATGTCGCTCGTCTCCGCCCACCGCACCGCCCACCATCTACCCCGCTAGCTAGTCGCCGTGCCAATTCACTCGAACCCCTCCCTGTTCACACTGTGAATAACGCAACAATTCAGCGCTTTCCGCGTCTTCCACGATTCCTCCCGACAGGCTGTTCTGGCGCATACGTGCTATCGCCGCCATTTTTCAACAGGATGAATGAATGTCTGATCGGCGGATGGTCGCCTGCTCTTGCTGGTTGCTCGAGATAAAGTCGAATGTGTTGCACTGATACAACGATATTATTCTACAGTACAGGAATCACACGACCGGAAACATCCCAACATCCTGATCTGGACAAACCTGCGAATCGCTAGAGGCCTGGACTAACTCCAGCTTTGTAACTAACCAAGTGCCCCAGATCGCATCTAGGTGGTGGGTACCAACTTCCACTTCAGCAGCGTTCCCATCTCAGAATTGCCTACCAACTCGCAGTGCTTTGCGGAGATCCTTAGTCACGTATTCCTTCACATGGCAGAACAACGAAGAGCATCCTTATTGATAATGGTTCGGGTTACCTAAGTGAAGATGACGACGCGCTTCCTCTAGATTCTGGCGGTGAGTCGCTGCACGATTTGGCGGTAATTGTCATGTCGCATGTATCTTCCGGTTCGAAACTTGAGCCCTGCCTGTGGGTTTGTGACGTTCCGGTGTGACGTTCCGGGTCAGGCTTGACTGCTTTGCCATGGGGTTCTTCTCCCACCCCCTCCACTCACCCGCCTGCTATTTCGAGGTGCGGTATGCTACGGGATTCGCCAGATTCCGGCCGAGATACTATGCGTGTCCGGAAGATTCAACGAGTGTCTTATTTCCTCGAGAAGAACAAAAAAGTTAACCCGCTGCCGGTCACGGACCAGAATTACGTTATACTTTCAATGCACGAGCCACGCCACCGACATTCGGGAATAGCGCCGTTTTTTAGCATCAGAGTCAAGATATATTCCATACGTTCGACAGCCCAGTGTTCAAACGCCCCTGAAAATGCCAGTTGGCTAGTTGATGACCCGCATTTTCGTTGCGATGTTCTAGAATGGCAGCTGTCTTCAGAGTGGACATTGGATTCGAAAGGATCGACGAAAGGATCCTAAAAGGAAAGTAATTAGTAATTGCTTTCGAATGCACCAGTACAAAGCACCAGTACAAAGCACCAATTTACCAATCATTGCCGGGGTCCAAGCAGGTCATAGTCTTGTTGAGATTTATTTTCGGTTGAGTAGTCGTTGATGGACCTGCATTGAACAAATCTTTCCAGAGAAACCAATGGGGGCTTAAGAAGCATTATAGGTCTCTATTGGTGATGCCGACTACAATGGGCGTAATACATGGGCAAGATATGTATGATTAGGGACGTCTACGTTTCAGGGGCAGGGGCTAGGCTCAAAATATGCTCCGGAGCAAACGGGGATAGGGCTAAAGTGACCACCAGGTTTCTACATCTGGGAGTGACTGAAAGCAAGATTCTAGCCCCTGAAGAGTGACAATCCACGCGATTAGTCAATGTATCCTAGAGACCAAGCGTTGATAACTGGTTTTCACTGACCAGGAGGCTTGGGCTGACCGTTCAGGGGTCGATGACTCCACGATGATGCGGTGAAATTTGGCCTACTCATGGCAAAGACGGGCTCGATTTACTGAGGAGCAACGCTGAGATGCACTCATTCAAAGCTTGAACCGAAGGACGGGGTATAATCAACAATGGAAACTTTGAACGGATGTGCCTCCGCATCCGAAAGAAACCCCTTCGAGATATTATGTATTATTAAGCATAGAAGCATAACACAGAAAAGAAAAAAAGCCAATTGCTAGCAAAGTGTTTCCTGATGGAGTCCGCTCATAAACCAAATTTACCCAATTTTTGCAGACCTCAAGCTCCTGAGGCCTCTCCAAAACGCTTGCTAGAAGCAGAATCTGTACCTAACGCCATGCCCGTATATAACCCTTTCTGGGTTGGGAAACCGAGGAAAGAGACGATCGTCCAGATCGTACCCAGTATGTAAGTTCAGACCCAAGGCGTAACACCCTTATCAACGAGAGGGAAGCCTTGGGATGGAACACATTTTCGGGTCGGTCGTAGTCCATATAAGGGCAGATATTTCTTCCCAAGAATCGCCGCCTCGTTTATTTGAGTTCTGCATCGATCAGTAAGATTGATGTAAAGAGACGCGCATATACAGAAGAGACTTACCGGTGATTGCTTGCCATGTTGATAAAGCACTTGGGTTATATATCGTGTTCTTCTTCGGCGGAGACTTCCCCCGAGGTTTTGAAGGGCTCCTCTCTTGTTGACTTGAAGAGCCCCCCTGTTGGCTTGAGGGCTCTCCTCTGAGTTTCGACTTGACCTTGGCTACGGTCTTCGTGATAGAGCCGGCCAGGGACCTATCTCGAGCATTCTCTGGAGGTATCGTCTTCAAGTCATCATCCGAGTCTAGGGATCATGTGTTGTTAGTGATGGGAATGAAACCAAGTAGCAAGGAGAACACGGAATTGAGATGTGACAGATATGCTAATTGGTAACTGTCGTACGAGCACGAACCTGATTCATAGTCTATGTCTGCCTTGGATGGGCTTCCCTTCCGATATTTGCCCACCAGTGTCGTTTCCGATGGAGTGCTGGTTAATTGTGACTTCTTAGAAAGCGATTGGCGCTCCGGTTGTCGGTGAAGGACGGCATGCTCAAGGCCGGGAACTTGAGCGGCAGTTCCTGCAAAGGAACTCGACATTTTGTCTGACATGTGGGGTAACTTGCAATGCAACTCCGTTATAAGACAATGGGAGATATATAGATATCAAAACTTTTCTGGCTTTCACCCCCCTCCTATGAATTGAAGTCGGATGGAACATGGTTGCTTTAAGTAAATGACGAGCTCCGGCCTGGCTGACGTAGTGCACACCCCCTTCCACCCAAGCATGCGTAAACATCGAGCGTATGGCATTACGAATCTGCCTTTCCGATTCACTGTTGCCTTGCCATTGTGTAATTCTCGGCTTCGGCTTACCGCAGATGAGTCGGACGGTGAATGAGTCAATCAATGCGCCCTGCAGCTTTGACGATTGGCTCCGTTTTGAGACTATAGACTATACCGAACTGGTGTGAGCCGGCGGCTAGCCAATGGAATCCTCTCCCATTTGGTCTTGGCGCAAGCCGAAGCCGAAGCCGAAGCCGCCATAAGTAAGCAAATCCTCCAACTGCACCCCGTAGGGGGGACGCCTGTACGACCTACCAGAACATGCTTCCCTGGTTTAATGCCCAATTGACTCGGAATGAGCAATCTGTGACTCTGCGCCGTGTATCGGCTTGTTTATGACAATATTCTAAGCATCTTTCGAGCGTTCCATTGGTACTACCCTGCATATCCTCGCACCTCCCTAGGTAACATCTGTATAAGTTAGCCGAGATGGAGCCGCTACTTCGCCGCCCCAATGGCCGGCCCCAGGCTTGTGAGGTAAGGCGGACCAATAGACCTCTGGCTATTGTCGGCTTCCGGTGCGGCTTGCTGATGGAAACGCTAGCCCTGTCGGAAACGCAAGGTGGCTTGCGATCATACGCAGCCGATTTGTCGCCGATGTACCAAGAGGAAGCAAGAGGATGACTGTGTATATGTCATTTCGAGCCCTGAGAAGTTCAGAACGAAGCGGCCGTCGAGATCCCCTATCACAGGTCTGGCGGCGCTGTCTCCGACCCCTCTGGTAGCAGGGTTTTCCGAGCCCGCTAGTGCTCGACCGGTGCTGGCTGGGGTCCCCGAAGTCCACCAGCAACGGAGGCCCAATCCGGCAACAAACACCAAACCTGGCTACTTGGGGTTCACTAGCTTCACTGGGGTCTACGAGGAGACTCAGAACAGCCTGTCGCTCGTCCAGGGGCTCGGCGACAGTACGCCGTCGTCCTCCGATGTTCGCTCCTCTGACGTGCGCCAGTCTGGCGACGACGGGGGCGCTGCTGCCTTCCTGAGAATCCGCGAGAAATGCCTAACCGTCCTGAGGAATGTGCCGGGCGAGGCCCAGGGGAGACAGCTGTTCCGAACGTTCTTCAGCCCGATGGAGAGCTGGGTGTACATCGTAGCCCGGCGCGTCCTCGAATCCTTCTACAGGGAGTTCGGACGGTACCTGGGGGCGAGCCCGGGCAATACCGCCCAGCTCGAAAAGGTCGCCCACCGGATCTGCGTCAACACTGCCCGGCCGTTCTCGGACCGGGAGGCCAATCTCGACCTGTGGATAAACCAGCTGTGCGGGGAGAATCTGCGATGGGAGTCTGTGGGTCTGCTGTTCAACTGCTGGGACCTGAGTAATCATTCCAAGTTTCTCAATAACGCCCTAGTGAAGGATCGGCTTGGTCGTAAAGGCTGGGATCCCCTCGCTCGAGAGTGTTTCAACCTATGTACGGATCTGTGTCAGGAGTTCTCCAATGGGAGCAGTGTAATGCTCCATCTTGGTTGGTAAGCACGCTCTACACCTATCCACAATGCCATCCACGATCAATGTGGAAAGAAATATCTACCGGCAAGAATGATGTTTGGGGCTACACCCTGTCATTGTCTGCCACGTTCATGGTCTTGCTGTTAGCTGACCTTGCGGCTCAAGGAGACGAACTGTGAATGAGTCCATGTTCACAGGGGACGCCAGTAAGTTACATACAAATACTGCGCATAACTCAGCCTCCACATAGACTTGTTGCTAAGTCGAATTAGGTCTTGCTACCTGGAGAACCAATGCAGAACAAATATCGCTGCTCACCTATCTCGGATTTCACGACGATGGCCCTCTAGACCCGAACACTCCATACGTGCCGACTTTCTCGTCAGAAATCAAGAGGAGGTTGTTTTCATACAGCTTTACAACACATATATCGACCGTTTCGTTTACCGGGAGGCCGCCGCTATTCTGTCGTCGCTACACCTCCACGCCGTTACCCCTTGACATCAAAGACGAGGACTTGTTCTCTGACGAGGTGACTCTCGCCAAGGCTGTAGAATATGTGGACGAGAACGGATGGAACACGAGGGGCGAATTCTATCCCGCCACATTCATCCGGGGCCGCGTATTGATGGCGTTCATCCGGGAGGATGTATTCGAGATTGCCTTGGGCCACACCCACAAGACACCCGTTGAGACACTCCTGTAAGTACATCGTCATCAAGGAGGGTAAGCTATGTTGATACAATGCTGACTTTCCTGGGGGAAGAGCGCTCAAAGCCCACCAGATCAAAGTCCTCTCAGAGCTTCCGTCTTGCCTTCTGTACCGCCCGGGCGACCTCGCAGACCTGAGCTTGAATGTAGAGATTCTGTATAGCAGGCTTATAGTAGAACTTGAAAACCTACAGAATATGTTCTTTATCGAAAGGCTTTTGATCCGGCATGGTCGAGAAGATACTGGTGATCTACTCGCCGTTAGTTTCAAAATGGTAATGTACGTGGTACGCGTGGTTCATACATATGTCTCCCTTCCGCGGTCCCCGTCTGGGATAGCCCTTATATGCATAACATGCTTCCAAGTCTCCGGTATTACTCAGGAGAAAAGCTCTGACTCTCAAATTCTAGGTTCACCTTGCCGTTCTGGACGCATCTCGATAGGCTTGCCAGGATGCGCGCAGACTGTGAATGGCTGGTAAGCTGGAATATATCTGCTATGCTCTCCACGTTTTACTCGTTGACGCTTTCTTTTCTTCCAGGTAATGGGCTTTGCCGCACCGGCGGGCGGGATACTCTGTCTGGAACTCCTGAAGCCGACGCTGCCGAACGGCCAGCACAGCGATCCGAGGATATCGCGCTCCAGCATCATCCAGAAGCTCTCCCTCCTCGCCGGCTTTCTCGACTGGGTCAACCCCTCCGCTCCGAATGGGGACCTCTGTAGCGAGTGTAAGTCGGTTATCCAGCGCGTTCTTGACCAGACGCTGAACGTCTCGTTGGACGGCCTTGCGGCGGCACCCGAGCCACTGGGCTGGGACTTGCCGTCGCAGTTGGACTTCAACTTCGACCTGCTCGATACCTTTGACTGGCTTCGACCAGATGTCAATGCAAGCCAGTGACATAGGTTCCACTCTACATACCGAATGGCGATCTCCGGAAATAGGGTGTCATACTCTGTGGACCTACACAAGGCCCCTTACTGCTCATTTACTGCAACAACCGCAAGATACAAACTCGGACACAGATGTCCTGTGAATATTCGATTACAGCCATAGACCCTGTTCTTTAGGAAGAAGCTGCTTCAAGCTTCATAAGGTATTCCACCTAGGGTCTCCTTTCTCGATCTATTATTTATATTGCCATAGTGCTTTCGGTTACATTCCCATAGGCTGCTTCGTACTACTGCATAGCTGGGTTTGGGCTTATTTGAATTGATTCATTCATTCGAAGTCCAAGTTATTTCCGTTGTTTCTATGTGACAAACCCAGCAGCTCAGTCTCGCCACTGCTTTTGTCTTATTTCATAATCTTTATTTTCTTGGGGATACATAGCCTCGCAAATATTACCGCTTCGAAACATCCGAAAGCCCATCATGTAATACCAAACCAGTTTGCAGGGAAGTTGTACATGATTACCCTTACACGGTCCGGGTACCATAAGACCATCTCATGGCGCCACGTTGCTCGTATCTTACTAATCGAGTCAGATCATCGTGGCATCAGGGGTTTCCTTTTCTACCAAACCATCTGAAGTTCGCCTTTGCACCTGGATGGCTTGTTCCTAAAATAGTGACAAACATTGATACGATAGCTAGATAGACTGTGGCTATCCAAATGACGGTCCAAGACACGATGCGTTGTTAAGTGTGCCGCTTCGTTGGTTTCTGTGATACAGAATGGCCGCCAATTTCATTTTCTTCCACTCCTAACATGCAGATAGGCAAAGCTATAACACGTTACATGACGGCGTTACAATGAATGCTTAAATACGATTTCAGCTCGACCACTAAGTTTGTTTTCTGCAAGGTACGTGATTTATAAATACATCTATTGCAGGTACAAAGCAGAAAGCAGCTGCAGGAAAGAAACTAATAAATTAGTCTACGGGTCCAGAAAGGTTCCATACCGTAACCTACCATTTATAATAATAACAATTAACAATTCGATTAACTTTATAACCGCGCCGCCGCTTTTATCTCGAATTTTAATTCGAATCCTTTATAAGTATTTCTTAAATTCGATTTATTAATTAATTATTATTTATTTATAAATTTCGATATAATAAATCCTAACAATATCCTTATATCCATTCCTATTACTTAAGACGCGTTTTTAAAAATCGTCGCCGCAGGTACCGAAAAACGCATAACGCGTTTCTTATTAAAAACGCCGGCAGCCTTTAATATAATATTAAGAACCAATACCGCCGGTTCCTTACCGCCGGCTGCGAAACTTATAAAACGACTATGCATAAATACGACTAACAAATCCTCCGAATCCGTTCTTTCGGCTAAAAAGCTTAATTTCCGCAAGCGCCGGCTTAAAATACGCAAAATTAAGCTAAAAAAATAAAAGCTATAAAATAAAATAATCCGCCGACACTTTAAAAAGGAAATCCGAAAGCGCGTTTCGGATTTAAACAACGAAATTAATAAATATCTTAATATTATAATAAATACCGCAAATATATTTCCGAATATAAAAATACGTTACGTAATGCAAATATTCGAATCCAAATTTAAGCCTTTAAATTTAATTAAATTCCGAATTAACGTTTATTCGAAAACATAAAACGAAATTTCAAACGTTCGTATCGTTAATTCCGAATTTCGATTCGTTTTTAATATTAAGAAAATTCCCCATTACGGTTCCGACTTATATATTTTCTTTTAATACTTTGCCCGATATATAAAAATTTATGCCCGTTTTTTTTTAATATATCCAAACGTATAAATAAACATAATACGCTTTGCCGAATATATAACGAAATACGAATAAGCTTATCGAATAAAATATATATTTATATACGTAATAATTCGTATAATTTCCGCAATAAACCTCGGTTATAACGCGACGGAATAAAAAAACGAAAAGCCGAATTGAATTAATAAATCCTTCCTTTTTAGCGCTTTTAAAATATATAACGGAAGCGTTTCGGCGTCGCCTAAAACCCGAAAAACCTTTTAAAAAAATACTTGCCGCAATTAAAACAAAAACGAATATATCCGGGAGGCCCCCGGCAATAAATACGAAAGGCCCTATAAATGCCTTAATTATAACGAAAATTATAAAATAACGAAATGCAGCAATAAATCCGAATAAAATTCGAATATTATTACGTCCGGCTTTAATAATTCGCCCGTAATACCGAAAAATCCGGAAATAATTTAATTATTTATTCAAATACGTAATTTTTTTTTAATTAAGCCGGATATTAATACATTTCCCTTTTTCGAAATCTTCCTTATAAACGAAGGTCCTTTTTGGAATTCGCCGTTTCCCTTAATTGCCGAAAAATAAAGGGCCGCCTTTAAGCGTTATTCCGGAAAATTTTTTATTTTAATTAACGGCATATTTATATACGGCGTTTAATTCGGTTATATGCAATAATTCCTATCGGTAATTTCCGGAAATTTCGCAATAGCTTACGAAAATCCGGCAATAATTTAATAATAACTAAAAAGCAATTTTATATTCGGCCGTATCGTTTTTGTTCCGTTTTTCTTATTACCCGGCTTCGTTTTTTCCCCGTTCGGCTTCGTATTAAAACCGGACGAAAAGTAATATAAAATATACTACCTTTCTTATTTTTCGAAAAACTCAATTAACGATTAGATTTCGGAAATAAATGCTATATTTAAATATATTACGATCGAAAACGTTTTCGATTTCGTACGCCGCTTCGGCAAAAAGTTCCTTCTTATTAAAAAGAACCTTAAAAACGCGTTTCGCATAATGCCCGTAACGGCATCGTAATGTCGGCTATTCGGCTTCGAATAACGCGAAAGGTTTTATTACGAAAACTATCTTTCATTTAATCTTCGTACGGTTTCGTATTTATTTAACTTATTTGCAAAAGCCTTTTATTAAATGCTTTCCGTATTGCTTATCGAAATATTAATTGCTTATTATTTCGACGACTTTATTTTCGTATTTTCTTTTGGGAAAATCGCGATTCCGTTATTTTTTTTTTTAAACAAGCTAATCGCCGTATTGGGAATTTTTCCGAACCCCGGAAAAAACGGCCAAAGCATAACCCTCGAAATCCTCGGAATTGAAATCGATATAACGTCGATAAGCGCCCGCTTATCGAAACGGAAACTTACGAAAGCCAATAAGTTAATTATTAATGCCCTTACCGCAAATACCTTTTTTAACCGCCAGGCCGAACGAATCGCCGGCTTTTTAAACTTTTATATAACGGTAATACCCTTAAATAAGCCCTTTTTATATAGGATTTAAAACTTTTTCGCTTTTATACGTAACTTACGTTTATAACGCCCGTTTAATAATGGCGCTATAAGGAATTTATAATAATAAAAGGATTTCCTTTGGAATTTTAATAGCATTTATTTATTAATAAATTCGGACCGAACGGTTTTTTATTTATTTATAAATTTCTTAAAATCCGTATTCGAAAATTTTTAATATCGCAAAAGCCCGGCCCAAAAAAGTTAACGTACGAACCTGCTTATTCCGGTTATTTAAGCCTTTTATCGTTTATTCGGCAAAAACGAATTGTAACTTTTAATTAATACTTTCGAATTAATTGTAATCCAAAAAGTCTTTTTATTATTCGGCTTAACGTAAATATACGATACGATTATCGTATATACCGATAATATAACGGCCTAATACGGCTTATTTAGCCTTAAAATAAAAGCAACCCCCTTAATAAACGCCTTTCGTAACGTTTTCGTTTATTCGACGGAATTTAATATTAACCTTATAGCAATATACGTATCGTTAATTAAAAATACATTCGCAAATATGCTTTTCCGACGGAATTAATAGTTAATTATTAACTTATATCCCAATTAATAAACGCCTATAATATTAAGCTTCCGAATAACTTCGTAATACGAATATTGCGAATTTTCCTTAACGAGAATTACGTAAAATTACTTTAAACCGGATTCGCTTCGAATATTCGAAAAATTTATAACACAATAATACGTTCGTATAAATTATAATACCGACGATACGTATTTATATCGTAACCGGCAATAGCAACCATTCTTTTAAAATAAATATTCGATCGGGCTTTCGGCCGGATATAAAACCGGCTCCGGGGCCTTATAATAAAGAAATACCTAATATTTATACGTTCGGTATACGTTAATATAAATTACGATATAACAATTTTCGAAAATGTATACATAAAACGCTTAATATAAAAAGCGAAATATTTATTCCTATACGAACCGATACGAACCGAAAAAAAGCCTTTCATTTTTAAAGCTATATTTTAGCGATTCGTTAATTCCGAAATAACGACAGGCGAAAATCCCGGAAATATATTCGTAATTAACGCCGCCTTTATAACGATATGGGCAAAATTCCTCCGTTTAAGCGAAATTATATATACCAAAACCAACGCCGGTAATTCGGTTCGGTATAAATACAAAAAGCTCTTTCCATTTTGCGTTATTCTTTCTAAACGAAAAAACCATTTTCGGTTATTTTTTCGGTTTAATAAAACGGATCGGAATAAAAACGAAATAACCTTAATAATAAGAGCTATAAACGATATTATATGCTTTTATTTTTATATGGCTAAATGGTTACGATAAAATTCGAATTTCGAATATAACTTAAGCCGATAATTCTTATTCCGTTTATAAAACGGCGCTTTTATTCGTAAACGCGTTTTTGCCGCATTCCGGGCCCGCTTAATGCGGGTCGGAATTTCCTTTAATACGTATTCGGGCTATAGTTTCCGCCGGAAGGCCGCATAATACGCTTCCGATTCCGACATGGGCGAAAAAAACATTAAATTATTAAGCAAATAATTCTTTAATGCCGTATACCGATATTATAAAACGTCCCTAATAAGCCTTTTATATTTATAACGCTATTTCGTACGCGGATAATCGAAAACGAATTAATAATTTTTCCTTTATATCCGAAAAAAAAAATAACAAATAAAATAAATTAAATTGCCTTAAGCCGGCCATAAAAATAATTTTTAATTATTTTTACGAACGTTATAATACCTTTACGCAAAAAATCCGCATAAACCGTTATAAGCCGCTTTTATAATATCTTTATTTAAAGGTACCGTTTAAATAATTAAAAGCGGCCTTTACGAACGCAATAATAGTTTTACGAAACGTTACGTAATAGCGCTTTTCGAACGTTATAACGGCCGGCCTTTAAAAGGGCTTATATTATTAATATATTATTTTAATACTCTTTAATCGAATTCTTAAAATAATTTATAAATAAATTAATTTATAAATCCAAAAAAGTTCCATATCGTAATTTGTTATTTATAATAATAACAATTAATAATTCGATTAATTTTATAACCGTATCGCCGTTTTTTCCGCTTATCGTCCTTATTAATGCTTACGATTATAACGAACGAAAAAAAAAAGATTTTAATAAAAAAAATATTAATAAGGAGATTATTTATAGGTTTTAATTTATTTATACGTATAAGGCTGCTTTAAGCCAGTTATAAGAATAACTTTCGGCTGTT
This sequence comes from Diatrype stigma, assembly GCA_022225965.2. Lineage (NCBI taxonomy): Eukaryota > Fungi > Ascomycota > Sordariomycetes > Xylariales > Diatrypaceae > Diatrype > Diatrype stigma. The sequence continues at coordinate 110,316 of JAKJXP020000021.1, read as the reverse complement.
TTTATAAGCGTTATAATACCTTTACGCAAAAGATCCGCATAAGCCGCTATAAGCCGCTTTTATAATATCTTTATCCGAAAATACCGCTTAAACAGCTAAAAGCGGCCTTTACGAGTGCAACAACAGCCTTACGAAGCGTTACGCAGCAGCGCTCTCCGAACGCTGCAACGGCCGGCCCCTAAAAGGGCTTACACTACCAATACACTATTCCAATACCCTCTGATCGAATTCCTGAAGTGATTTGTAGATGATGTAGATTCAAAGGAATCTAAGCAGGTGGAGTGCTAGAAGGCGGTTGCTTAGGTGTGGGTAGTGCCACTAGGGCACTAGCCACGCAACAACATCTCTTCAAGCCTGGGGGACCAGGAAGAGTGGATCGCAGGCGCACGATAGGCGAGGAAGCAAACCCAGCTGATGCACAGTCTACATAGCAGATGTTTCCATTTCATCGTTCGTTGACCCAATCCGAACTGTGAAGTGCTTTTGAGCATTTCTCCGGAGCCTCCGGTTGGGATAGAAAAGGGGGGCCCAATTAAGCCGGCTTGGCGCTGCACGATCCGCCTCGTATTGCACCATCCTACTGCAACTCCAGCAGGAAAACGTAACATCGTAAAGCCTTATAAACCTTTGTGCATGGTGTCAGATCTCGGGCTGAAAAAGGCAGTTTGCTAGCCAAGCCACTGTTTACGCTTTCCTCTCATTTCCGACTTTTATTTTGGATGGAACTCGTGTAGCTTGAACATGAGTATATGGCTCCCAATCTATAAAACGGCTAGAATTTCCCCTTGCCACCTGCAGTTTCCGCTCTTTCCCCAGACCAATTCGCATCTGAAGATCTAATTACACAACCACCGATTCAAGTAAATATCAAAGTATTATTAGCCGATCCGATCCGATCCGACCCGATTTAACCCAGTCAGGATGCTGTTCTCCACTCTATTCGCTGTCTCCGGCCTTGCCGTGACCCTCGGCTCGGCCGCCGCTATCCACCATCCGCGCCAAGACGCGGGCGGCTTCGAGATCACGTACGCGTACTCGGACAAGCCATCGGGGCGCCCCGGCAGCTCGCAGTACTGCGGTGTTTCCTGTGAGTACCTGATACCTAAACATTGTTTCACCCAATACCAAACTACTACCCAAGACAAACACAAACTCGGTCGTCGCAAATACACGTGAAACATGATTCCTTCTCTTCTCCAACGCCAAGTGCTAACCATTTCCTTCACCACCAACAAAGTCAACGTCACCGACCCCGCAACGCAGACATCGACGCAGTGCACCGCGGAGCACGGCCCCTGCACCAACAACAGCGTGGACCCGCCGGAGCCGGAGAAGCTGCTGGACGCGGACCACCCGGCGACATGCGCCGACGCCGGCTTCAGCTTCTACCTGGCGTCGTTCGCGGGCATCGGCAACTACAGCCTGGCGGTCGCGCACGGTGCAGCCCCTGACGCAGAGACGCAGTGGGGCGTTACCAACCTGATCAACAGCGAGAACTACCCGGGCTACTGGCACTACAACTGCGGCGGCAGCGGCTTCTGCAGCTCGGCCGTGTCGGGCACTGTTATACACGCTAACTTTGCTAATGCTTCTACATGATGGGTTGAGCGCAGCGATGAGTGGGTTTTGGGATGGTGGTAGTCTCGGAAGACCGAGAGGAGAAAAGAAAGAAAGGAAAACGAAAAGGGGGCGGGGAAGGGGTTGGACGGCAAAAGAAAACAAGGACATATATGCGGGCGGCTAGGTTATGGCTCATACTGGGGTGGAGTAAAATGGTGTGCGTTTACTTGTGCGGATTCAAAAGACATACTTGCTCATTAACTACACTCTTGCATGACTTCCAGAATCATTGTAATTCTTCATGATGTTAAAATCTTCTTCGATATGATGGCCTCTATACTAGCCTCCTGACTCTATACATAGGCTAATATCCCTATTAGTCCGTCCAAAGAAGTCCGACGTTACATATACCCTTTCGCGGTATTCATAGCACTGTGAAAATGCCCAGTGTGATGTGGCGTAACGATATATATACAAGATGCAATGCTGATATCAATAGGTTCAAGAAGGTGAACCACGATTAGCTCCCGAAGGGGGAGCTTTTCTGATCTAATCTAATCGAAGGACTGGGACTTCCTCCCCATCTGGTGTGCAGGTTCTCTCTGCAGTCTGTTGCATTGGTGGCGTTTCGAAACGTTTCGTTCTCTTCGCTCCCACGCCGAGGATATCGGTTACGATGAACCGAGCCAGCTTGACGCATTTCTCATCGATTGCCCTCCAGAAGTAGTCACTGACCAACACCACTAAGACCAGTGTAATCGTGTATGCGGCGAAGAAGCTGCTTGTTCGAGAGAACTTCAGGTCTTTTACGAAACGATGAAACAAGGGTTCCCCTACAAACTGCCTGAAGAGCCAGTGGACAAGGTAGAAGGCGTAGCTGATTTCGCCGAGGTAGTTGAGTGCCGTGCTTGATAGTGCATGTTGTAGTAGCGGGAGCTGCTCCATCCCCCAAAGTGTCAGGATAGCGCCGATGCTGCCAAAATACCTGTATAACCCATAGTAAGTATGATGTATCAGGACTGACCCTCCCCTACAATCAGGGTTTCCAAGGTTTAGAGTTCAGGTAGCTTACCAGATGTAAGAATTGCTAAGCTCTGTCTCCGTCTTCCCTCTCCAAGACATCGGAACTAGCTGGAAAAAGGACTTGTACGGCTGGACGTTCTTAACGCCAGGGTTTTCCGGCCAGCTGCAGAAGAGGAGCCCGATCACGACAGCGATCCCACCAGCTACCATATAAACCCATCGATTCAACTCGAGACTGCGTCGCCGGAATAGTCCCGAGAGGTCTTGGCATAGAGGGACGAAGCGCAGCTCTGCGATGAGAAATCCTCCCATGAAACCCAGCACATCCCATCGGCGATCGCAGTACATGGACCAGACGCCGACTACGGCAATGGCCGACTTCCGAGCCAGTGGCGTGAGCTTGCAGGTAGCAATGAGCATAAGGAACAGCGCCAACGATAGGCGGTATTCCTGCGCTAGCGTCCAGGCGTGGGGGAAGTGCTTCGGCAGTTTGGCCGTCTCCCAGGAGTACGGGTTCATGACCTTAACACAAGCCCGGTAGAACTTGAGGAGGTTGAAGAAGATGGACGGCGCCTCGTGATCCATATCCCCCCACGGCATGTAGTACGTCACGATGGCCGTTATCAAGGCCAGGACGAGCATAGGGGAGAACAGGCGGATGCCGCGGCGCAGTAGTGCCGAGCTGAGGCCTGTGAGTAGCTCGTCCCCCAGCTTTTCCGAGTGGCAGTCGCTGTTGTTGATCTTGCGCAGCGAAGAATACGATAGCACGAAACCGGACAGGGCGAAGAAGAGGCAGACCATGCCCTTGCCCGTGTGCAGGATCCGCACGATGGGCAGCTGGAAGAAATACTCGTTCTCGCCTGGCGGCCCGAGCCCGTACGGCTTGAAGATCCACGGACGGTAGATGTCCATGGTCATGTGGTGGTTGAACACGACCCAGCAAGCCAGCCCTCGGACCCCGTTCAGATAGGTGGTCGACGTCGTTTTCGGGAGCGTGCGGTCCGTCTTCCCGAGAGGCCCGGCGATGATGAATGGCATGAGAGCCCAGAACCACTGGGAACTTGGCTTCGTAGCTTGTAGCCATTTGAAGCGCGGCTCGGCGGCGGCAGAATCTACCTCTTTGACATCTTCAACTGCCGGAACGCCGTCGTTGGTTAGGGGGAGCGACTGGTACTCCTGGTTGTCGCGACTCCAGGGAGCGAACCGTCGCATGAAGCTAGCCATGGCTGTTGTGATAGGTATCGTGATGTCGTGATGTCGTGACTAGTACGAAACTACCCCATCAAAGGGAAGAAGGTTTACTCTTACTACGTCGAAAGAGATGGGTGAGCCTTTTCACTCCTGCATTCTTGATAAGCGGAACTTCATGGTCTAATCTTGAGTCTCCGTAGCTTTTATGAAATTCTTAAGCATTCACTACACCACCAGTTTGTATGTACCTTCCTACACATTCAACGTGGATGAGACAGCTAGCTACCTGCCTAAGATAGGAGATTATCCCATTGCTACAGTTCCTGGTGAGATAGTCCATACATGATGCCCAAACATGATGATTGGTTGGGTAGGTCCTACCGTGTATGTGTGGTCCAAATGGACAATTGGAACCATGGGAGCCGCTTTCCCCCTCTCCCTTTCCTAGTCGGATGATGATCTCAAAGGCTGGGTAAGATCATTGAGGTTCGGATCCTGGTCAGTGGTGGGCATCCGCTGGGTACTTATTCACCCCATACCTTTGTGCTTAACGACATACTCACTTAGCCTAAGATCGACATCCCACTCTATCTAGTAGGCCAGTGGGATCGTTTAGGCGCCAAGTATTCAATCCCGTGTAAAGAATGATTACTGCTAGAAAATGGAAAACCGGGCACTCGAGAATTCGGCTTGGCGTTATCTCGGGGTAAATGCCGGGAAGCTGCATGTATCACGACTGTCGGGTCGGAAGGAGCCGATCACGCAACGAACAGGATGTTCCTTACAATACGGGAAACTATTGACGGTCAGTAAGTGTCCTACAGTCTTCATTGCCCGGCATAGACTTTATGCGGCGCTGCAATGTGCATTGAGCACAGCCAGAGTACCTACCCACCGACCAGGGGCTTCAGAGGTAAGCCTTTCGAACCCGCAGCAGATTATCACTATCAAACAGCTGCTATTAAAAGATCTGACTAACGTGAGAGCAACACCTGCCTGCCTATAAAGAAAGTTGTCAGCTTTCAAGGCCGATCCTGATAGACCAGGATACACTGGACAGCCTTACGCCAACCCACCTACCCGTTTCGTATGCCGATCTGCCAATGCCGATCGGATCGACGCAGGAAGGGCCCCCCCTAGCATACCGAACGGATAACTCCCGGGGATCAATTTGCGAAACGTGCCAGCTAGAATTTGCCGAATGGCGTTAACTCCCCAGGTTATCGCGCAATGCAAGTGCTCATATATGTAAGGTCGAAAACACTCGCTCTCTGATCTGCTATCAAGACCTCAGTTCCTCGGTAGGTACCTAGAATTGCAGTCTGCGATCATATGATGCATGTAAGCAAGCGGCGCAGTAGGACAGTTGTTGACTACTTCCAGCGGGCTACAAACTACCGGCAGCTCTCGCATGGTAGGGATTCTCCGTGTGGACGCCTACTGGCCCGGATTCCAACCCGGAGCTCCACCGTGCTCGGCCCCGAATATGGGTACGATTGCCCCGTATGGAGGATATGTTTCCGGTGGGACGGACTCAGAGACTTGATTGGTTTCAAGCTGATAGGTCTGCCAGACAAGTGACTAGAACATATCAATAATATCAGGCGTTTGATGAGCTTGCTAGACTATTTAGAATGGTAACAAGTTGTGTAGACACGATACGGCATATGTAAGGGGGTACAGACTCTTGCCCGACAATAGTAACTCCTGCCAAGTGACTTCCTATCCCATCCCCTTTGCCATGCACACATTCACGGACGATACTACGATAGTCCTCAACACTAACACTGTGCCATTCGAACACCTATTCAGTTATCCGACAATAGCACGACGACTTGATCGGGATATCCGCTCCCGCAATAGCCTCATCCAGCTGCGGCTTGATCGCGGCGGCCTCCTCTATGCGCCCGAGCTTGACCAAACACTCGTGGTAGCCGTGCAACGCCCACACATTCTTCGGGTGCCTCAGGGCCCTCGGCAGCACGTCGCTGATGCCCAAATCCTCCGCGTAGACCGTGACGGCCTCGTCGAACCGGCCCTGCTCGACCAGCAGCGCGCCCAGCGCGTGGGCCGGCGGCTGCATGAAGCCCCAGGGCTCGTCGTAGTTCAGGTTCCGGCTCCGCGCGATCGCCTCCCGCAGGTGCGCGAACGCGGCGTCGTGCCGGCCCCTCCGGTATTCGAGCTCGCCGTCGAGCACCGCCTCGGCCACCCGCAGGATGTCCTTGTACTTGTTGTTGAACAGCACGCGGGTGGGCGGCACGCGCTCGGCCGCCTCCAGGAACGCCCCGCGCTCCCTCTCGGCCTCGGGCACCTGGCCTAGGGCCGCGAACGCCATCCCCTTGCCGTAGTGCGCCATCGCGGTGGTGACGCGGTACAGCACGGGATCGGCGGGCAGGGGCAGGTCGACGAGCTCCTGCCACCGCCCGAACCGCACCAGCACGTGGACGCGCACGCCGCCGAAGCTCTCGGTCCAGTCGGCCATGGGCGGGGACTGCACCCGCAGCAGCGGCTCCGGGATGGCGTCGAGCAGCTGCGCCGCGCTCTCCAGCGCCGCCTTGGACTGCCCCGCGAACATGGCGCAGTAGATGCGGAAGTGGTAGTTGTGCAGCCGGTAGAGCGTGTAGAAGTTCAGGGCCCCTTCCTTGGCGAGGAAGAGCGCGTCGGCGACGATGGCGTCCTGGTTGGCCTGGATGCCCTTGTGGTAGTCGCCGAGGAGCACGTCGATGTGACTCGGCATGTGGTTGAGGTCTGTGATAACTTTCATGTTAACGAACTATCTATCCGAGCAAAGGGCTGCAATAGTAGATACAAGAACAGAGTCAAACTAGAGAAGCGGGGTGTTTGCCAATGTGACAATGCGGCGTAAATAAGAGCAATTAGAATCCCATCGAAAAAGCAAGAAAAATACTTACGCCCAGAGTCAGGAACGATCCCGCGAAGATGATCGGCCGCCTTTTGGGCAGCTTCGGGGGTCGGCGACATCTCCATCAGATGGATGTACAGGTGGAGCAACCCGGGATGTTGCAAACCTCCCTCCTGGGCCAAGGCGCGATCGAGGACGGCCTTGGCATCTAGCGTGCGGGCGCCCGGCTTCGGCTTGCCCGACGGCAGCTCCCACAGCTGCCAGGGCGTCAGGTTGAGCAGCGCATCGGCATACAGGGCCACGACGTCGATGTCGTCGCCGAACTGCTCGTACACCTTCTGCATGGCCTCGGCGTAGCGCCGGTTCCAGAGCGCCGTGTCCCTGTGCGCACCCGGGTCGGGAAAGCGGTGCTCGAGCGCCTCGATCAACGCCCGCTCGACGGGCAACCCGTCGTGTGCGGCGGCGGCTTTGGCCCGCTCGAGCGCCTCGCGACCCCGCCGCGCCGTGTCTTCGAGCTGGTCGTTCGCGTCCCAGGGCACGTTGTAGTTCGGGCCCAGCGCGTAGGCGACCCCCCAGTGCGCGAAGGCGCAGCTGCTGTCGAAGGCGAGCGCCTTCCGGAAGCACCTCTCGCTTTCTCCGTGGTTGAAGGCGAAGGCCCAGATCAGCCCGCGCGTTGACCAGATCTGGGCCTCCTCGTTGCGAGCCGCTACCTTTCTCTCGTAGGTGCCGAGATTGTAGTACGGCAGGCTGGGGCTCACCCGTTCAGCAGCGTCTTCAGCCATGATGAAGAGTTGTTGCCCTGGCGGGAGAATCGGGGGTGATGTTGTTGTACTCAATTAAGCGGGGGTGTCCTTGTGTGTCGTGGCATATCCCTATTTATAAGTGTGGGATTAGGTCGAGATGTCGTGCTTAAGCTCGTGGAATGCGAGCCAAGACCGTCCAATTGAACAACCCCCACCTTTGCCATTAGATCCACTTCTACAGTCCGGGTTAAGGAGTCAAGGGGCTGAGGGGGGTGCATAACTTAGCTAATCGTAGTTACCTATCATGAAAGCTCTTAAGAGTCGTGATACATGTTATTTATCCTTCCCTTGGTTATTATATAGTCTGGAACAATCGTCGCGATAAAATGGGTTTATTTTGGAGCTGCTCTAGAGTGAGTATAGCGCTCTGGCAGGGGGCCCCCCTGGGGGGCCCATTTGGACCTATATAAAGGTCCGATCTTCCTCCCTACGTCCTGGACGCTCCCTTCTTTCCTTCCTTCCCTAGAGCTTTAGCAGAGTGTAGCAAAAACGTCAATAAAAGGGCTATCCAGAAACGTGACAACAATGCAATTAATGTCATGGGCAATAAGCACAGCGGTAGTTGGAGGTTAGAACTCCAATTCAACCAGTGCAGCCACAGGTTGTTTCCTCTGGGGTTTGGATAGAATCGTGTAATGTAACGAGTATATTAACCACTGGTGGATGGGGACACTACAACTTTAGGAGCAGTTTTTGTTTGCTCCACGGCTGCTTCGGACCCCTCAGCTCTTTTCCTCCTGGCCTCGTAAAGTCCCCCCTGAAGCGTTATTATATTCTAGCTAACTTAACAACATGGTATCAGATACTAGAGACGCCAGAGCAGAAACCCCTATGTTGTAGTAAAAGTATTACCTGGAACTCCCTTACCGAAATACCCCTATTATTGATATCAGATATTCGAATAATAATCCGTAGTGACTGTGGACATTGGGTCATTGTCTACCTAGAGGATCATGTTTCGCAATAATCAATCGTGTGGCCACAGTAATAAGAGATGTACTTGAGTTCATCCACCCATCTGTCGAAGCCAAAGAAATGCACTTATAAGCGCTGCTGAGTTGACGTAGCCAATACCATATCAGGCAAGGGGACATGGGCATTGAGCACGTCGTCACAGCCCCCACTAGATCCTTGGGGGTTCGCATAGTTCTGAGAAGGACACTGACAAATGTGTTAATCATTCGGCCCTTGATCCCTACTTTCAATGTGTTTGTTCGTGTCTAACATTTTAGTCCAGTTCATCAGAATATAGGAGAAATATGAAAAGCTGAAGAACATGGTTTCTGAAAACGATTTATAATCATGGACATGTTAGACTAAATAACGGGGCCCTGTTACCCTACAGAGCGGCACAGCACCTATAAAGAAGAGCCACCTGGTCATCCAAATCCTCCTCTACCTTTTAATATCAGCAACTCCATTTAATGGCCCCATTGAATATGCGAGTTAATGAGGTTATGCTGAATATATCCCTAACGTCCAGTTTCTCTCCGGTTCCTTTCAAAACATCTTTCCTTCGAACATCTACATCAACAGGTCACGAGAGTCACATATCATACAAACGGCATTTCTCAAGGCTCGCGCAACAGCAAGTCTTATTTGATTCGGATAAAGAGGTGTCCCGGGCCTTAGGACTATAACATTCATGACAGTATTGTCAAAATCCCATTAGGAATTCTCTTGAACCTACTACCATGTCTCCTGCAAGCTCCCCCGTGATCCTACTCGTCCCAGGTGCTTTCGGCACCCCTTCTGGCTTCGACAAACTGCTGCCATACTTCAAGGAGGCCGGGCTCTCGACCCATCCAGGACCGTATCCTAGCTGCAACCCTTCAGACCCAGCCACGGCGACCAGCTCAAATGACATCACCACACTGCGCAACGATGTGCTTCTTCCGCTGCTGGAGCAACAGCAGAAAGACGTCGTCATCATCGCACACTCGTACGGCGGGGTTGTAGCCGGTGCTGCGGCCAAGGGTCTCGACAAGCAAACTCGTAGCTCGCAAGGCAAGACCGGCGGCAGCGTCATCGGGCTCATATACGTCGCGGGCAACATCACAGTAGAGGGAGAATCTCTACTTCAGGCGGTGGGCGGGGCGTACCCTCCTTTCATCAAACAGGACAATGTATGTATATGAATTGCCAGGCCCTGTCCCGCCATTGCTTCCTAAAGACTAATGCACAAACCCCAGCCGTCCAAGGGCCTCGCGGTCATTGAGCCCGCGATGGACGTCCTGTACAACGACTGCGATCCCGCCCTTGCCTCGGAGCTAGGTGGGTACATGCAGCCCCACGCACTCCTTGCATTCGAGACCGCGGCCACGGCGCCGGCTTGGGCGGACAAGGGGTTCGATGGGAGGAGGGCGTACGTGCGCACGCTGGAGGACGCCTGCAACCCCTCCTCGCTGCAGGACATGTGGCTGGAGAAATCAGGGGTCAAGTGGGATGTGGTTGACTTCAAGACGGGACATATGCCGTTCGTCAGTCAACCTCAGAAACTGGCTGCGACAATTGTGCAGTTGACCAATGGGTTCGCAGCGCTATGAAGCTGTTGGTTCGAAAGTGCCAAGGGTATCCTACGACTGCCGGTACCAACCGCTAAAATCTGTGGAAGTGATCAGGTGTAGCCACACTGCAGCTACATTGAACTTCATTATCCTAACACTGGGGTCACTTTACAGTGAACACGGTAACCCGTCGTCATTAGTGTGCTGATTTTCACTTGGTAATTCAGTTCTTATAAAGATCAGCCCGTATCCTGCGTGGGAAGAGTTCGGATGGAATTGTTTATTACCACAGACCGGGCGTGACTTATGCGAGGGTGGGCTCATATCGCACGGATTGGACGGGGCTGTGTATGCAACGCCACGTTTGTGTAGTATTTATCAGCCATTATTTACACTCCGACCTATCTTGACTATGGCAGTTGATAGGTTACTGAGAATGCCTGCTGCAGAGGGGCCCGGGGAGAGAGCGGGGGAATGGAAAGGCAGATTAGCAGGGCAGACCATGACGGAGCCTTACGAAATAATCTCTCCCGTTGTAACACGATCTCATCTGACTCATTCCTACTTACCTCTTCTCATACCTACTTCCTTTGATTCCCCATATTTTGATAGCTTTTACATCATTCAGGCATCACAAGAGATGGCTGAAGTCTTTGGCATCGCTGCTGGGGCGGCAGGATTCGTATCTCTACTTGGCCAATTTGCGGAGGCTATCAGCACGCTGAGAGAAATCCGAAGACAAGTTGGCAAAGCCCCCGCCGACCTCGATAATGTGATAAACGAGTTAGAATTCCTGATAGCTATCATGTCCACAGCTAGGAATTTCCCCGGCCAGCAAGACAATTTCCTTCGGCACTGCCAGGCAAGTTGCGATGAAGTTGAGAAACACCTCTATCAATTGAAAGAGAAGGTCTTACCAAAAGTAACGCTCGGTAGGAGAGAGAGGGTTCAGAGAGTAATCGAAATGCGTCACTGGAAAGAGGATATCGAGGATCTAAAGAACAGCGTCCAGAAAGTGAAGGCCGACCTAACTCTTGCCGTCCAACTTCAATCGTACGTAACTCAATATTATATTGCTATTCACAACTATTTTCACTCTGTACGTTTACTGACACTCGGTATGTAGCCTGGAAATACAGTGCTCTCTAGCGAATTTGAATGCTCAGAGGCTCGTGAACAATGCACAGACTTCATCCTCCCCAGGAACAAGGGGGGAGGAGCCAAGCCATACATCTCCTTTGACAGAGTCAACTACCCTAACGCGACGCACTCCATTTGTTGCAAGCAACAATATGTCTCAACCTCACTGTGTATCAAGACGCAGGCGTCATTATGATTGCACCATCAAACATTGTTCTTGCCGGTGCCATCATAGAGTGGGACTTCATCGGCGCTTTTGGTCGCTTGACTTCAACCCCCTGGTGGCGTTGAGGGAAGGTTGCGACCGGCCAGAATGCACTGCCACAGGATATGGTTTCAAGATAAGACTCGCGCTTTCACAGCTGGGGATAAACTGGTCTTTAGCTATTGGATTCCAAATCCAGATGACCACAAGCGGTGTCGGCCTGAGCCCGAATCTTCAAATGGAGCGGACTGTGCCCTACACATCCCCGGGTTTTGAGCTACTCTGGCGGTGGAAACACGACCTGATAGCTTTTGATGAAGCTCGGCATGAGCTCATCAGGCTCCACCGATCTGATCCCACTTTCAAGAACCACGTTGCCCCAGACGGAACATCCTATATCGAGGTATGCTCTGGCTAACTACTCTCAAAGAGTTCCTGTGCCGTGGCTGACGACCGGCACAGTCATTGATGGTTCGCCGCCTACCTACGGCGAATAAATATAAACAACAACTTGGCCTATTGAGGCTACTCACGAAAGAACTTGGTGTTGTCCGTGGCATTGATACTACAAGGTGCGTCATAATTTCGGGAGACGATTGTTGATCTATCAAATACCGAATGCCAAACTACTACGCAGGTTCCTTGTTCTCTGCGCGAATTTCATCAGCACTACCGAGAACGTGCAACTCCTAGATGCCCTCGTGGATATAGGTTTGGATACCACTATGATTGATTCACCCTCCGCACACGAGTGGCCGAAGCCAATCAGGGATACTTTTGGTGAACACCCTCGGTCGGATGATCCATTCTTCATGGCGTACTTGAAAGTTATATGCAAAGACAATCAAGGTAAAGTCAACTTATGATGACCGATCTTAGTTCCCAAAATAATCGTTTGTTCGGTGGCAGGTTTTGGCGGATCTAGCCCTCTCCACGAAGCTATCATGTTTGGCTCGATTGATTCCGTCAGGAAATGGGTGTCCCGTTCAAGCAGAAACGAAAGGAACTTCCTAGGCCAAACCGCTGTTCATCTTGCCGTTTTACGATTCGAATGTTTAGATCTTCTTATTGAGGCTGGCTACGATCTCGATCAAGCCGACATGTATGGGATCACCCCATCTATGTATGCCGCTACTATGAACCAAGAGAGACCTCTGATTACACTTCTCGCGGCAGGAGCTGATCCGTCGATAAGAGATGATAGCTATGGTCGCACCATATGGGACTGTGCTGCCTTTCGTGGGAATTGGGACCTGCTTTTCCACGTTCTCTGTCATTTTGAGAACATGAAAAACTATGCCCAGACCGTTACGGTACTTTTTTATGTTGACCATATATACGCTTCCTTGTCACACAGCAATGTTTCATCCTCACACAGCAATGTTTCATTCCGACAGTTACTGGGAAAATGCGGCAATGTGAACTTTTTGTTCAAATTTGAAAACAAACAAAGCAACACTCTCCTACACCTTGTTGACAACGTGTCAGACATTGACGCACTGTTGGATAATGGATTCAACCTTATTAATCATGTTAACAGCGCTGGCCAAAGTGCCCTGATGACCTTGCACGGGAGGGACAAACCCGATGTTGTGCGCAAACTCCTTGATATAGGAGTAGATATACACCTTCGAGATAATTTGGGCCAAGCAGCTATTGAGTGTGTTCTGAGGAGATTTTCTTCCTTCATTGACAACAAAACATATCTGCAACTACTAGGCATCTACCTGGATAATGGGGCGGACTATCTCTCTGGTGATAATTGCTGGTGCCCATGTTCTCCGAAGGGTTGCTACCCGCAGACATTGCTAACACGATTTTCATCTTACACACGCATAGACTTCGAGCTATTCATGGGATCACTTGAATGGCTTACCAGTCTAACTGAACACCGAGGCAAAGTCGAGGCACGGAATTTATTACTCTATTTTATCAGGAGAGAAAAACACGAAGAGCTTGGAATGGAGCATTTCTGCTGTCGCCGGTGCCAACGCCAGGAGCCTTTCGACTTGGAAGAGATTGAAAAGATACTGGTCGAGCAGGCGGATTTGATCGTCCAACTAGAAGACGCGGTGGCACAGGTTGTAGACTGGGACTACGAGTCACTTCTCGGCTACTGGATTCACCAGATCATCAAACCCAAAGACTCTCAAAGGGGAGTGGGAGTCAAGGTTTCCCGGGAGACACACATGCAAGTCAGGAAGTTTGATACGTCGTACCGAGTAAGCCCCTAAGACTGCGTATGGGTGCAACTATCCGAAAGCTCACGATTATGACAGGACGGATTCAAGGTAGACTACAAGCACGATCGATTCATCGTGCCAGACAATTGGTTCACCATGAAATACACTAATAGTGTTGTTTCAAGGATTACTCAATACGTACTGTGGTTAGAGCATGAGTATCATTTTGGCGACACTCTCTTTCATGGCGAGCAAGCGAGAGAAACATGGTATTACAGTAGGATCAACTGGCTCAGCCAACTGATCAAGGGCCTAGATGTACAGACGGCCGAGATAGCCAACTGCATGCGTACGTGGCAAAGACCAAGGCTAACATCCACCAACGGAAAACCACTCGAAGTGGAAAAGGGGATCGGACATTTCCTCGAGAGCCTGCGAGCTACGAGTCTGGATGAAGTCGGGTAGAATACACTCAGAGGCTATGTTTCTGTTGGCCTATATGGAGCTGATGATCTATCAACGCTGGGCTCGAGTGCTGGTTTCTTACACAGGGATCATGTGTAGCTATACATGAATAAGAAGCCCAGGGCTACAGCGTCACCAGTACCCTATACCCTCTAGTCTGTTAAACCTCCCGCCAAGGCCGACTGAAAACGGGGAGGAGGATGAAAGCGGGAGAGAACAGAGAGAAACGCAAAGGGATATACTCGCAATAGAAGGGACGACATGAATGTTAGAATGGCATAATGCACAAGATTGATGCTACCAGAACAGAACACGAAGCAAAGGAAACGCACTATGAGCACATTTCTTAAGATGGACACGTGCATGGTACTATGCTTGTTCGGTTTCATGGCAAATAATTAGGGGCGATATTTCTCATCATCTATACTCAGAGCATACACAAGAGCGGACCTATATATCTGCTGCCTGCCTGCCTGCCTGCCTGCTTGCCTGTCTGCCTGTCTTCTCATCTTAAATGGGGTAAGAAGCAGCAGCTAGCTGGGGTTCCATTTTTGTCTTTCCTAGGTACGAAGTACGTATGTAGTTATGTAAGGTAGGTTAGGTAGTGGTAGGTAGGTATCACGAACAATGCGGGCGAAGACCGAACCACCCACTCAATGCCCCCCTTTTCCGATTCCCTTCCCCTTTCTGCTTCTTCTTCCCGGAAACACCTCTGCTCGCCCTCTCACCCTCCCCCACCCCGTCCATTCGCGTGCGTCGCGCTTTTCTCGCTCACCGCCTCGGCATGCCGCGGCCGCGGCCGCGGAGGGCGCGCTGGGCGGCGCCGGGGGGCAGGGGCTGGCCGGGGGCCTGGGGCTGGGCGCTCTCCTCGTTGCGGATGGTCTCGTCGACGCCGAGGATGAGGCAGGCGGCCTCGGTGGCGGCCTGGATGGCGTTGGTCTTGACGAGGGCGGGCTCCCAGACGAAGCGCTCGACCATGTCGGCGACGCCCTCGGACTCGAAGTCGACGCCGGCCCAGGTCTGGCCCCGGCGGTGCTCGACGCGCAGCTTGTTCAGGATGTCGGTCGCGTCGAAGCCGGCGTTGTCGCACAGCTGGCGCGGCACCACCTCGAGCGCCTTGGCGAACGACTTGACCACCGCCTGCTGCTTGTGCGACACGGACTGGTCCGCGAACCGGTGTAGGTACGCCGACACCTCCATCTCGCACGCCCCGCCACCGCCCACCACCAGGTGGTTCTTGATCGCGCGCTTGACGATCATGATGGCGTCGTGCAGCGAACGCTCCACCTCGGCGATGAACTGCTCGGCGCCGCCCCGCAGCACCAGCGTGCACGTCCGCGCCTCCGGGCAGTCCTCGAAGAAGTTGAACCGCTCGCCGCCGATCTGGCGCTCGTCGAACGACCCGCACACACCCAGGTGGTGCGCTAGGATGTCTGAGCATGTTGACTGCACCGTCGCACCCGTCGCCTGCACGATCCGCTCCATGTCCTCGGCCGCGACGCGCCCGGCGCAGAAGATATCGCGGTCCGCGAAATACTGCGTGGCCAGATCGCCGATGGGAAGCTTGGAGAGAACGACCTTCGCGCCGGTCTCGTATAGAGCCTCCAGTTTCTTGTAGATGATCTGCCACTCGGCGTCGACGATGGCCTGGTACTCCGACACCTGCTCTACACGCACCTCGGCGTTGTCCTTCTCCGCCTTCAGCTCGAGCTCGACGTTTAAGCAGGCGATCTTAGGCTTCTTGAAAGATTTTGGTTGCTGCTCGAAACCTGCGTAGGAGAACGTCTTCTTGAACGCAACACCGTTGACGAAGAGGGAGTCTGTGAGCGAACCGCCGGGAATTTTCTTGACACCGATAAGCTTCTCGTTCAGGTCGTCCTGATCCAGAGACAGGACGGCATCAACGACCACTGGCATGTATTAGCAAAGATAGGCATCTCACGGTGACCGGAATAGAGCAGCATACTCTTGGTGAAGAATTCCGTATTTCTCTTGATCAACTTGCTCGTCATAGCTGTGCCGGCAAGCTTGGCTAGCGTCTCCCGTTTGTCTGCCTCGTCGGTTCTGATGGCGATCTCCTTAATCTTGTTGACGGCCATCTGCGAGGCTCTCCGCAGACCCTTGATGATGACCTGAGAGCTGACCCCCTGCTCAACATGTTCTCTTATCTCCTTCAGGATCTCTCCTGCTAGTACGACTACCGACGTAGTGCCGTCTCCAACCTCGGCGTCTTGTGATCTCGCGATGTCGACTAGGATTCGTGCGGCAGGGTGTACAATATCGAGCAACTGCAAAAACTTGTCAGCTTCCTCCGAGACAAATCTCGAGTAGGCGCGTTTTGTAACCAACCTTCATCACTGTGGCACCGTCGTTCGTAATAGTCTGCCGGCCATTCTCGTCCACCATTAAGAGATCACCGCCATACGGACCGAGGGTCGACTTGATGGTTGCCTGGACCGCCATGCAGGCGTTTATGTTGGAGATAATCTGGCCCTTTCCCTGAGAGGTATCGGTCCCTGTGGTGCCCTACGAGTCAGCGCGTTCGGCCTCGCCTCGGTGTTCTGATATCTCGATATTAGGCATCATAGAGGGGCTTTGAGACTAACCCTCTTTTAGGACGATAATGGTGGGGGTTTGACCACCGAAGGACATTTTGACGGGTGGGACTGAAACCGGGACGTGCTATTAAGGACTCGTGTTTCGGAAGGAAGTATGTCGTCGTGTTTGAGGTGGTGCCCGCAGTGGAAGGAAGGTCGATATGGGTGGAATGGCGGAGTGGTAGTTGTTGACTCTCGAGATGGAAGCTTTGGGAGCTCCAGAAAATTGTTGCAGCCTTTCTGCCCTTGTTTCTGTCCTTGCGAGCGCCAAGCCACCAAAGCTTAGAATCGATAGGGGCCGAATGGCATGGACCATCCAGGCTGCTAGGGGCCGTCTTATCGACCTTATCTGGACCTGGAGAATATGGTGGGGCTTGTTATGTTTATAGCGATACCAATGCGGTTCAGCGGATTATGCATTTATGAGGGCTATTTCGGTTGGCGATACATCAAAAGGGGTAAAATGCTTGGAGTTAGGGTCGACATACTGACAGTAGCAACAGAATTCGAACGTTTAACACTCCATGTAACCTGACAGCTAGCAGAGGGAATTTCCTCCCGCTGTATCATCTCAATTATAAACCGTAGCCACAGCAGCTGGCTGCTATCACACAAGTCTAGTCCAGATTGCCATCTCACAAACTTCGCAGTATTCGGTTTTCCATCTGCGCGTGAGTCCACCCACAGCCTACCTGACTAAACCATCCCAGCTCTATGTAAATGATCCCATCCCCGCCCGGACGCCGTACAAGCTAGACATAAATCAAAGTCCACCATTTCCCTGGTTTGTACCAGCTTCTAGAAGCACGCGGTTATATTCCCGTCGTACACACACAAACATGCACCTCATCACAGAGCCTTAACAGCCTTGAAGAACGGGTTCGCGCCGAGCTTCTCGTCCGCGACGACGAGGTCGCGCATGCGGCGCACCATCTCCTCCTTGGTTAGGCCGCCGCCCTTGACCTCGTCCTTCCAGCGAACGAGGACTTCTTTGAGGCGAGCGCTGCCCTCCTCGACGTCCTCGCGGCCGTACTGCTGCGATGGCGCGCCTCCCGCGCCTCCATCTTCATGCTTGGTCGTGAAGTCCTCGAGCTCGTCCGCCTTGCGCTTCGCCATGCGCACCACCTTGTCGGGGAAGCGTACGAGCTCCGCCACGTGGATGCCGAACGACTGGTCGCAGACGCCGGGCTCGACCTTGTACAGGAGCGTCACCTCGCGCTTGCTATTCTCCTCTTTGCTAGCACCAGAGCCGGAACCAGAACCCGAGATGTGCGCCGTGACGTGCAGGTTGCGCACTTGCGGGTACTGGTCGGCGAGGGCGGTCAGCTCGTGGAAATGGGTGGCGAAGAGGGCGGCGCAGCCGATCTCCTTGACGATGTGTTCGGAGATGGCCCAGGCGAGGCCGAAGCCGTCGTAAGTAGAAGTGCCGCGGCCGAGCTCGTCGATGACGATGAGCGACTCGGCCGTGGCCGACTTGAGGATGTTGGCCGTCTCGAGCATCTCGGCCATGAAGGTCGAGACACCCTTGAGCTGCGAGTCGGACGCGCCCACGCGCGCGAGCACCGCGTCGAACACGGCCAGCTCCGCCGAAGCGCACGGCACGAAGCACCCTACCTGCGCTAGCAACGCGATCACCCCGATCTGCCGGATGTACGTTGACTTACCGCCCATGTTGGGCCCCGTAATGATCAGGAACGACGACTCGCCCCGCACCAGCTCCACGTCGTTCGTGATGAACTGCACGTCGTCCTGCATCTCCATGCACGGGTGGCGCGCCTCCTTGAGGATGGTCGAGCCCTGGCCCCGCGGGTGGATCTTTGGCCGCACGTACGAGGTGGGCGCGTGAACGGAACAGTGGGCGAAGGCGACGATGACGTCAAGGTGTGCGAGCACACCTGCGAGCTGCTCTAATACGGGACAATACGAGGCTGCGACGCTGACGACCTCGTTGACTAGGCTGCTCTGCGTTCTGTTATAAGTTTGAGACAGTTGATCAAACTCCCGCCGGTAGGTCTGTAGTGTCCTAGTTGTGAAGTAAACGCCGTTCTTCTGCGTTGAGCATTCTTGATACTTGGAGTTGTTCCGAATGCAGCCCGCTTCTGTTCGTGTTAGCCGCATACACCAGCCGTGGACTTTGTGGTTTTCGAGGAAAATCTTCTTGTTTTCCTCTTGGTTCAAATCATCGGCAGCGTTGCGGAATTCCCGGTCCATATCGTGTCTTAATTTGTCCAGCTTCTTTCTTACGATCCGTAAACCGTCGTCGAATTCCGGCTTAATGATAAACTCATGGTTATCAAGGGCGTCAAGGTCCACCGTCGTCTCGACCATCTCTGCTAGCTTGCCCAAGCTATCTGATAGTTCCTTGAGCTTGTTGGTGTATGCCTCGTCGAGGGGATCTTTGTACGCCTCATCCATTACTCCGTCCAAGGTGCTCAAGAATCCAGGCAAGCGAATAATCACTTGGTATGCCCTCACAACGTCCTCTAGGTTGGCCTTTTTCCGTTGGAACCGTTTCGCTAAGCGGTAGAGATCTGGTACAGATTTTAAATGTTCCTCTTGCATTGTTTGACGTAGTTCAGTGTCATTAACAAAGGCTTCTACTAGCTGCTGTCGCTTCTCGATTTCCACTTTGCTCATTAACGGTTGCTTGAGCCACTGAGATAATAGCCTGCTGCCGACCGGGGTACGACAGTGATTGAGTAGGCCGTAGACACTCATGGTCTTAGACCCATCTCTAGCGCCGGGCATGAGGTTGAGAGCCTTCAAGGCCGCGGCATCTAGCTTCATAAATTGGGATAAGTCGTGCTGATACAGTTGGTATTGGCCGAAGTTGGAGGGATCCTGCAGGATGCTAAGATACTTGATCAACGCGGCTGCTGATCCCATGGCCAGCTTAAGGTCTGTCTGGGGTAGCAGACTAGCGGATCGCTCATCTTTGAGAATCCGAGCCAAGTCCTGTTCGATATCCTTGGTGCCGAAATCTCCGGCTGACCTTTCTGATATGGCAATGCCGCAGTTGTCGATAATCTGCCGAACCTTGGCCAACTCGGGGTCTTTGTCCTTGTCCGCCTTGTCGAACTGGACGAGACACTCCTTAACACCAAGTTGAATGAGCAGGGCTTCAAAGTTGGAGTACTGGTCATTATCGAGAAATTCGCTGACGCCGAGCTCTCGTACGCTGGCATCTGCAAAACATACTCCTACATTTCTGGCCTCGGAAGCCTTGGCAGAAATCTTGACGGCCAAGATCATAGGGGCCGATTCGATCTGGCCACCCAACTCATCCTCGACGTCTTGTAGGTTTCCAGGGGATGCCTGTTTCACGATCTTCCAGTGCATGCGACCGCCGCTGCTCGAATATATCTCGACTCGCTTTCCGAGCTTGAAGAGGGCTTCCCGGAGGAACTGTCGGAACACGGTGATGGTCATGGTAACGGAGGGTAGACCACTGGCATCGTTACGTCCGAGCTGGCGTACGACCGAGGTGGTCTTATAAACCTGCGCAAGGATGTAAGCAACGTGGTTGGGTAATCACATAGCCAGGGGCTAATTCGTACTGTTCTCGCAATGAAGTTGGCATCTTCTCCATGAGCAGTGTACCAGTCACCTCGGTCGAAGATTCGTACAGTATCCCCGTCTACAGCGGGGAGGGACTTGAAATAGCGGATGAAGCCATGTTCATCGTCGACCTATTCATATATCACATTAGTGTACCGGCCTTCTCTTCATTGGGTCTACTATACTTAGACATACCCTTAGTTCGGGACGGGACGACATGCTGGACGGATGGTTTCTAGAAGCAAGGTTGTGGTCAAGTGGCGGATATTAGTTAGAGTCAATATATCCCATTACAATCGGTGTATACAGCTCGGAACAATTGGAAGTAGGTCGGTGGATAGGGCGAGAAGGGACGACGAGACTAGGTATAGGCGTAAACCGGTAGACCTGGAACAATCACGGCAATTATTGATTAACCCGAAGCACTTGGAGTTGGATGGGATTTATATGGAAGTCGCGTCTTGCCAAAATGACCGTGCTGGGAGACGCGACTTGACGCGCTACTAGCACTAAAAGTTTAATGGGAAGCACGTCCCCGCCCAGGCTACCAGGAGCCTGGGGAGCCCTGGGAGCTTCGGGGCCAGCACATTTCGTCACTTCTTCCATTCCAAGGTTCTTCGTTTATCATTTATCAGTGGCCCGACCTTCGTTATCAATTGCACGAGCTACGCTACCCCGCTAAAACTTCAAAGCTCCGGTGCTGTTGCCCAATCACTTTCTCGTCGCATTCTCTCCCGCCTTCCCTGCAATAAGTACGCAGTAGAGCAACAGCTCGATACAATTCAGCCAAGATGGAGGAGTCAGAGTTAGCTACGACAGATAACTTGGGCTTGGGTATGGTAGCTGGAGAGGGACCTGAGATTCAATCACGCGAATTGACCGACCAAAAACCCGAGGTTCATCAGGAAGGAGATGCCAAAGCTGTTGTTGAAGGCGAGACCCGTGGCGTGAAGCGACCCGCAGAAGACGATTCCGACCACGACAACAACGATGAGGATGACACGAGCGCCGGACGAGATGCCAACGGTAATGGCGAGGCTGGTAGCACGGGTGCGGCAGCACCCATGTCTAAAAATCAGCAGAAAAAACTGAAACGACAGAAGCGATGGGAGGAGAAGAAGGTGCACATGAAAGAAATCAGAAAGGAGAAGCGCCACGATAGAAAGGAGCGCAAGAAGCTCGAGAGGGAGGCCGAGATTGCTGCCGCCGCTACTGAGGGAAGAGAACCAGCCCTAGTTGTGCAGCCGAAACGGAAACCGGGCCAGAGAACACACGTGCCCATCACCGTCATTATCGACTGTCAATTCGAAAAGTACATGATGGACAAGGAATTGGTATCGCTGTGCAGTCAGGTCACCAGGTGCTATTCTGACAACAGGAGCGCCCAGTTCCCCATCCACACCTTCGTCAGTTCCTACAGCGGCGCCATGAAGACGAGGTATGAGACCGTCATGGAGAACCAGCATCAGAATTGGAAGGGACTCCATTTCAGAGAGGGCGACTTCCTAGAGGTCGCCAAAGAAGCGAAGGAGCTGATGGCTGGCCCCCAGGGAGGGAAGACTATCGAGCTTCTTGAGAGAGGTCGACAAGGCGATAGCATCACCTTGATAAAACCCCCACCTCAAGACTCAAAAGAGGCCAAAAAGGTCAAGAAGTCTACTCCCTTACCCGAACCCGAGGCCGACGACGTAGACAAGTCCATTGTCTACTTGACTGCCGACTCGCCATATACGCTAGAACGCCTTGAGCCGAATACCTGCTATGTCATCGGCGGCATCATCGACAAGAACCGGGAGAAGGGACTCTGCTACAAAATTGCCAGGGAGAAGAACGTCAGGACAGCCAAACTTCCGATTGGGGAGTTCATGGTTCTGCAGAGCCGACACATCTTAGCTACCAACCACGTCATGGACATCATGCTCAAGTACTTAGAGCTAGGAGACTGGGGTGCTGCCTTCATGAAAGTCATCCCCCCGAGAAAGGGTGGCAAGTTGAAAGACGGCGATGCCGCGACTGAAGCCGATAACGGGGAGGCGAAAGATGATAACCAGGACAGGGGCGACGAAGCAGAAGCTAGGATAAAGAAGGAACCAGAAGACTCAGAAATGCGGGAAGCTACTGACCATGCCGACCGGCCATCAGGAGATGTTGCGGAGTCGGAAGAGCCCAGCACCCTCGAGCCCGAAGTAGAAGGGGCCAGTGTGGAGGAAGGCCTGCAGAAGAATGCACTCGGTGAAAAGGAGTGGTCTGCACCCCCAGTCGAGCAACCAAAGATCCCGGACCTCGAGAGTGCCACTACAGAATCATGATAAAGTGCCCCCCCCCTTTCTACTAGGCGGATAGGTCAATTAGGGTGATGATATAGTAGGCGTATTAAGTGGGTCTAAAGTTGTCCTATACATATCCCATTACTCAAGGACCATGTATTGATGCTCTATACAGAGACGCAGTCGCTAATAGTAGACGATGATACGGATTTTCATGCTGAAGCGCATGAACTTGTCCTGCTGTGCTTTGCACACAAATATATCATATAACCCACCAAAACATAACTATCATATTGCATGCCTTTACGGGAGACCGAGACTGCTGTGAAAGACAAAACTAGCTGAGAAAAAAGGAGACTGTTGGGGCAGATATAGCAACGCCAAGGATGAAGCTCCTGCAAGGGACGATGCGTAGCAATTGCAGCGGGGCAAGCTAGTCTTACACAGCAAAACGTCAACCAACGTATTGGGCATCGACCTAATTATAACATTCACCTTAACCCTCCTTTACCTGACCTTCCTAGCGAAGATCTGCAAATTCCTGAGACCAACAACCAACCAACACCAAGCCTATGTGCCACCTTAAGCATATAACCGGCAACCAAACACCATGGTCCAAAAGCCGTTGTTGTCAGTGCTCACCGCTGTCACTCAGGCGCCTGCAACCGGCCCTGACACATACGTCACTGAAGGGTATGCCTCTCTGAACCTAAACGCATCCTACAGAGTTGCTCACCCGAAGCTCGAATACAAACCAGGCCTCTGATCCAGCAACCCTTCGGTGATATCGCCTTTGGCGGCTCTGTAATAAGCCAGGCTATATCGGCAGCTGCCGCTACTGTTGCGCCGGAGTTCGATGTTTATTCGTCGCAAGCCTCCTTTCTCCGCCCGGTCAAGGCTAGCGCCAAGGTCGCCTATCACGTTAACCGCGCCGCCGACGGGCGGACCTTTGCTATCCGCGCCGTACAAGCCACCCAGGGCAGCCGCGGCCCCTGTTATATCGCCCTTATCTCCTTTCAGAAACGCGGCTCGACAAGGGACCAGGATGGCGCTCTGAGATATGCTGATCCCCCACCAGACCTTGGAGGACTTCACCCCGACGACGTGCCAAGGCAAGATCTCCAACAGCTGGGCTTTCATGTCCGCGACGAGGAGCGCAAAACCTTATCCAATATAGGCGTAAACGTAAAGGAACCTTTCGAATGGCGGTTATTGCCTTTCAAACCTGCACCAAACCCCTCGCAGATCCGTACCTACGGCTTCGTCCGCTGCCCGCTTCCGGCAGCAGGTGGAGCTACTCACCTGGCTTCGATGGGCTTCTTATCGGACCAGTCCCTTCTTGAACTGTCCATCATTGAGAACTGGGAGTCTGTCGAGGAAATACGAAGCTTGGCTATGAGCACCACACTCAACAGTCATATCTCCTTTCACGTCCCTGAGGCGAGGGGCGCTGCATGGTTGATATGCGAAAGTCGTACTTCATGGGGTGCAGGTGGACGGATAGCTACCCACCAGCGCTTTTGGGACTTCGAGACTGGGGCGCTGGTGATGCCTTGCACCCAAGATGCTTTCATTGGGCGACAGCAGCCTCAATTGTAGCGTGTAGAGCGCCGCTGCATCACCGGCCAGTACATAATTATTTGTTCGACAATAATCTACAAGGAGATGCGGCAAATCGGCGTGCCTATGCATCATCCTCCATCAGTGTATGGCTATGAATGCCAAATGTCAGGATGAGCTGCAGACCTAGAGATCGTACAGAGATTCTGATCTGACCGCCTCCTTAACATACCGGTATGGTGGCTAGCGAGGCCTACGTAAGAAGACCAACGGCGATGTCGAGACCAGCTACTTATTCCAGGCTACTTGACATTAAGTCTCATTTAAGGGTTAGCTTCCTCAAAGTCAATAGTTCGGACAAAAGGTTCAAGGGTGTCCTTGTTAAGGAGGTTCAGAGGAACCATGAAGTGATCTGAGAGGCTTCTATGGTATATAAACTATAAACTCCTCGCGGCTTTCAAGTAAACACCACCTGCCGGGTATTATTCTATAGATAACTATCTATTTAGGAGACATCGATGCCGGCACCTCGGCCACCTGATCATTGTTCGGCGCGATCCATTGCGTAGACCCCGGAGCTAGCATCTCATGATAAACCTGCAGCGGGGGACTGGCGCCAACACTGCTGTACTTCTGACTCAGCCTTAGGTCGTGGTACTGCCATTGCCCAACCTCCGGGTTGACATATAGCTCTTGGGGGCTAGCGGGCATCACCGGGCCCGTGGCCATAGCCTGCACCTCCTGTGCCGCCACCGCCGGCTCGTCGTTCTGATTCCGCCGCGAGCGGCGCCTCCGGAAGAACGCGTACGCGGCCGCAAGGGCGGCTACCAGCCCCCCGACCCCGACCCCGACCCCGATACCGGCCTTTGCACCGCCCGAGAGACCGCCATCGGCGTCGCCTTCGCCGGCGGCGGGATCCTCCACCGGCGCATCGCTCTTGGGGAGGGCGACGGCCTCCTCCCAGACGCCCGACGACGACTGGTGCACCTGCGTCATGGTCCCGCCGACGACGTAGTAGATCCAGATCTTGTCGCTGTCGGCGTCGAAGGCGACGGCGATGTCGGAGCTGGCGCTGTCGGCGAACGGCCAGCGGCTGGTGTCCTGCCGGTCGGTCTTGAACCACTGGTTCTTCCACCACTCGTCCTGCTTGCGCTCCTGCATCTGGTACAGCCCCGCGTCCTGGCCGATGTAGAAGATGGCGCCGTTGCCCGCGGCGTCGAACGCCAGCCCGAGCTTGGTCACGTTGCCGTTGAACGCGTTCAGGGGCCCGTCGGGCGGGTCGCTGTAATCCGCCCCGATGTACATGTGGTCGGTGTTGTTGGTCTGCTCGGTGGCGACAGCTGGGTCGTATGCATCCTCTGACGGCGTGCTGTTGAAATACATGTGCGGGAAGCCCTCTGTTTGAAGGATCTTGCGTTAGTACAGTGTGCTAAGTAATCCCGCCTGCTTGATTCAGTCCGAGTATTGGGAGCGTGCTCTGCAGAGAGAAACAAACTTACCCACGCGCCAGTCGTGCTCCCGCGACGTAGAGACCTCTACCGTCCCATTGTTGAAACCTTTGGTGACCATGCCAGAGACGACCACTATGCTATCCGGGTCCACAAAGCCTGAAGGGTGCGACGTGCCTCTTTCAATGGAGAGTGAGACATGGTATCCATAACTCCATTGGTTTTCGTCCGTGGTCAAATTGCGCTCGGACTGCAACATCGCTAACGTCTGGTTCTCTTCCGCGTAGAATATACGATAACCTCTCTCTTGACTTAGGAATATCGCTGAAAGATCCGTGTTTGGGTCGGTGCTGACTGGTGGGTTCACCCTGTCAGATACGATCCAGGCCTGGTCGGGATCCGACACATAATGGCCAGTCGCATTGCATGTGAACAACGCCTGAACGATGCCGCCGCTTTGCGTTAGGTAATGTATGGCGGCCTAGCCACACGATTTTATATTTCAGCAAGCTATTTCTCTTGGGGATGGTGGTGTCACCCGCGGGCCACTTACTACATTGCGTCCCTCGCTTACGTACCCGGTCCCGGCGATGGTAGTGCCCTTCTTGGGAGGGATGTCCAAATGTAAAGTGGCCGTATCGTCCTCCGGGAATATCGGGGTGCTGCCGTTGCTATTGCAGAGGCTGTGGTAAATATTCCCCGTTGCATCATCGTACATGACGACCTGCGGAGCCCCGAGGCCCGTATTCCACGCCGAAATGGTCCGACCATAGCTAGTCAACGGAAAGAGAAGCAATACTAAGACCCGAAGTAGAAGGCCTGGGCAGCAAAGCCCGCGAAACATAGTGTTCTGCTATACTCCGTATATCTTGCTTCGTAGGAAGATGCTCTGTAGTTCAGAACGAAAAGAGCCTAGGCCATCCCAACAAATACGCAGCAGACGCCGTAGGTTTTGACAGGTCCAGTCTGTTTGCCTGCAAAGGGGGAAACTGAGAGAAAGAGGTAATTCTCCTAGGAAGTCCTGGGACCGTGGTTGTAGGCAATCATCTTGCTCGCCAATGGTCAGGGGATAGGGGGCAAGTTGATTAAGTGGATCCAAAACTCCACGATGCTACCATAACTATGCTGTTGGTTGTTCAGGCAAGCGTTGTCATTGGTTTACATAACTAACAATGGAAATGCGTCGGGAGCCCCACGTTCAAAACGGCGTCTAAATCAATTGTGGTTTGCAAAGAGCAACAACAAGAGGTAGTTATGCGCTACTAATTCATATGATGCACCCGTACACATAGGGTGAAGCAGTCGACCACCGCCTCTGAGCTCTGTGCTATAGCGACTGAAAGGCGGATAGCAGCGCAAGCGACGCCGAGGAAGTACCTAGCAGGCAGTAAATAAAATTGGCTATTGTCCAAATCTTTACAGGCGAATACACCTCCAACTTCCTTTGGCGGCTAGGCTCGCTCGGTACAGCCACACTTACGCCAAGAGGCCAACCACCAACATGATATATGTTAGTCCTTTGGGGGCGGAAGTTATGTCAAGCGATGTTCTGTATATGAGCTTCTTAGGCTCTTGTTCCGCCATGGGCTTGCATTGGCCAAGCACCTTATACCCCTTTGGTATACTCAAGTTTTCTTCAATAGTCGTTGGACGATCTTATCCAACCCTGCCAACTCATCTTCGGGCGCACCCCGTGTTCTCCATGCTACGATGCGGTCTGGCCGCACGAGCACTGCCCCCTGCTTACTTACACCAGAGACAGTTGCCCAGGTCCCGTTCACATCCAGACAAGAGCCGGCGTCCGCACCGACGATCTCCACATGTACATATTCTCCTTCTGCCTTCCTCCAGATTGCTTCCCGTGCCAGCAGGACATACTTGTCGTTGAGAACTAAGTCCCTCGTAGACAGCAGTTGGCCGTCTCGTTTCAGCCATGCGTGGGGTAGTTGATGGCCGGGGATGGTCGAAGGATGATGATTCAGTATATCGAACTCTCCATTCTCCAGGAACGCTCCATCATGCCGCGTAGCCGCACCTTCGCCGTCGACATCTTTCGACGGGTAGAACCAGCCAACTTCAGCACCCAGGGCATGGAACTCGGTGTCCATCACTCCTAGGGCTCTCGAAACAGCTTCCTTTATCTTCTCGTGTTCCGGGTGCGTAGTGTCAAAGTATTTGTGCATCGCTTCGACGTTCGTAGCGACTTCGTTCTTGATATCGATGCCGAGGGCGTGGTCCATCACCAGGCCGTGCTTCCGTAGATTTTCGAGGCTCGTGGTTGCTACCCTTGCAGCGATCGGGCGGCGTTCTTCTTCGTAGGTGTCTAGAAGAGCATCGAAGCTTTCCCTCTTCCCTGTTTCGCTTTGTCCTCGGTCTGATTTCAGGGCCAAGTCTAATTTCCAAATCAAGTTCTGTATATCCTGGAGCCCGGTGTTTAGGCCAAGCGCTCCCCATGGAGGCACGCGGTGCGCGGCATCCCCAACGAGGAACACTCTCCCGCCTTTGGACCTGTAGTGCTCCGCGACTATGGCCTGGACTTTCCATTCGCTGATGCTGATGACGTCCAACTTCAATGCATCGTCTGGCAGGCCGAAGCTCCTGCGAAGACGAGTCACCACTTTGTCTTTGTCGAAATTGGCTGGATCGTCTGGCCGAGCGCCGAATACGAACATCCATTCCTCGGTCTCTGGCGTTGACGGGGCATATGGACCTACGTGGTACAGGTATCCCGTTCCAATGGTGCCTCCGAGCTCGGGGTTGATCAGCCAGCTGATGAAGACGTTCGGGTCATGTATCGCGCTGATGGGAGCTCGAAAATGGCAAGATATCATGGCGACGATATCCCGTTCTCCACACCATGAGATGCCCAGCTTATCGGCCGAGAATCGGCCTCCATCGGCAGCGATAACGTATCGGGCTTGGTACGATTTTCCCTCGGTCCTCCCCGCTTCGCCCTTATGCCGGACAGTGATTGCCACAAGGTCCTGTGCGGCGTCCTCGGAGAGCTCCACGACCTCCGCATTGTTAAAAATGCCATGCGGGTTGAGTTCGACTGCGCGCCGTTTCAAGATCGGCTCTAGGCGCATCTGCGGCAGAATGACGTACTGCGCCGTACTAGCACCCGCATATTCGTCCTGGTACGCGTTCCAGGCTTCCTTCTTGCATATCTCCCTACCGGCAGATCCCAATCCGGTATACCATGCCGTATGGCTCCCCCGCTCAATAGGGGCCCGCTGGCGCAACACCTCGTCTTCCACCCCCAGGTCCCGGAATATCTCCACACTGATCGGGTTGTATCCGCATGCTTTCGGGTGGATTGAAGTGCCGGGGTATCGCTCGAATAACAGATGCGGAACCTGCCGGAGGGAGAGATAGATGGACGAAACCAGACCGACCGCCCCGCCTCCTATTATGATCACCGGGTGCACTTCGGAGTCCGTAGGTGCCATGACGAGCTGATAAGTTGAACCTGCAAATAAACCAAGTAGAGCGAGGTAGGAATCTGAGGGTTTTAAGTATTCTGGGCCCACAAGGCAGCTAAGTTAAGGTAGCTGCTAGAATTGCCGGGTCTGAGACGGACGGCCTAGCTAAGACAACCCACCCCCCTCATCGCGCCAGGCCTGAGATGTTCACCGGCCGTCGATTGTGTGGTGCTAACGGCCACCCTTGCTACAGAAAGAACTTCTTATATCGTATATGGTAAAGTTGTTCTAACTTAGTAATGGATTAGTTACGCATGTTCTATCGTGCGCGACTTCCACACATAGCTAGGTATAGCACACATTGATTGCCAGAAGTGCGATTCATCTCTTCACTAGATTGCTCCAAGCAGTACCTTGTTGTTGCTTACTACAGTAGATGGCTCCGAGGCAATTCCCGATACCCAAGCATGCGATCTGAAACAACCGCTTGGTCAGGGGTCCTTGTCGCGTTATCACCCATTTGGAGAGGCATCCCAAGTGCCGGCTGCTCCCAACGACTTAGTTGCAGATACACCCACACGGATGTCGACTGTCGCTTGTAAAGAATCATTTGTGTGTGGTGAATGCATCCGTGGCTTTATATTATATTGTCGCAGTCAGATCCAGTCGCTTGACTTATTAGGGTCAATGTCTTTTGAATCCCATGCAGCTGAAGATATTAATTTTCATGGTGCGTCGTGATTTAGGGGCTAAATATAAATAGGAGAGGTTGCTTTACATCATACAGCGATCGGCGTCTAGTAGCGGTTTGGCGCACATCATATCTAGGTATATACAGACCTCTTCCGCTCCCTAAGTCCCAAAATCAGAGATCGATTGTTCTCCGTTTGTATTTGATCGTATGGGTGCCATATGAGATCAACTACAGGTAGTACGGACGGTGCCGGAGTGCGGCCGAAACAACGGGGCTGCTGCCGGAGCCGCCGTCGGGGCCGCCATTAGGTAGGTCTACGCAGCGCTATATGTGTTCCCCTTTCTCTTTTTCCGCCTAGGCAAGTTTTGAGCGTAACGGCGTGAATGGGTCGGCATTCAATACCGGCAATGTATGTGGGTCACTGCAGAAAATAGCCAACCGTTTACTGCAGTATCCAATAGCAAGACTCCAACCCAATGCCTGTAACTTGTAACACAATGATAATGATTCTTAGATAAAGCCGGTCTCACCATCGACGCTTCTTCAGCTCCAAGTCATTTCCCACGCTCTACCCAGATCATATCATGTCTTCGACTGGGTCTTCTATACCATCGCCGAACCCGGAAGATATGGGGGAGGACAACCTGGAAGAGTTTCCTGGTAATGGCCTTATCCTGGAACGGGCACCTTTTGGTCTGGAGATGCTCCATGACTACGAACCCGGCGGTCACCATCCTGTTCATCTACGTGATCTCATAAATGGACGCTATCGAATCATGCACAAGCTAGGGAGCGGTGGGCTTGCCAACGTCTGGCTTTGCAGAGATATTCAGGACAGTGGGCTCAAATATGTGGCCCTCAAGATACTCCTGGCCGAAGCTTCAACCCCAGACTATGGCGAATTCCATCTCACCGAATTGGGAAATGTGTTAGGTTCCAGTCACTGTGACGGATCGGCCTATATCGCTCTACCCCTCGACCAATTCAATATACAGGGCCCCAATGGAAGTCACCTCTGTTTCGTTTATCCTGTGTTAGGTCCTAGTGTCGCGCTCGGTCTTTTTGATTCTGAGGACCCTGATGGTGTGCTAAAACGGATTTGCCTCAAGGTCACCAAGGCCTTGGGATTTCTTCATCGGCGCGATATATGCCACGGAGGTGAGAATGCCCATTAAACCATCTCGAAACGCCGCAACATGCTCACATGGTGGTAGATCTCACGCCTGCCAACATTCTGCACAAAGTCTCTGGTCTTGATGGGTGCTCAGAAGAGGAGGTTGTTCGAATCCTGGGAGAGCCTGTGCAAAACAGAGTTCTAAAGCTCTCAGGAGAAACCCACGAGGAGATAAGTGCATACGACGATCTAACCGCACACCCCGAGATAAGTACACACGATGAAATGACTGCACCCCAGTACCTAGTCTATCCTGTTCGGTGGCGTAACGTGGATAGTCGTCATATCAGCCTAGAACCCTGCCTTATCGACCTCGGCGAGTCTTTCAAGACATCTGCTCCCCCGAAAGATCTAGGTATACCGGGCCCATATCGCAGCCCGGAAGTCATCTTGAAGAAGACCGCCGGTGTTGGCTCAGATCTCTGGGCACTGGGCTGCACGCTTTTCGAGATCCGTACAGGTCGGAAGATCTTCAACGTCTTTGACGACGAGGACGACGATTATCTTGACGCCATGGTTCAGGTTCTGGGACCGCTCCCGGAACCTTGGTGGTCTACCACCTGGCAGAGACGCAAGGCCATATATCGGGACACGCCAGATAGTCAGGGCCGCGCGGTTGCCATCATGAGCAATCCCAACTGGGCAGAGGGGCTTGGGACTACTCACCCCTCTGTAGCCGAAGGTGCACGATCGCTTCAGGAGACATTAGCGCCGGGCTTATGGTATATGTCCGAAGAGAGCCGGGATGTCATCCATCGAGATATCTCTCCCTCGGAGATTGATATGTTTGCTGGCCTCTTGGGTCGATTATTACAGTATCGGCCAGAAGATCGTATCTCGGCCCAAGAGGTTTCATGTAGCGACTACTTTAGAGGTGCCAATGTCAAGAGCGAGTGATCAGATATGCAGCGAGAGGTTCCCCGCCTAAGTATCATTTAATGAGTCGGGCATTATTCGAAGCTGTCAAGGCTGACATTGAAGCAATCAAGCAGGTTTCAGCAACGAAGGAAAATGATAAATAATCAAGACATATTTGCGGACGAATAAGAGGTAAGCGTTTGGCCAGCTTTACCTCATGACCATGTTGCGAACGAAGTACGAAGTAAGGGGATCCTTGTTTAGAGTTAGGAACGAGGTTGGTCAATGTTCGGAAAGGTATAACCTGCGTCCGGGATCCTATTAGCACGATGCAAACACTCAATAAGTCCTAGCTCCGAAGCCCAGAGCCTACATGGCGATATAAGTAATGATCATTTCCGATAGCATATATCCCATTGTCCCTATTTGAATCCTGATTCGTAAATCGCTGAATCCTACAGGACTTTCGTATAGACTTAGGAGTGGATAGGCTCCACGACCAAGGGCCTAAGGAACTAGTCAACTCCATATATATCCTACGCGATAAAAGACACCGCCGATTCCAAGCTTCTCAATTCCAATTCCAATTGACCCAGCTCGAAGCATAACTAAATCTGTATACCACGTTGCTGTAATCCAGATGGCGGCTGCACTGACCCAGATAGTCAGCGTGGTTGGCGCTGTCACGATCTCGGCGATCCTCGTCAAGACTCTCAACTTGATCGTGCTGTACGTCCGGCCGTCTCGGCTCGATCGCTATGCCCACAAATCCCTGGCCGGCGACGAGCCGTGGGCCCTAGTCACAGGCGCATCCGGCGGGATTGGTCGTGCTCTCACCAGTCAGCTTGCGGCTCGCGGGTTCAACGTGGTGCTCCACGGACGGAGCCGTGAAAAGCTATCCCGGGTGACGTCCGAGCTTCAAGAGGAGTTTCCCGGGCGGTCTTTCCGGATCCTCATTGCCGATCCAGAGGCGGTAGCGGCCATTGCAGCTGAGAAGTCCGGCGACAGCACAGGACAGGTACCGGTAGACTTCGACGCCATCCGACAAGAGCTAGACGATATACGTCTGACCGTGGTCATCAATAACGTGGGGGGAGGCCCGGCGAACCCCTCCTGCATATCGCTGACGGAGTCGCCCGAAGCTACGGTCACGAGGAACATCAACCTCAACGCCCTGTTCCCGTGGCACCTGTCGCGGGTGCTTCTCCCGAACCTGATGCGGAACTCCCCATCCGTGCTGATCAACGTCAGTTCCATGGCAGACCAGGGCTTGCCTCTGCTCGCCACCTACGGCGCTAGCAAGTCGTTCCTCATGACGGCCACCCGGGCGCTGCGCCTGGAGATGGTGATGGAGGGCTCAGCGAGCGAGGTGGAGGTCTTGGGAGTTAGGCTCGGCAAGGTCACTGGGGCCCGAGGCTTCACAGAACAGCCGTCGCTGTTTGTCCCGAACGCTGGGACGGTAGCGAAAGCTATCTTGGCCAGAGCTGGACACGACAACGGAATTGTTCATGCCTGTTGGAGGCACGCGATGGCCGAATTGCTAGGTTCTGTCATGACGCCATTTCCCCGGTCGATCCAAGATAAAGTGTATCTGTCTATCATGAAGCAGCAAAGAGAAGAGCTTGATGGCGGTTTGAAGACGGTGAAACAACCCTGACGATGATAATAGTATTGTCGTTTCATATCTTGCCAATCCAATCTAGATAGCAGTTGGTACAATGGTTCGGTAGTTAGTGCCCATTCTGAGGTGACATACGTGATGCGTTTTGTCTCTTCAAGCGGTAAGCCTATGAACAAAGGGGTGGCTAGCGACCTCAGTATCAACAAAGCACCATTTCATTACTTACAATGCAATAGTCTCGGAAAACAGAGTATCATTTTCACATCTATTGTTCTTAATAACATTTGATTGATGAGGTAGGGGCGTATGAACGGTGCTGTTACCCCTGAAAGAATTTGTGGTGACGGGGCATGTACGTGTGTCTTGTTACCAGGAAATATATTAAGCTGTGTGCTTCTCTGCGTTTGATACACAGAACTCACCACATACACTCACATTTCCTTATAAAAACTTTGAAACATCACACTGCTACCTTTCCTCACGCTCACACCACTATCACTATGCTCTCCTCCGAAATTTCCAACTCCAAGACCACAGACGTTGGACACGAAACTATCGCCACGATGGCTACTACCACCAACTTCGAGCTGTTGGCTGCCAGGGACGATAGTTGGGCCCGGGACGACGACCCATCCAAGTGTCGCTTCCTAGTCGACGGCAAGTCCATCAAGTACGTGTTAGTCGAGTACGGAGTCTACCCCAAGTACTGGGTCGACAAGATGCACAACGACGAGCTCGCCGTAGACTTTCCGCCGTTTCCTGTCGGCGCCTGGAACGTCGGGCGCATCAGCAAGGATCCCCAGACCGGGGCGCCGTGCTTCTCGCGCCTGGAGACGCTGGCGCTCCCCGAGGCCGGCAACGCCTGGCACCCCACCCGCATCGACTACTTCGACCTGGCCACGGTCGAGCGGTGCCCCGACGCGAGCAAGAGGGCTGAGAAGCTGCGGCGCGTCGCGCACCCGTCGTTCCCCGGCACGATGCTGATGAAGATCGCCGACTTCCCCTCCCAGCTGCCCTGGGTGGAGCGCGAGATTCGCGCGTACCGGGCGCTCGAGGGGACGGGCCTCACCCCCCGGTTCCTCGGACACGTCACCGAGTCGGGCCGCGTCGTCGGCTTTCTGCTCGAGTGGCTCGAGGGTGCCGACCAGGCCCGGCCCGCCACCCTCGAAGCGTGCCACGATGCGCTCAAGCGGCTGCATGAGCACGGCATCTACCACGGCAGCGCTCATACGGAGAACTTCCTCTGCTGCAGCATCAAGGCCAAGGACGGCAAGGGCGAGCGCGAGGGCGAGGGAAAGGTCTTTCTCATCGACTTTGAGAAGGCGAAGTTCGAGGTGGACGACGTGGATCACAAGTACAAGGTTCGTCGTCAGAACAGGGATTATCGTTCGCTGAAATCGTCGATGTCTTACCTTGGCTTCTTAGAGGATCAGACCGACCGTTGCGACGACGCTGGCTACGAATCTGACACTTACAGCGATTGGACTCCCGATGATGCTGATGACTACATCTTTTGATTGTAGCTGAACCATGTCTGTTGAACTACGCATTAGCCAGCCATTCTGATAATCAGAGTGGCTTCTACTGACTTTGAATAGAATAGAATAACATATGATTGTGTTCCCTTTGATTTGACTTCTTGGAAAGTTTTGAATGATCCGAAAGTTGTACGAGACCTTCAACGACTGCATGGAGATTAACATCATAATAGTGCATTGGAATTATCTCCCCTTTATCGAAACCGGCTACCTCATAAGATAATGCACCCGTGATTCATTGCTAAATTTTATGCCTAATGACAATATGTGAAAGTTCTTATCCCGTAAAGAGGTGTACCAAAGTAACAGACAAGCAGGGTGTCTAGCAACGCAACCACTGCAACGCCGTTGCCACGAAGTGGTTGCCAAGAGCTTCTGCAATCCATCCCTTCGGTATCTATTCGCTTGGGGCGACAGCGGATATCTGTAGTGAGTCTGGCCCTCATCTCCGCCAAGTGGGATGTCATTTTGAAGAGTGGCCTAGCCTCGATGACATCAAGGGGCAGCGGATGGGGGATATTTGTTATTTTCAATTCCAGCCTAGTCAAGTACAAAACAAATAAGTCAAGAAACCCAGCATGGTGAATTCCCGTGGCTAAATAACTCCCAATGAGACACGCGACCGTGCAATAAAGAAAATCAATTTCGAGGCAGCCCCAGGATCCTTCGAAAGACAACACCCTCGGCCTCGGCGGCGGCTCGGGCGGCGCGAACCTCCTCATGACCCTGTCTCTCTTGGTAGGGTTGTCGGCATCGGACCACGAACTGCTCCAACTGCGGGAGGCAAGTCGCCCGATTCTTTGCGAAGCCAGAAATCAGGGGAGCAAGCACCAGCCAGGTGTGGGACTGGGGAGGCTGCAAGTGGTTATGGCCGAGGGAGAGAACTATGTAGTCACCCACCTCCAGGCACAGCCGAGTAACAGATGGCGGCAAGATCTTAGTGAGGGGATGCAATGTGCTGAGGTCCCATCTGGCATCATCTCTAGAATGTGAGCGAGCGCTGCCGGCCACATATGGAGCCCCACAGAAGATGAGGCCGCCCAGCCAGACGGTCCGGAGACGGGTGAACTCGCGCATGGAGACAACGCCCCTGGTGACTATCCGGTCGAAGTGGTCGCACTCGATGTGGAGGTCCGTGAGCCGGTCGCCGCAGTGCTTGCCAACCTCGGCGACGAAGGCACCGGCGTCCCATCCCGGCCTGGGGTGCTCGCGGTTGTCGTGGTGGACGTACTTCAACGACTCGAGTCGGGGGGTGTGGGCGAGCAGGGAGCCAATCTGGAACTCGGGAATGCGGCCCCAGACCAACTCAAGGCGTCGCAGGTTTGAGGACAGCTCTGGATACGGCCAGCTGAAGGACCCCATGATCCGGTCCTGGAAGGGATCTGGTCTATAGCAGACGCTGGTGGGGTGCTGGAGTGCCAGCTCCTCGAGGTTCTCTAACGCGAGGAGGCTCGCTAGAGATCCCCATCCTACCTCTGCTGGATGAGGCCCGTACTTCACCGGTTGCAGACCAGTCGTGCGGAGGACCCGAAGTTTGCTCAGAGCGCAACTGCCTCCCTGCTTATTGGGTCTGCGGGTATCTCGTGCGACCAGCTCGATGACTTCCGAGAGCTCCGACCTACATTCGACAGAAGCGTGTTTCACTCCGTTTTGCCAGAGGTGGGCATCGAATTCCAGGGACTCGACACCCTCCAGGAGAGTCATCAAAAAGGTTGTTGTATGGGCCGGGTAAATGCGGGCTGGTCTCTCCGCGAACATTTTGGCCACCCACCCGTCGACGTCAACGCCGGCCCGTTGCAAGTACTTCGAGCCCCGGACAAAGGCCTTGAGCTCTTCCAACTCGGCCTCGTCGCGCACCCAGTGCCCTTCAGGCACTGGTCCGGGGACCGTGTCGGGTTTGAATTCGAATTTCACGGATTTTATGTATCCTGCGATGATAGCGTCCCGAGATATGGTGTAGATCAGATCTTTGAGGCCCATCCAGGGGTGCCCCCGCTGGCTGTGCCAATGGCTGTACCCAACGACGATATGACTCCATTTCTTGCGGAGTGCATTATGTGTGGTGATATAGCAACCTCCGCGCGCGTAGATTGTCCGACAGCTCAGCATGAGACTTTCAAATCCATCTGACATGGTCTCGAGTACGATGTCATGGAGTATTTCGGGAGGAAGGAAGTGAAGGTTGGGGAGAGACATGGTAGAATATCGAGAAATAGAAGAAGATGTAAGTATGCAGGGGTCGAAAGGATCGGAGATGCAAGTTTGGATACAGGCTTGGATGCAAGATTGAATCGGT
This sequence comes from Diatrype stigma, assembly GCA_022225965.2. Taxonomy (NCBI): domain Eukaryota; kingdom Fungi; phylum Ascomycota; class Sordariomycetes; order Xylariales; family Diatrypaceae; genus Diatrype; species Diatrype stigma. The sequence goes on along the minus strand of JAKJXP020000021.1, from coordinate 73,343 downwards.
GTCGAGCTGCGCTCTCCCAGCTGGCACTTTATACTCAGGTGATAGTAAAAAGGCTGAAGGTTGTGTCAAAGATCCAGGCTGAGTTGAATTCACATAGTGTGGGCATAGTGTTATATATATCTTCCCAGCTGCCTCATTCCTATTATATACAGCCAAGGCTCGATAGCTATTTAGCGAAACGTATAATAAGCTCCCAAGATTCCTATTGTAACAGGCCCATGCTTAGGCCTGACGTTGCCCACTGGGCCGATAATGGCAAAACATCCTCAAGTAGTGTACACTAAGGCAGCAAGTATCAGTGACAAGGTGATATGCAGACTGTTCATACATAGCATGGTTTAAGTGACAATAGTATGCACATAGGTTTCTCTGTCATGGGGCTACTTCTCCCTATTGTGCTCTTGGTGGTTTGTCCTTGTGATGACAAGAGAATCACCATGACCATAACGGTCCATGCTGTAATTACCTATTGTATGTTAGTATAGTGCAAGAATGCAGTCTTTAGACAAGTTACGTACTTAGTTCTGGGGTTAACTATATCATATGATAGCATTGGTAACGAAAGAGTGTGCATGATTACTACCAGTGAGGCATCAGCGGATACCTAGGGGGTATATTTTGCCAAACAAATCGATACATTAGCGGCTCAGTGTAAACATTGTCCTTCAAATTTTCTTCTCAACATAATGAGGCTCCAGTACTTATGTGTAGGCATTAAGATATGGTTGTACTTAAGGTAGCTTGTATATACTTGTCTGTTTCACCATACCATGTGTCTACATATCAAACATTCCCAGTGTTACATAGCAGCCAAGCAGAAACTTATTGTGTTAAAAAACGAACTTGATTTTTTACCCGCTACCTATTGTGGTATGTGAAAACCACATAGCGCTGGCCAACGTAGCAGACTACCGGAGCATATATTGTAGTAGTATAGAGGAAAGAACTGTGTAGAAACGGCATTGCCACACTAGATGGTACTAGTTAAGTGACGGAGTCGCCTGCTAACAACATGACACACAAGGTAAGAGACACACCAGAGTGACTCTAGTCTAGTACCTTGTGAGTAGGGACGCAGACTGCCATGTGTGCTGTTACACCTTCGGGAGGCCCTCATGCTTCACCCCCCCCCCCCCCACACCCCTAACAGCCAAAGCAAACTGAATGACAAACCCCCACCCTCCCCTAGAACTCCATGGTTTCCGTCTCCCCATAACTCCATGGCTGGTAAGTCAAAGTAGCAAAGGAAGAAAAACACAAGTTAAAACCACCCTTGTCTCTATGTCCCAGACATAGCTTGACACACCATATCCGCGCTCGGTCGGTCCATCCACCCATCCAGCACATGGATGCTCAAGTAGCAATCAAACCTCCATAGTCCTAGTCCCAGTCCTAGTCCTTCGTAATCCACAGCCACACAACCTGCTTCTCGCCCGTGCGACCCGAGCGGAGGCGGTCCCAGCCCATCTGCTTCAGGGTCTTGCCCATCATGGCGATCTCGTCGCCGCCGATCGTGAGGCCCTTGTACCAGCGGCCGCTGTGGCCCGTGGTACACTCGGTGAGGCGGTTCAGGCGGGGGATGGGGTTGGTGGCGCCGAATCCCTCGAGGAACTCGCCGAGCGTGATGTTGCATGGCACGTGGTAGGCGGCGAAGTTGGTCGACATGCCGGGGGGGATGCGCCACGGCGCCGTGCGCGACCGGATCACGTGCACCTTGGTGTACTCGGGCGCGAACACCAGGTTGTAGCCCGGCTCGCACCCCACACCGCCCGTCGAGTTGCGCAGCACCGACGCCCCGTACGCGTCGTCGTAGGGCGGCGGCGGGTTCGCGAACCGCGGGTCCGGCTGGCCGGGAAGGAAGGGCACCGGGTGCGCGAAGCTGGGGAATGCAGCGTAGGCAGGGGGAATTTGCTGCGCGTTGAAAATTCCTGTGAGAAAGTGTAAGCTTGCGCGATAGATTTCTCCCGAGCCTGAGCCAGGGTGTTTGTCAAGGGAGGGAGGGGTTCTTCTCACCTGGGTAAGGACCAGGAACAGGAGGGGGGGTCGGAGTGCCAGTGCCGACTGGGGAGTTCTCCCAGCCAAAACTTGGATTCCAACCAGACATAGCTGAGGGTGGGTTTGTCCAGGGGTTCTGGGGCACTCGGGGAACTAAGCCGTGAATTGTCTGCGGGTCAAGTGTGCAAGCCTGGCGGGAGGTCGCTACGTTGACTTGAGACTCGTAGGGCTGGGGGATATGCTCAAAGTCCCTCTCAGAATCGGTAAAGCTGCTGTTATCGTCGTTTTCGTCGATAGCTAGAACTTCTTCTACTAGGTGTAAGTTGAAGAACAAGGGTGGGGTTGAACACAAGTGCAATTTCTGAAGAATATATACAAACTTTTGCTGATGCAGTAATAGCAAATGAGTAAAGCAAGCTGGGGGGAGTCACACTGACCACTGTTCTGCGTGCTGTTGTCTCTAACTATGTTGCTAAGGAACACCTCAATGTGCCAAAGCTCGTGGTCGTCAGAGTCGTAGAACGATCCCACAACCAACCAAGCCCAGCAAGGCTCAGAGGGATGTACCCAAAGGTGTTGGCCAACAACAAGCTTGGTGGCTGGGTAGGGTAACTCAGTAGATACGTCGTGGGTGTATCGACCGTGAGAAGCCACTGTGATAGGGGTCACTGAGTGACCAACAAGACTTAGTCACGAGATGCAGAATCAAAGGGGAGGGTGATCAAACAGATCTGAGGACGTGATGACAAGCAGTATGGTCGTATGAATGTGTATATGGTTGACAGACAATCGCTGAAGGCGGTATTCACGAGTTAAGTATCGGCGACCTCAGGGAGATGATGTCTGGTGATGTGCTGCCAGGAAAAGGGGGAAATAGAGGAAGAGTTCCACGACGATACGTCGTCGTATTTATAGAAGACTCTAGCGTCTGTTTCCAGCATCTTGACAGGAAGTGACAGTGCAAAGTACAATAAAGTGAATGCCGCCAAATTCAAATAGTCTTCCATTATTTAATAGTGCGTCTGTTCATGCAGTAGGTAATACCATTAAGACGCAGTAGTGGTTCGAAAAACCAGATGACTCCATCATGCGGCTGTTTGATTGGATCCGGAGGCTCACTTCAACGAGGCGATAGAATCTAGTCTACTCAGAATTTCAGTCCAGTCATTAGATGACCATGTCTCGATTAATAGCGCCCAGTAATAAAGGCGAATTAACGTGCTATGGGCACTGATCATGAACCTAAGGCAGCGCATTGTCCTGCTTGCTCACAGGACAAACACCTCTAGGTAGGTATGGATAGCATTAAGACTGACCGCCATATTGAGTGCAAGGAGGGGTACGTAGTATGTATTGTTTCATGAGCAAGCACCATGATCAAATACCATGACCAAGTGAAGGACCATAGTATCGATAGCTTCTCAGAGGGCCCGAACTATCAGATAGAAGTATAGTGCTGTAGAAAACTCCTCATACTGGGGGAAGCTTGGTTGGTATAGGTAACTCTTAACGCCATCTAGAACTAGTGTTCCAACATGGTCAGAGCTGAGAATGCATAAGTAGTCGATTGATGTGATGTGGCTATCATCCTGGAGACAGTATTAACAGTGCGAGATACCGTCCACTCGGGGTGCCAAGATGACGGGGCCTGGGGTATTGACTGAACTCCCTTGAGTCCATGGTAGAGTCTTGATATGATGTAGTGTGTATGAGCCAGACAAACAAACGTCTTCACGCAGTCGGCGTACATGGGACCTAGGTACTGGTACGGCGACTATCGAACTATGGGATGAAACGGCAGTAGGCTCAGGCAGGCACACAAAGTGCGGTGACTCCAAGTTGAAGGTCCGTGGGATTGTTGGGAATCATTCCAGAACACACATAGCAGGTCCGGTGCGAGAGATAGCCACGCACTAATAGTCATCATGACAAAAGCCGACGTCCTATCTGTTTTTCGAAACGGCCTGTGTAAAGCGCTGTACCAGGCTGGCGATGGGAGAACTGGTCGTTGCTGGCGTTGGCTCCTAGTCCGTGCTGCTAACGTCTCTCTCAACGATACGGACAGCGGCCCCTTTCCTACTCTCGGCGGCATCAGACTTCAGACGATTGCGCTTATCGGTATCACGTGCAATCAAGCTCTTCAGTTTGACCTCGGTCTGCACGGTAGCGCTGTAAGCAACCGCGGTCCAGCTCCAAATGTTCCTCTTGTCGGGATCGGCCCCGGCGGCCAGCAGGGTACCAAGCACATCGAGGTGGCCTTTGCTGCTGGCGAAGTGCAGCGCCGTGTTGCCATCAATGTCGTAGCTCTGGACAGCGTCTTGGGGGCCGCCCGGGACGTAGGTGAGCAGGAGCTGGAGCGCGGTATCGTACCCTCCTAGGCTCGCTTCCATGATAGCATCTCGGCCGCGTATATCGCGACGCAAAATGCAGGAGGGGTCGGCTTCGCAGAGCAGATGGACCACCTCGGTATGGCCGCCGGCAGCAGCTAGCATCAAGGCGGTTTGGTGCTTCTCGTTCAGGGCAGGCGTAGGATCCTCATGGCCAAGGGATAACAAGACTCGGCATACCTCAACGTGACCGAGGCTGGCAGCAAGATGGAGGTTGGAGTTGGAGAGCCCAGTAGAAGTGACGTCGGGGTTGTGAAGTAGACCGGGATGGGCCTTGATGATACGCTGAACAAGCAAGGCATCGTCTCTATGGATAGCTCGCCGCAAGCGTTGTGCAGGCCCAATCATAAGATGGTGGTCCATCCTTCACTGTTGTTTGCTGGGTATGCGATTGAAAAGTTTCAAATCGAGATGATACAATGGTAGGTAGGGGGTAGGCTGCGGTGGCTGGACAATCCGTCGCGTTCCCAACAAGAATAGCAGCTCTTTTTGTTTACTTTCTGGCGTATACACTGATTCATCACACCTTCTGCTGACTTTCAGGCCTACGACCCTAAAGCAGCCCTTGTATGTTGATCGGCGATGGTGTGGAATGTAGGATTGTGGTTGAAATCGAGACGTGAGGTCAGGTCGACGATATTCACAGCAATCATTGGAAGGAACACCACTGAAAGATAAAGCTGTCTGGACCTAGTCTAGCATTCAATGTCGCCGATCATGGAATGGAGCATTGACAATGGCAGACTGCACGTTGAATGTTAGCATGTGTGTCCAGTAGCTATACTACCCGATATGCCCATTGCGAATGGAAGGGGGGAAAACATGTGATGGTGTTTATGCGCTGACAAGCACACGAGCGGCAACACGATAGCATCAATGGCAGCAATGACGTTGCAATGCTCCAATGCTCCCAAACAATCCCAAGCCAAGCCTGGTTACCCTAATCCAGTTATCCAGTTGGCTACGTGCCCCAGCTAAGACCGGCAAGTCCACACTTTCCCGGCGCTAACTGCCCTAATCTGCCACCGCCTTCTATTCTAGGGTGAAATGGTGGGGTTGGTTATCAGGCTTCACTGCAACTGTGCGACAACTGCTTGTGAACCCTCCTGGCCCAGCTAACGACAGCGGCGAGCGGGTGTGATGTTGGTTAGGTAATGCTCCCATAGGTAACCACCTACTGGCTTTCTACCAAAGCAGACACATCACCAAATGTAAACGCTCATTGCAAATGTGGCTGGTGTTCTACGTATTCAGTAGACCTCGGGAATGCATTGAACTTCAGTCTCCAGATGACTTAAATTAATTGACAATATTACAATATTAAGCAGTGCCGGAAACTGTAACACCTAAAGCTCAGATATTTGTCTGCAGCACCGGTTCTGTACTCTGAGGTTGTCACGGCAATGGCACAACCCGCTTGCATCATATCATCAAAGCATGAATCAACTGGCAGTATCGATATTCTATGTGGTGCATCATTCTCAACCAAGACAATATGCGGTGTTTAGCCTCTGATATCATATGTTTGCCAAGTCGTAGTTCAGTGCTGGGACCTGGGAGCTTATGTGGCTGGCATGCAAACCTAGTTTAGATGCTACCCTGATACTGGCATTGATTAGTACGGTATAGGACCATCGATTCAGTTGGAAAGGACCGAGGATATTGACATTGTTCTATATTTGCAACTCGCGCTCATGCTTCAAACATAGTGACCCATAGCAGTCAATATTAATGGTCTCAGCAAGGTAAGGCTTGGTTTTAGTATTATACGGCTAGCATATTCCTGGAGTGTAGGTATTGTCGCTGCTGAAGGCTCTTTCGATAACACTGGCCATTGTAAAGCTGCAAGAAAAGGGGGCAAACCTTATGATGGACTCCTGGAGGCTCCGTTTTACCATTCTATCTGGTACCTTGAGGGAAACTCGATTTTATAACAATGCGACTACTCAATCATGGGAGAAACGCGGCAGATATATATCATATGAGAGGCAGGAATGGACACCATTCGAACGCATACATTACATTTCCTATGTGAGTTACATGGCCCCTGTTCGGATGATACAGCCACCGGTAGCATTCCAGATTCTCGATGCATGTACCGACGTCCTTAGAAAGTGGCACATGGTGAAGTTCATATCTTAATACAAGATAGCAATCGTATTCTGGTTCCGAACACGTACCCGATCCCCTTCGGACAACATGTTCCTGCGGCTGTCGAAGTACATGCCGTTCGAAACTTGTCTATTTCCCACGATATGCTCTTTACTTATATACACATGTACTAATTCATTCATAGACCCCCCTATGTGAGACCCCTATCTCGTTAATCTCCCTACATACCAGTAAGTGGAAAAGCGCAAACAGCTCGAGACTTGAGGCTCCTTTGCTAGTTTCGTAGAACGGAGCATAAAGTGACTTGGGATGTGTGTTATCTTGTGACTCCTTGCTATTATTAAACTAGTCACAAATGATTACAATGCTAAACAGAGAAGGAATAAGTATTCGCCATCGTATATAATCCAAAATACTCTTTCACGACGCCCCTTGTAACCATTTATATTCCTAGCAAACCCAAGGTCGTTAACAAACTCAACGTGATGGCAAACGGTGCTGCAGTGCCTGTACCCCCTACAACAGCCCCGGCACTGTCACCGGTATTGGTAGAGTTGCCTGTTGAGCCGCTACTACCGCCCTTTTTTAACGGGGCTCGTTTCTCATCGCTTCGCGGTGAGAACTTCTCAGCGTCCGCATGGTCTCTGGCCTTTGAGGCGATGCTACGAGAGCAAATGTCAGTAGTGATACCCCAGTGTGGAGACTGCGGACTCCAATGTCCACATGTGGCTACTCACAGAATCTCCGTGTCGCGATGTTCATTCATTACGGAACCAACGATCGTAGGGGTTCTGGGCTGAGAAACATCATCGCCGTCGTGTACCTCGCGGGGAGATAAGAGGGCGCCGTCGGGTGCTCGAGCAAGGACTGGGTTCCCTATGATAGTAAATGCTATGAGGATATGGATTGTGATAGAATGCATCTTGAAGAGGACTGATAACTACTGCTGGCTCTCCCTATAGTGTAGTATTTACTCTGCGATGATATGGGGTAGTAACATGTGGAAGAGAACATAGCGGGGGATTGCACGGTACATATATGGGGGTGAAGTCATCATGGTGGTACAATAAGCTGGCGGAGAACCTGGCAGAGGCGTACGTATGATGGGTTGTTCCGCCAATAGCAAAGCTTAGATGTTGACTTGGCAGGATTGGAATCGCGTGCTGGTGTAGCTCGGATGCGATCATCAAATATATGCCAATGCTGACAGCACCGCCATGACTCGCACTTGTCACTATATGAGGTTGGGCGAGCGAGTGAAGCGGTTGTATGAATGTGTATCACTTGGTCACTTGGCATATATAACGTAACATCATGACTTTTACAGGCCTGGATCAATCCTGAACAGTACTTAATTATATCAGATATCAGATATCTGATATTCAGTGTTTTTGAGAAGTTGAAGTTCTGAACGGCATGCTAAGCTCATGATATCCACTGAAACTCAGCGGGTCTCCATTGAATGTGGTTGTGTCGTCATTTGGGGTCAATGCTTCAACGCCTGTATTATGTAGGCGTGCGGCGGTGATGGCTGGCAGAAAATAACTGGCAAAATATTTTTTTTTTGTTTCTTCCAGACAAGTTCAAGACCCCGCTGAAAAGCTTATTAGTTAATGGTTGCCGTTTCCTTGCCGGGCACTGGGACAGCACTGCGGGGCTAGTCTAGCAGTCTAGGTAGCTGGCTAGGTGCCTATCGAGCACCAGATACTGCATCGCATCCTGCATCAAGATACTTCCCACCTGCCCGTAGGCAATGCCTTAGATAACCACCTTGAACACCTGGAACACCTGGAACACCTGGAACACCTTGAAGCATTATCCATACATACATACCTACAGACACACCAAAAGGACTCAGAATCATCCCTGCCGTTGGTAATATACATATACCTACCCAAGTGTACTTCTGTTCTGCTGCTTCATCATCGTCGGCTGCCTTCCTTGTCACATGTTCTCTGCCCGGAGTAATGTGCGGAATCTTATTCCCGTCTTTCCTCCGCCTCTCCTTGTCAGAACTTGGGGACGAAAGCCTCTGAATTGGACCTGCAGCCGACAAACGTCTACAACCACACTCGAGAACAACCAGCTGTCTATCGCCTATCCAGCAGCGGAAAAGCTATTCGATACTGGACTCTGGAAAGTGCGCACTAATAACAGGAACTCACGAGCGAGCAACAAAGACACGGCCGAAGATGACGCGGCCGCAAAGGCCGCAAGGGCCGCTACTAGAAAACGAAGGGTTGCACAAAGCACTAAGAGCCCAGCCAAGGGAGAGAAACGTCGAGTTCACATCGTAAGCGAAAGTTTATGCGGTATGTTGTGTCTCCTGAGTCGCCTAGTCCTTGGAGGGGACATGCATGTTCTACTGATACGGAAAATGTTGACTCAAAGCGATGCTAGATGACATCCTCAAATATCTCGGCTCTGATTTCAAGGAGCGACATGAAGGATGCGACATCATCGATATTTACCCAGGCGCCGGAGTATGGAGCCAGAAAGTCCACGATCTCCTCAACCCTCGTTCGCACATTCTGATGGAACCTGACGAGGAGCTCTACAGACCTTTTCTTCAACCGATCCTCGACCAACCTGGTTCCATCCTGGTTCCCAAATCCGGTATCGTCTGGCGCGACCTCAACTCAATATTAACGCCCGAGTACCTGCCGCATCAGGTACCCGTCAAAGATACCTTCAAACCCAACCAGCGAAACGATACCCTTCTCGTCATAGCCAATATCGCTTTCCACCCCCCCAAGAAATACAAGAGCTTCAATTCCTTAGCTTTACTGGTTTTCCACCAGTTGATCAATTCCATACACACTAGCAGCCTGTTCCAGAAATATGGTCAAGTTCGTATGCTAGTATGGTCGAGACAGGAAGATACGGCGGCTTTCCTGCCTAGAAATATGCAAAGACGGCGGCGTAGCGCTATGGAGGCTGAGCTTTACTGCGAATGGGTGCGCGAGGTCTGTGGGCGCGATGGTCCCGAATCCTTGTGGTACATACGAGACAACGCCACAGAAACCTACAGTAGCTTGCTTGCCGCCGAAAGAATGGAAGAAGCCGGACTGGTCGTCCCTAAAGGTAGAGAGTCGAAAACCTTGCGCGAGGTTCAGGCCGCTCGCCCAACTGCTAGGAAGGAAATGGCCAAGCTTGGGAGCGTGGCACCTGAATTCCAGCGAAGCTTTATGGATACGCTGGCGGCTCTCGAGCAAAAGCACCAGACAAAATTGCTGCCACAGGACTCTGATGAGTACAAAACTATGAAAGGTTACGCGTGGAGACTGAGGGGTGAGCGAAAGAAATGGCAGACGCTCCATAACTTGGTATCGGCCCTAGACAATCTGCATGCAAAACATAAAGACCGCAGGACGAGTCCCGCTAAGTTGCAGCAGCTCGAGGACGAGTGGCATACGGCAATGCATTCGCAGACCAGCAATTTCAAACAGGAGTTCATCACCTACCGGGACAACCTGCACTTCATACGCCAGTACCCGCCACTGCTGCAATGGGACCAGCGCCCATATGAGCCGCTGGTCGCCCAGGCCGATGAGTTCTTCCCTAACGTGGAGTGCGCGCTGGTTGACATCCAGCCGCGGGACGTGCACCCGCTGCTGCGGCAAGTGGGGCCCGACTCGAACCGCGCGGCCGATACGCTCGAGCTCGTGATGAGCGGGCTCCTGGCGCAGAGCACGACGCCCCTCGGGCACGCCCTTGACATCGTGTGGCCGGGCGCGGCCGACTACATCATGCCGCGCTGGAGCAGCATCGCAGATGGCAAGAACAATCATGGCATGCCGTGCCGGGAGGGTGTCAAGCGGTCCACCTACGGGATGATAACGGCCCGCATGCTGAACGCGCGCCAGTGGGAACAGCTCATCGAACTGTGGATGGAGTGGCCGTTCCGGCCGGAGCTGCACGATCTCATCGCGCGGACCACAGATACCGAAGACCCGTATGCCGTAGGCGTGATGGGCTCTGCTGTGGAATAAGCGCTGCCGAGTTGGTCTACGCCCCTCACGCATGCCGCATATTGAATATATACCTACGGACGGCTGTGACATCACCGGCCCGTTTTGTAACCATATGTACATATTAGCCTGAATCCTGGCAATATCTCCCAACCCCCTATAGATCTAGGGTGCCCTACATGTATCTACACACGCAGGTCACGTAGGCACCCCCTTGTATTTATTTAGTTGCCGTTACTAGATTAATGTACAACAATATCGCTTATCGTGGAAGAGGATGATGGCATCGAGTTTGACATTTCTACGTAGTACCGTCGGGCGTTTCCATAATAAATGAGCCGAGGACAACAGCCTGACTGACGGGATCTCGGTGGCACGGCATGCTGCAACGATCCAAGGAGGTAACACCCCGCTTGTCGCCGCCCATTTGGTAAACGGCAGAGGAGTGTCCAGATGTCCATACGTTCGTTGGTAGAGTAGTTTTGAGACAGGTCCGTTTTACATCTCTCGGTTGCTAGGGCCGTTGCTTTTTTCGCAGGCGGAGGACTACCCACGCATTATATAACTAGCGACTACGCACATGCCGACAACTGCATACCTACATACATACCTATGTAAGAGGCTGTCGTTGTCTGGGACAGGGTTCTCGTCGCTCGAGTGGCTGAACACGGGCTGAATCATGTGCGACGAAAGGGAAAATGGCCGGCAGTTAGTTAGATGAAATGCAACGGAGGGACGGCATAGGTTCGTAAGTTGTAACACTCGCTAACTACGATCTTGTCTTACCTGGCTTTGACCACCTTACCGACCGACTGATTGTGGCTTGGACGACTGCGGTGGTGGGCTCCTGGTTTCGCATCCCAAAGTGTTGTATTGGTGATGCTGGTGATGCTGGTGATGCCGGACTAGGGCTGAGCATAAGCTGATGCAGCAAAAGCTACCTACCTAGTAGCGGTTTGCTGACATCGGGATGTTACCTAGGTAGCTCAATACTTCGCATACACCTGGCAGCCCAGGTAGATTTTATGGCCAAAGTATATGGCACGTCTGGCAGCAGTGCCTGTCTATATGGTCGAGTATTCCCAACTGAAGATGCTAAGGTTGACTAAGCTTGAAGATGTCGCAGTGTCGTAGTCAGACATTTACCATATGACATCAACATCAGCATAGATGGGATATCCGGACGCCTGCCTACCTCTGCACATCCCTAGATAGACATGAATTGTATACCTACGCATGTCGGGGTAGGAGATCGCTTGTCGCATCGCCCATAATCGAATACATTTTCGTCGCCTACCTATCTACCGAGAAACGAAGTCGGCATTCCATTTGAAGTAGGTATGCTCTAATTAATATGCTCTACATAGTAAGCGATAGACTAGCAGTAGATGATATCTCCAACTATACTCTGCGCGGTCGTTCATGTCTTAATTAGTAAACGGTATATTGGGTACGGTATACTAGGTACGGTATGGATTAGCTAGGATTCAGGGGAAAACGGGGCAGTCGGGACGATGATTGCAGGCTGTGGGGGTTCCAATTACACTAGGGAACCGGACCTGCCCCAATATCTCCCCTCCAGGTCGATCCTCTGGTGCGGCAGACCCAATGAGAAACCGATGATATTGCGAATGTCGACGTGCAGTCGGCTGTGCAGTCTGGTACCCGTTTATACTCCCTTTCTACCTACAGTAGTCCCTTCCGTGTTTAAAGGCCACTTGGTATGTATGATGGGCAGTCTGGAGCAGCCCGTACCTAGCAGAGGGGATGTAAGTATATTCGCTTAATCGTATGAACTATCTCACTAGTAGGTACCAGCTTATATAGCATGTTGTCAGCCTTTGTGCCCGAGTGTCTATTCACACGGTAGCGATCCATTGTGCATGTAAAGTATGCAGAACTAGAGCATGATCCGGCCAGTCTTTCGTTTCGGCCTTTCATCAATCAGTCTTTGGGGTCTTTGGGTCTCAGTTGGCCAGTGTATCAATCTTGAAACCACCCCTATAGCTGCATATATATGATACTGCAATCTCAAACGAGACTGCCCGCGAACGGGACGGCGATTGGGACGGCGAACGAGTGTCACTGTATCAGCCCAGCCCCATTCTGACCCTTCTTCAATGTTCATCCAACCGAGCCCGAAGCTCATCCCATCCCATCCATGATCCATCCAATCTCGTATCGTTTTTGTATTACCTCGCTATCGGTAACTAGTAGAACTACATAATACAGTCAGTAGCAACATTGAATCTTACACCCCCACGACCCCCTGCAAAAGTTTTCCAAAAGGCCATTCGAACTGCTCAGCTAGCTGCTAGCGTACGACCACCGATATCGAGGAGGATCAAAAAGGAAGAATTAATTTAGAAATTGGAGCCTCTAACAGCGAGCAGCGAACGGCGTCGCTGCGTCCCGAGTCCCAGGAACTCCATAGCCCGTCCAACATTAGAAACTCCAGCTCCATACTATTAGTCCATTCCATGCGCATCCGTCATCAGCGCAGCAGATATCACGTTATTAGTTCTTACCTGCTTCGTACATATTAATACAAATTGCCAGGTTGCAGGCCTGGGTCTGCCGGTACCGACTCCTGTCGACCCGCCACCTATCTCCAACCCCATCCCCCAGCTTTCGTCTCTAGTCTCTTTCTCTCTCTTATCCTTACGTTCCTAAGGTCCTGAATCGCTTGAGTTCCAACCAAGCCTTTGCGACGCCAACACCGCCCGCTTGTTCGTCTTTGTCAGTTCGGCGGATCTTGGCGATAGAGCGAGCGATCCATCCAATGTTGCCAAGATTCCAAGATTGAATAGCATCGATTAAGGTTACCGCTTGCCGAGTATATACCCCATACGCTCATACACCCATACACTCGTACGCTCATACACTCGTACCCTCGTACACTCACACACCCTTACGCCACCTGCCATACGAAGTATACCTACTTACCTACTTACACATGCACTTGACCAACCGCTTCAACGCCAGCGTCTGAAGTCAAGGTTCCAACCAAACTCAATTCCGTTATGATTTCCTAGTAGTCTGGTCCCTGAAAGTATATATCCATATCTGTATTATTACTTAGAATCTGCATACTCTTGTCGTCACAACCCCCCTCGACTTGATTGAATCGACTCGCCCCGCCCCGTCTGGCTGCCCCGTTTGGTTGCCCCGTCCGGTCGACCACGTCGGATGCGAAGACAACGACATCGCATAGCACACCGCACACCGCACGCCGCAGCACTGATCGACAGCGTCAAGCACAGACAGCCAGGCTGACGCGGTGGCGCCACATCTTGGTAGGCGCTCAGCGTCTCTGTCCTCCCATCGTCTCCTCCCCCTCGTGTCCAGACTCATCCAGCAAAAATGATGATGCGATCGCCCGCTTTTCCTCCTAGGCGACCGTCGCATCTCGTGCGGTATATCGTCCCTGTCGCCATTCTGCTTAGCCTCTTCTACTATCTCTCCCACACCTCGCCCGCCGGTATACCGATCAAATATGGATCAGCGCCTGGGTCTGGATCTGGCATTGCTGGATCTGGCATTGCTGGATCTGGCATTGTTCAGCAGGGACAAGGCTCTTCTAGTAATCACGAAACTCTTGACCATGATGTAACACCCCCGGAAAAGGGTACTCATGCCGGGCACGAGTCTACCGGGCAGGATGAGAAACAGTCTACTACAGGCTCTTCTGCTGACAAGAAACCTGCGTATCACGGCGACTACGATGATGAGGACGAGAAGCTGGTGAAGGTTCAACCTGGAAGTGGTCATGGGCCAGGGCAGGGTCACAAATCGGGCCAGGATGAAGCGACGAAAAAACCTAAACCTGGAACCGGCGTACCTGGAACTGGCGTGTCGACTCCCGAACGCCCTCCGCTCCCGCCTCCGACCCTGAAAAAGCATCCTATCGACGATCTAATCAAAGTAGCTGAAGACCAATTCAATGAAAAGATCTCAAGGGAAGCCAAGACGCTCGCCGAAGCCGCCGACGCCTATCGCAAACGAAGAGGTCGACATCCTCCCCCGGGCTTTGATACCTGGTACCGATTTGCTGTCGACAAAAACGCTGTCATGGTTGAGGATTTCTTTGATCAGATCTACCACGACTTGAACCCGTTCTGGGGTCTCCCACCCGATCGCATACGCAAGGAAGCTGTCGACTACGAGATGACGATAAACATTCGCAATCATACCGCCTCGGCCGAGAGTGATTGGTTTTGGACTCAGATTTGGCTAAATATGACAAAGACCATCGAGCACCTGCTGCCTGACATGGACATTGCTCTCAATGCCATGGATGAGCCTCGCCTCGTCGTTCCCTGGGAGACCATCGACAAGCATATGGCGAAAGAGAAGGAAAGTCGCAAGCTAATTCCAGCCAAAAAGGTCCTTTCCGACTTTGGAGAATTGCCCTCACCTAAGGAAATGAAGAAGCTACCCCCTACTGTCGAGGACAAGAACTGGGAAGACACAAGTATGAGCCAACTCCCTATGTATTTCTTTTTATTATCTTCTCACTTGACAGATTACGTGCAGCTGCAAGACTTCATACTAACATGTTTTCTTTGTCTAGGCCCTTATTGGGACATTGCACGTCGAGGGTGCCCACCAGACAGCCCAGCTCGCAAAGCTCCCCTTCTTGAATCGTATGACAAAACACCTACCTTCGAATCCTCCTGGGCAACCCCCCACCTCTACCAGGGCTACGTCGCCAACTACACGCTTTCTACCCTGTTTTGCCACCAACCCGATCTCCAAGGTCTCGAAGGCATTTTCATCAAACCCTTGTCCACCGCTGCCACTAAAGTTCTCTTTCCCATGTTTGGGGGCAGCAAATTAGCGACCAACAACGAGATCTTGCTTCCGGCGCCTATGTATTGGAATGAGGAAGAGAGGTTTACAGGGGGCAATGATCATGGTGCTCCCTGGAATCAGAAGGTAGACGCTGTCATTTGGCGCGGCGTTGCTACGGGCGGAAAAAACAATGAAACTAATTGGAAGGGGTTCCAACGTCATCGCTTCGTCGCCATGGCCAACGGCACGAAGCTGTCGCGCGCCGAGGAACATATCGAGCCTCCGGTAAACTTCGAGCTCCCGAGTACGGCCTATGACCTCACCGCTCAGAAAGAGGGCCGTCTAGGTGAATGGGTGGATTCGTGGACCGACGTTGGATTCACTGACCTCTTTTGTCGCGAAGATTACGAGCCTAAACCCGAATGGGGACACTGTCCCTACACGGGTAACGAGTATGACATTTTCCTTGGGCAGCCTATGGCCGTACAATTTCGCTATAAGTACCTGCCCGATATCGACGGCAACTCCTTTTCCGGCCGGTACCTTGGCTTTCTGCGGAGCACCAGTCTCCCCATCAAGAGCACACTTTGGCGTGAATGGCACGACAGCCGTCTGGTGGCCTGGAAGCATTTTGTCCCCATGGATAACCGCTTTGGCGATTTCTACGGCATCATGGAGTACTTTATCGGCTATGAAGACAGTGTACCTGGCCGCGATAAGGTAGCGGAAAAGATCGCCATGGAAGGGAAGGCATGGGCCGAGAAAGTTTTGCGAAAAGAAGATATGCAGATTTATGTCCTTCGCTTGCTCCTCGAATATGCCCGCCTATCAGACGACAGGAGAGAAGTGATGGGCTGGGTAGAGGACTTGCGGTGATCCACTTCGAACAAGACAAATGGCCGAATAAGCTACGTTGTTGAAAGAAGTGTTTGAATTTTCTTCTGTTTATGCGTCTTCGAATCCATCATTATCATGTCTACTCATACCCCTAGGGAAGGAAGCGGAATGGGTTCCGTGGAATGTGTATATCCTTTTGTATCATACATATGGCGTCTGGTGGGGATTCCGGCTAGGCATAGGGGACGGTATTCCATTTGTTTGCATGGGGGCGAAGGGTAGAGATATGCGGCCGTGCTAGGCTACGAAGCCAGAATAAAAGCACGGCGAAGCAATGGCGAGGCTCACGGCACGGAGATTACCACCTCGTGCCGTTGAAGCGAATCATCGACAGCATACCGCAACAATCATCGACATTATACAGCAGCAGCAGCATTGTACAGCATTCATCAGCATGAACCATCCTGTATACACCTGAGGGGCATTGCATTTCTTTTGCTCTTGAACGGCGGGCTGGAACTATCTAGCATAACACCGAGATGACTGATGAAAGAAGAGGAGAAAGCAGGGCTTCTTGTGGAGGAGAGGAGAACAAGGAGGGAAAGGGGTAAAAGGGCAGGGCAGGGCACGCAGGCAGGTATCGGTGCAAGTCGAAAAGTATATTGAGAGCGGTTAGTTCAAATGGGGCGCTGTGCGGTTGTGTGGTATAACTAGGTGAACAGGGAAATCAATAAAGTTTCTATACCCAGTTGCTCCCTTCATGCGTGTCGGCGTTCCTGTTGGTAACCAGGTCAGAATGTCAGAATGATGATCGAAACATGTGGTGATATCGTACGGGAAGGACCCGGATGCTGCGAGCGTCCCCGAAGGTTAGGTACGAAGCCTCTTGGAAAGTTGAGTACTTAAGTAGGACCTAGTTAGCCCAGCGAGTGACCGATCTTTAGGTAGTACAACTCGCCAGCTCGTCTCCGAGTAAGACGACATTCGAGGCCGGCTGAGGATAACACCAAGTGGCACATCGGTTTAGCATGGACCGGTTACTTCTCCAGAGCCATGCTAGGGCGCGGGAAAGTATATGTCATCACAATCGCTGGGAGAGTGGCGTAGCATGTTGGGGTGAGATATCCAGACAGATAGTTGTTCGAGCTGACTGCTTGATTAGTCTGTCGAGGAGCGCTGCTTGCGAATCATTCGTATCGACATCGACATTGCAAATATTGACACGTCCATTCAGAGTGAGATTGGATGTGTTTATTGTACTGGGTGGAATAGCAGGGCTGCTTATGTATAGATTTCGGCCGGCGATGGTACTGTATTGTTGGATGGCGATGTCGGTGTTGATGTTGATAATAGTGCTAGGTAGTTGGCTACAATTCTCCGAAGTGAGGGGTAAATCCTTCCTTCCTGGCTGGCTGACTGACTGACCGGTGGCACACTCGTGAGAATTGTTGGCTGTTTTGCTTCTGGGTGCGGTTCCTGGCTCGTGGACTACCTGTGGCGCAGTAGCTCTCAGGGGGGGAATTGTGTATGCAGTGCTGCCTGCCCGCCTACCTACCTTCTTATAACTTTATAACAGGTCGAATATTCGGAGCTCGAAGGCTTCAAGCGAGCTTTTCCCTGAGTTCTAAACAGCTGCATATGACGAAGTTAATTGGAAATGCATTGTTCATTCAGACCCCTGGCCTTCCGGATGGCCTGGTTCGTGATACGAGAAAACTTTCTTGGACATGCATTGACGGTGTGTTTTGACTGCCTTGGTTTTCCTCAAACAATTGCACCACTCCTTTGAAATCCTGCTTCACTTCCGTTACCAAGTATGGAGAGGTTGTTCTTCTACCCCCTGGTTCCTAAGGACGCAGTGGTGGACGAGTCCCCCTCTCCCCCTCCCCCGCACCCCCTATAGTACAGATGGCATATAATACTACAGGAGATATACCCGTATCATAACCTGTATATATTCGCCCAGCCCTACAGGCCATGCATGCAATCCGGTATTTCCACCTCCCACTTATATCGAAGGAGACGAATAAATCTAGACCTTGGGGCCAACTAAACTAAGGGCCTGCAGGCTGGAGCCATATGGGCGAGACCCGCGATAACCGGGGCAGATGCTATGAATAGTAGATAGCAACCTAGGACGAAATGACGTAACTAGCAATTCGCAGGATTGAGCTCCAATCAGAAGCACCAACTGACGTTGTATGGATTGAGAATCTTGGCAGGGGACTGGGGTCAGGTTACCCAAGGGTTCGGAAACAGGCATGATGGTTGCAGACAACGCCAAAGGAGGTAACCAGTAGGGGTGGTTCTTCTTACCTCAAGTTCCCAGATGGTGACAAAGAACCTCATCATCACTATCATCATCCTTCGTATGCGCTTACCTACCTGGCAGTGCCCGGGCAGTTGCCCATGTGGTGCAAGTATGTCAAGTACGTCATCCGCACGTCAATGAGATCACCTAACTAGATCAAGGTTGAAGGAGATTAATTGCTTTGTGAACGACCATATAAACCACGAGGTGAACATAGCTAAACCTGTCATTCTACTCTTTGTTCTCTTATTACAACATACCTAAGATTCCAACACTAAACTACTACCTATACACAAGATACAATCAGCTTCTATTATAATCAAATCAACCACAGACTACCAATCCAATAATCATCATGGACGCTATCAAGAACGCTATCAGCGGCAACAAGTCCAGCTCGACTACCGGGGAGACCACCTCCAACCAGCAGTCGGCCACGGGTCAGCAAGACTACGGTGACAAGGGTAAGCCCTCTATCTACCACATATCTCAACGCGTTCCTGAGCAATCGTAAACTGACCGCGTTATTTCGTTTCTAGCTTTCAAGGCGGCTAATGACAAGGCTGGCTGGGGTCTCGACGACAAGAAGAGAGAGGGCGTCACCGATATGGGCCGCACTGCCTACGAGAAGGCCACCGGGTGAGTAACGCACCAAGCACTCCAATGCCATACCGAATGCACCGACTAACCATTCCTGCCATCCATATAGTAACAAGGTGGACGCCAAGTACTCCAACTAAGGAGTCTGCTGAAAGATGTGGACACTACTATGACATTGCTTCATCACGAAGTCCGATGTTATTCTTGGGGGAAAGGAGGTTCGCTCTATCGTGGGATGCAAGAAAAAGCATACTACACACGTTGTAATGTTTTAACGTAGCGCTTGGTTTGATAATGATATCCATTGAGACTTAGATCTCATCTCATCTTGTTGCTCATACAGTGAATTGGTACCTTGTCTCCTCCGTCCGATGTCATCGAGCCATTCCTATGTCTAGCGTGTGCCAAAACTCTGGGTACCGTGCCGGAACGCCTTGATATGCAAAGAAGCAAGAAATGAAAATCGTGGAACGCCAGCCCCCTTCCATGAGCACCCAACCTCTGGTAAGAAAGTACACTCAAGAACAAACTTCGATCATACAGATCATACAGCTTCATTAAGCGATCAATGCGGGTCCTTCTCATACAAGAACGTTCAGGAAAAGAAAACAGGCAATGCCCACTTGATCTCCACTCTCATCACATCATATCCGTCATAACAACTCAACTTAAAATGATCCATCACTACGAATCATCATAAAAGACCTGTATCGCAATGACCGTTATCCAGAGCAGGAAGATGCTGCCAATGAGTGCGAATGAAAAGATCGCTTGCCACGATTGACCTGTTTCCAAAACGATGATTAGTAAATGGCACTCCCTGTCTTTTGTCTCCTCAATTCTCTCGCCTCCAGTCTAGTTCAGTGTAGGACTTGATTCCTTTCCACAATCCTTATCCAACCAACGGCCGAGTGGGATAGTAGGGAAGGACGGGATCGAAAAAACAAGAAGAACCCCGAGAATCGGAACAACGATCTAGAACTTACATATAGACTTCTGCTCCAGCCAGGCGAGCGTCTCGGTGGTGCTGCCGGTCGGCGGGTTGCTGAACACGAGGGCGTCGCAGTTGTTGCTGACGGACCCGGAGGGGCTCCACATCTCGATGCTGACGACGATGAGCCCGACGAGCCAGAGCACGAAGAACAGGAAGGCCCCGAGGATGACGATGGACGGGAGCAGCCGCCGCTGCGAGATGAGCCACAGCAGCAGGACGATGAAGACGATCGTGAGGGACGACACCGTGATCCAGTAGGGGAAGTACCTGTTGGTTCGCATCGCACGCATGTGAGTATGATGAGAAGGGCCACGGGCATGGAGAGGGGGTCGCTTACCATGGTATGTACAGGTTCAGCTGCTGCTGCACCTGCATCAACGTCGCGAACACGCCGATGAGGCAGCACGACGCCGCCAGCATGACCAGCATCCATACGTTCAGCTGGATGGCCGGCCAGTGGTACCGGTGGATCCGGGCCACGCGCCTGGGCTCATGGTATATGTACGAAGAGGCGCCCGTGGTCGCCGATGCCGCCGCCATTGTGCTTTATGCTTTCGTGGGGTTTTAGTTGTGTGCGTGTATGTGTGCGTTGTGTGTGTTCGTCTCGGGGTGATCGGATGGAGAAGAATGCAGGCGATTCGACGATGGCGAGCTAGATTTAAGCTCGAATTGGAACGGATCGCACGCGCGCTGCCTTGGCTCGTTTGGAACGTTATCTCTCGAGTCTCCAATACGTGTCGTTGCCTTCCAATTCGGCAGCAGAAGCGTCGGACAGCTAGCTGGCTAGGTTCGTCTTGTTCGAACACCGCGTTGATACCGCTTATAATCGACCAGCCCTCTAATCGTTCCAAGAGAAGGGACGACAATTGAATCCACAAACAATGTCAAGCGGCGAGGCGACAAGACCAGACGATCGACAGGCGTGGTGGTAAGGCTGAGGGACGAGTTTCGAATCTAAGCTCTCATTACTTCTCGTCTTCCCCCTCTTCGGTCTTCTCGTCCGGCTGGTCTACCTGCCCTACCAAGCTACCCGGTGAAATGCGGATGTATGGCGAACAGCTGGCGGGAACAGGGAGGTACAACACCAGCTCAGTTACACCGGATTGACCGAGTTGGTACGTAGGTACGGGCTTTTCGCTGTCGCTTGCTTGCCCGTCTGCCAGCGCAGCAGCGGAGTGCGGAACACTTGATTGGGCTGCAGAAAGGGGAGGGGGGTCCAGATGCAGATGCCGCCGCGGGAATCGTACAGCTTACAGCACGACGAATTATACACCTTGCTTGCTTGCTTAGAACCGCGCCGAACACTCCAGTTCAGTATTGTTGGTGGTGTTGAGGATCTGGGCGCTCAACGCATGGCCATCGATCGCGTGGAGGGGCCTGGGGGTGGTTCAATCGGAGAACTTCGCTTGCTGGAGAGATTGGGTTGATTGATAGAAAAGGTCTCGAACGCGTCTGATCTGTTCACGGGTGGGAATTGGGGTTTTGCGACTGCGGATTTTGAGCAGATAAATTATCTGGGGCAGGGGTCGGTGTTGATAATTGGCGATAATCACACACGACAACGACAACGACAACGACAGCGACAGCGACAGCGACAGCGACGGCGGGGCGAGTTAGCGACACGGTCGTATGCACCTAACAGCCTACCTAGGTACCTAATCAAGGGTCACTGGATTGGATATCCCACCTTCTGTCTGCTGAGTTAACCTGCGGAAAAGTACATACATGTACTGTCTGTAAGTACAACTACGTAGACAAGCAAGCAAAAAGGATGGAAGCACACGAGGGGGGAGACGATATTTCTCTGACGTGGTTCACGGAAAACCAGGTAACTATCATAAAAAATCGCCATAAAGAAGGACATCCATTGGTACATGTGGTGACGGACTACAGGTAACTGGGTATCGCCTTTTACCAGGAGGTTGGGAATGCATCTCCTACCTGGTATTTTAAGTAGGTACTTCTATACTGACCTCATGTATGTGCAGAAGTGTATATAAGCCCACGAAGGTCGGTAACAACCTCGGGAAATAGCCTGATGGCGATCAGTGGTTTCTCTCACCACTTCATCGCTATTTCACATACAAATGATGAGCTGATTGACTATAATTATCAGCGGTCACCCGTCCAGTCGTCACAACGGACAGACAGACGGAAATGGAATGAATGGAGGTGAAGGTCAAAACGGCCTAATGGGCTAACTAGCGCATCGTTGGAATTGCTGGTGGCTGGTCAGTGGTCACAAAGTCTCCTGAACCCCAGCATGCTGCATGCTGCATGCTGCATGCCCCTGGCTGGCTGGGCTAGGTATTGTACCTACATAGGCCTGCCGTGCCTCGGCCTCGAAGATCTGCCTCATCTCCAATGACGCAGAGGGGAAGTCGTTGCATTGTCATCCATTCACTGCGTTGCTTCTTGTTCTTCTGTTTTGACAGTACAAGACTGTTATGAAGGTTTCGAGTGCTGAACTGCCGACTTGAGGTAGGTGAATAAAGCCCCAGGAACTACGAAAGTGTAAGTCACATTAACGTATTAGCCCCAAAGATCGGCCAGCCCCAAAGCTCGGCCACCTGATTTCTCATATAAAACCCAACTTTTTAAACGCGTATAACTTCGTTATACCTTAATGCATCTTTATGAAATTCATATTATATATTATTTACGATATAAATTATATAATAAGATTTTTATTTTATTTTATTTTATAAATCCCAGCGTTATATATGAAAATAACGGCTACTTGCATATATACATATGCCGCGTATATATATAACCGTATATACGGCTTTTAAATTACTTAGTTATTGGTAAGTACGTACGTATAATTAAAGAAAGCAAATAACAATTAGGTGAAACGGTTATATATTAAAGTATTTAAGGTAAGAAGAAATCTATTTAAAGAACTACTGGCGGAAGCCTGTAGTTATATAGGACTAGCTTGCTTATATAATAGCAACGCGTGCCAGCGCGTTAAAATATAACCATTATTTACTTTGTTTTTTTTTCGCGATTTAATCGCGAATTATGCCGTCGATTTAATTACATAACTTTTCATTTTTTAAATTATTATTCTTTTTTAATTCATTTTTTTAATCTTATATTAATTTCGTTGCAATTAATTAACGACCTTATCGATTTATTAAAAAACGCCTTCGTTATAGCGTTAACCGGATTATAGCTGCCATAAATCCATCGGATCTTATTTATTTCTTTGTTTTTATACGATTAACGAAAGGCTATAAGATCAATTATTAGCCGCTTTTCGTTAATGCTTTTTATTTGTATTAAGTATTAATATAAAGAAAAGAAATCCGTATAAAAAACGAACGGAACGCGGTAAAGGGTTAAACGTTTTAAGATCGTATTAATAATGTAATAAATGACGTATTCGACGTTAAAGCCTTATATTATGTTATAAATTTCGCTAATAAGGACGTTCCGAATTATTTTCTTATATTTAATAAACGATTAATGGATAATATTATTAACGACGGTAAATTTATTAGCTTAAGGCGTAAATTTTTCGTTTTTAAATACGATAACGTATTCGATTTATAAATTTAGATTTTTATTATTCGCAAAGGATTTATCGACGAAAACATATAATCGAAAATCTTAAGGGTTTAATTAAACATAATTAAATCTGCAATTCTTATTATTTATTTATTATTAAATCCGGGCGTTTAATAATTTAATTTTTTTAAGGCCAGGCTTTATATATTGGATAGCCGTAAAGTAATTAAAGGCTATTTCGGATTGGCAAATAAAAAAGATATAAGCTTTTCGGACTTTTTGTTCGATATATTTTTTAGGCATGTCCGATGTTTTGGGATTAAATAATGCCAACTTTTTAGCTTGTCCCTTTTGGGTCGTTAAAAGGCCGTTTTTTTCTAAATAAACGATTAAGCGTAAACCGTTAAAGTCTTTTGTAATTCCGTTTTTTAGGATTTTCTACGGACGCGCCTTAATATTGGCTTTAATTAATGCTTTATTTTCTTTTTTTATAAAGTCCATTATGCTAATATTAAGGGTATCGTTAATTTAAAGGCCTATTACGTCGAATAATTATTCGATACGGATTATTAATAAATATAAATCGAATAGCAAAAAATTTATGTATAGCTTTTATTGGTAATAGCAAAAATAAGTTTTAAACCAGTATATACCCGATTTAGCCAGTCCGTATAACGGCTTTATAATACGTAATATCGTTTTTTCGGAATATTTATTTTTTAATTTCGATGGCAGTCGTATAAAAATAATACGTTTTATAAACGTTTTTAATTAAATATAAGCCATCGTAATGTTTCGAATTATGACCTTTATGTTTTAATATCGTAACGTAAATATTAAGGCTATAATTAATCGTTAATTTGCCTTTTAAATAATAAGGGCATACATTATAATGGAATCTTTATCGGGATTTTTATATTTTTAAACGACCAGTCGGAACTTTTCGTAAGGGCCTAATGTGTTTTTTCCTTTAATTTCGCGGATTATCCGGAATTTAAAAATGGTAACCTTTTAATAAATGGTTTTATTATAAATAATCGATTATAATATGCCATCTTTAAATAAGGCATTAAATTCCTTTATATCCGAGGCTTTATATGATTTGCTAAAAACCACGATTTTATTTTTTGTTCGTAACTTAATTATTAAAACGCGGTTATGTTTTTTTTTTTTGCGTTAAAATAAGTTGCATTAAAGAATAATATATTAAGGTTTTTTTCCGGAATAATGTCGTAATCCGTTGGATTAAAGTTTGGTTTTGATTTAAATAATTCGATTTCCAGATTTTGGGACGGCTTTGCGTTACTTTTGGGTTGCATATATGGCTTAATATGCGAATTCCTAAACGTAAAGGTTTTTCCGGATATATTCGAAGCGATTATAACGTTTTTATCGGTAACGGCGATAACTTTATATGGACCTTATTATTTATTTTTTTTGCAATATATAAATATTTTATTGCCGAAAAGTAATAATATGGGCAACGTTTTTTGGATATTAAGGCCGTTTTTGGTATTTAATGCGTTCCGAATTAAACGTTAGGCCTTAATTTTTTTAATTTCGGCCATTGCCTTTTGGGCTGCGATTATTTTTTGGGTTTGGAACGGCATAAGCGGCGAATTTATATTAATTCTCGGATAAGCCCTAAAAATTAATAAAATAAGTACGAAACTATTTGGGTTTGTTGTATTATTTATAATTTTAACGGCTATTTATAAGCGGAATGTGCATAGGCCTTATATGTTTTTAAAAATAATCTTATACGTTCGTCGAATAGATTCGTAATATTTTTTAATCTTATTAATAAACCAATGGGCTTTTATTAGGACTTGTTTATACGTAATACCGGTAATTCGAGCTTTATTTCGGAATTTGGCGTTATCGAAATTAATGTCGGCGTCGTAAATAAGAACATTAAAAGGTTTTAAATAAATATCGATTTAATAAAGCTTAAGGGCTTTTTAGGTTTTTTTTATTAATATATTAGTTATAAATCGTATTATTTGGAAATTTATAGCCGTATCGACAATATAAAAAACGGAACGTTTATCGAAATATATAACGTTTATAATAACCTCGTAATTAAAATCCAAGTCCGGATTTTTAAGGGTAAACTTAAACCGTTAAAAAACCTTTTCTTTAATTTAGCAATAATGATAGAACTTATTAATTTTCTTAATATTTTTTGGATTAATATCGTGTTTTGCCTTTTTTAATAAGTCTTAAAACTTAACGACGAAAAAATGGTTAAAACGGATATATAAACGACGCAATTTTATTTTCGTAAAAAAGATTGCGCTGTTAAAATAAAACCATAAATGTTTTTATTTTCGATTAATAAAAACCGTAATACCATTTTTATAAATTAATTAATTAATAACGTTATTAAAATATACGCCAAATTAATTTATATTTTTAAGTAATAACAAAAACGAAATATCGGTTTTTATTATATGGAAATTAACCTATTTAAAAGATATATTAACGGTAATTATTCCGAATAATCCTATAAGTGGTCCGTTTTTAAAGCAAATATTGGCTTTTCCGACGCGATTTTTATTAAATGGCATAGGGCGGTCGGAAAATTCCTTAATTAAGGCAAGATATTGGCCTTTACTAATAATCGAAATTCGTATTGCATTTATATTTAGCATAATTCCTTAAAAAATGTGCTTAATATATCGGTTAAAAATAAAAGCCGTATTAAACTTGGGTTATTTAATAAAAGAAAACGTAATTATGTAATATTAAAAGGCTTAATTAAAAAGATATGCGGCGGTTATTTATTAATTATTATTAAATTTATAATTCGAAAAAATTGTCACGGGCTAATGGGCTTTATAGGAATTGATAGAACAAATTCCCAATTAGTATTGTGGAATCTAAAGCTAAAGAAAGAAGAAAGGAAAAGTAAATACAGGAAAGAAAGATTCGAAGGTATATAGGCAAAAGGGCTAGCCGCTAAAGGGCGCTAGCCCTTTTTTGGAAATGTACATACAACCTTTAAGCACCTTTATATACATACAGCCTGTATGTATCATAACATTATCCCCCCTTCGGAAAAAAGTCTCGTTCCGAGACTTTGTAAAAAAAAAAATAATTATTCGGCCGGAACTCGAACCCGAATGCTTTCCAAGCAGTAAAGGGATACCCTCGGATCCACCACTTAGCCGCTGTACCATTGGGCCCTTATTTAAGGCTAGGCAATAAGCAGTTTTACACATTCGGTCTTGCTTAATTTTTTTTGTTAAGACCCTTTTTATGTATTCGGGTGCCTATTTCCTTTTTTTACGGCGTATTCGTAATTAGTATTTCGATTATTAAATTTCTTTTGCGGGCTTATTATTATTTTTATGCGTTTATTTAAATTTATCGAATTCCGCGGCTTTGTGCCATTCGTTTAAGCGTAATAAGGATCCGGACTAATCGGGATATTTCTTATGGTATTTTATTAATACCAACGGGTTATTTTTAAATCCTTTAGCATTATACCATTCGGGATTTAAGTTTTAACCCTTTTATTATACTTAATATTGCAATTTACCATAATATATTCGGAAAGCGAGGATTTTCTTAATCTTCCATTCCTTTTTTCCGTTAAAATTAACTTTTTTACCCGTAGGATTATCCGGGGCTTATTTTAATAATGGGTTATTGGGATATTTTCGCAATCGGTTGGCGTAAAATACCTTAAAGCCTTTTTATAAATCCGGAAAATTAAGAACGTATAAATGTTTTTTTATTTTAATAATCGGATAATAGTTCCGTATTAAAGGATAATCGAATTTATTATTGGATCGGTCGGTTTCCGTTTTTGTTTTTTTGATAATATAAATGCGGTTTTTTGGTTCGGTTTTTTTATATTCGAAATTGGGTTTTCGTTTATATTTATTGGCTTAAATAACCATTCGTTCTTGGATTTTAAACATAACCGCTCGAGCGGTTTCCAAATATTCGTATAAAGTATCGGCAATTGCTTAGACGTTTTGTCGATTTGTCTTTTTCCGTATCGTTATTTCTTTAAAATCCGTTATTCGATATTCCTAATTAAAAAATAAAGACATATCGAATCCGCGGTTTAACTTATATGGCGCCATTTTAATTAATTCGTATAATAAAGCTACCTATATAGCATTTATTACGGGCATCGCTATTGTTCAGTTATTTTAATAATGGTTAATAAAGGGACGTAATCGTTAATTATTTCATTCGTATATGATTTCGGCCTATTCCGCGGTTTAGGAATATTTTGCCGAGGCCAATTTCATTTTAAATCCCATAATTTTAAAAAGTTCGTTTATAAAATCAAAAATAAATTAAGGACTTTTATTATTAATAACCGACTTTGAAACGCCATATACTCGAAAAGGGCCTTTATAATACATTATTACGGCGTTTTTCGTAATAGCTGCCTTTATATATGGCACTGTTTATAATTTTTTTTCCAATCGGCAAATTATTACCAATAGGTTATCTTTTCCTGTTTTATCTAAAGGCATCGATTTAAAATCCATTACGATATGCTGCCATATTCGCAATGGTATTAACAGAAATTTAAACAAGCCTGGGGCCTTATTTTTTAGATGTTTCGTAATTTTGTAAGGATAATTCTTTACGAATCGGGTTATATCAAAAGCCTAGTTAAGCTATTAATATTTTTGGCTTACTAATTATCGTATTTTATATTATTCCGAATATCCTATAGCAAATCGGGAATATATCTTTATAAGCAGTAGCGTTTTTAAGTTATCTTCGTTTGGCACAATAAATCGTTTTTAAAAGAATACAAGTCATCCATTTATCGAATATCCGTAATTATATATATAAATACCGGGATCCCTGGCTTTATTGCGGTAATGTTGCAATTAATTACTTATAGCGTTAGCTTAAAATACCTTATTTGTTAAAACTATTCCCGATAATTCTGGGGGATCGACATTCTTATTTAATGCGAATATTAATATAAATCTTAATTCCTTCCCTTCGTTTGCTAAGAAAAGGGCGCTAAAATATGTAATAGGCGTAGTATCCGTTATTGCGCCATCTTATTTACGTATTGGCTGGAATAAAGTTATTATGCGATACGCGTTTTTTTTGGCTTTTTGCGTTTTTAGGTTTTCCAATTTCCTTATAAGGGCGTTTATTAAAACATTCTTTAAATTTGGTCGATAGGTAATAACGAAATTATATTGCAATAATAATTTTGCTTATCCTGTTTGTTATAAATTAAGTAATTGTTTAATATTAAAGTATTTTAATACATAATGGTCCGTTATTATTATAAAGGAACGAAGAATTTATAGGCCTATTAATTCCGCGTGCCAGTATTATAAAGCGCGAATTACCGTTAATATTTCTTTGTCGTATATATTATAATTATGTTCCGTTTCTTGCATTATTTTAAAGAAATAAGCAACGGGAAGCCAATCGTTATTTCCTATGGTTCGCTGGAATATGGCCTTAGCCATTATCTTATCGGACGCGTTTGTTTTAATACGGGTCTCGTAGTTATATGAAAAATGGCGAAGTATCGGTATTTCGGTTATGCAACGTTTTAGGCGTACGAATGCCGTAATACGTTTATCTGTTATATAAAATAATTCTTTCTTATAGATAAGCTTTTGAAGCGGCCGAGTTATTCTCTTAAATTTACGTATAAATTTACGATAAAAGTTGCAGAATCCCAGAAAGGATTGTATTTTTTTAAAGTTAACAAGTGTTTTTTAGTCTTTAATTACCTTTACCTTTACGGGATTTATTAAAATCCCGTTGGTACCGATTATAAAGCCGAAATATTTCGTTTCCGTAATATGGAATTCGCATTTATTTAGGTCGGCCTATAACCCTATTTGTTTTAAGCGTATTAATACCTTATTTACGTATTAAACGTAATCCTTTTTATTCTTAAAGAAAATAAGAATATTATTAATATATGCGTTATAAAACTAATTCAAATAATCGAATAAAATATCGTTAATAAATCGTTAAAAGGTCGAAGGACCGTTAGTAAGTCCGAAAGGCAATATTTTATACCTATATGTTTCATATTTAATACGGAAAGTTATAAAGTCTTATATTTCCTTTTATATTCGGATCTTATAAAAGGCTTATCGAATGTCGATCTTAATAAAGATTTTCGTTTTAAAAATCTTTACGAAGGTTTTATTTATTAAGAACAAGGGATATCGGTTTTTTTTCGTTATTGCGTTTAATTTGCAATAGTTAACGCAAAAACGTAAGCCCCCGTTTGGCTTAAATGCGAATAATACCGGTACGGCCCATAATATGAAGCTGGCTTTAATAAATCCTTTTTGCAAATATTCCATAATATACTTGCAACAAATCTTCAATTCTTTAATGGACATTTTATATAACGGACTGTATTCCAATTCTTTAGGTTTCTCATTAAGTTCGATATAATGGTTTACGTTTAGGCGTTTTTATACCAACTCGTTTAATATTACCTTATTAAAAACGTCTAAATAATCATGATATTCCTTTGGTATAATTCGAACGCATGCCTTTTATAAGGCTTCCTTATTTCGGGCTAAAGGATTCGATTAAGCAGTTTTTTTGTTAGAAATAATACGATTAATCTCGTATAAGGATATATTTTAAATGGTAATAATTTTGGCCAAATATAAAAAAGCCATTGCGTTAACAAATGCGAAATCAAAAAAGCGTATTCGGTATTAACCAAAACAATTTCTTTTAAGCTTATATAATTCTTATACGTCCCGTTTAGAATATGGATTACTTTCCTTAGCAATAACTGGAAAATCGTTCATTATTTCGCATAAGTCGTCTTCTTAAATATAGGCGTTAATCTGTCGTTTTATTTAAAAGATAATTACATAAAAAAACGTTTTCGATAATAACCGTTTTGGCTTTAAAATAATCTTAAATGCAAAGGGATTAATGTCGTTAATTTTATCGGAATTGTTTTGGCGCATTTCCAATTTGCCAATTCGATTTTAAATAAGTTTTAAAATCCATTTTCCGTAATTATCGGATACGTTTTCTTTATCGATAAGAAGAATAAATGCATTTATATGCGCCCTAAAAAGTTTTTTAAGGTTATTAAGATCGTTAGGAACTTTTTTTATTATAATTCTTTTTCCCGAGATTCGGCTTATTCGGTTAAGTATTATCGTAACAAAAGGGTCGAACCTTATAAATAAAGCAAAATTCCGTCGTTTATTATTACGTCGTTTATTTTTTTGTTGCATCAATTTGTTTCGCCGTTCGATATTCTTTTCGTATTTTCGATTCGTATTAAGCAATAGGTTTCTTAAGTAATCCATTAATATATCGTAAAAGGATTTAAGTCCTTAGAAGTCCGGAAAAAGCAATGCTTAATTAAAGACAGATATATCGATTTTATAAAATTCAAATTAAATTTTTCCGACGATAATGTTTCATTTTATATCGATAATCATAAAGGATATACGGTTTAGGGATCTTTTTTTTATGCGGAATCCTAAGGCTAATATAATATTAATTAGCTATATGGCTTTTCTATCGAATTTTCCGATTCGATAAGGATTAAATCTTACGAATAACTTTGGTTTTAGGTATTTTAATATTTATTTGGCAAATTGTACGCTTATAAATAAATATCCGTTGGCTTTTATATCGGTTAAAATAAAATATACGGTTAAAAACAATCCATTAAAAATTACGTAACTAATGAATAAAAAAGGGTTACCCCTTAATATTAATCGCAAAAAATTAAAGGGTATTTTCTTAATGCCTAATTTTTTGGAAAACATTTTCTTTAAACGGAAATTTAATTCCCTTAGGATATTTAATTTTCCGATTCGGACTCCTGTTTTTTAAGGATTTTGTTTCGGTTAAACTTAAGAGCGGGCTTGCGGTAAAATCTTTTTACGAAAGAGGCAATACGAGCCTTACGGTCTTCTGGAGTTTCATTCTTTTAGGAACAGTCTCGGGAAATATATCCAGTTTATTTGCAGTTAAAGCAACGATTCTTTCGAAGAAATTTCCTAATTTCTTTTTTCGAAAGGCGGGAACGTTAAGTACCGTTTTTTCCCTAGGCGTAATTGTTACCGCCAGTTCTTATAGTATTATTGGTATTTAACTTATTGCCTTTTCGTCCCGTAATTATAATGGCAAATGAATTCTTTTTAACTAAAGGGCGGGAATTATTAGCTTGTAGAAATGCATTAACGTTTTCCGCAACTAATAAGGCGTATTGATTAAAGTCGACATTCTTATTAGTTCAAGCTATTACAAAACTGGTTTAAAGGCGCCAAACCAAACGCTTTTTAAACTTATATTTCCATTAAATCTTGGCTAGGCGAATAAAACCGGCTAATCGAATAAACTTATTCTTAAAAGTTTAAAAGTTTTTTAACTTGTCCATTTAAAGCTTAACAAAAATAACCTCGTTCTTTTCTTAATTATTCGGATTATGGTATTCGTTTTAAAAATAAGTTATTAGCGCTTTAGAAATAAGGAAAAAGTCCGGATGTTCTTTATTAAAATAAGGAAAAGTATTTTGCATGGCATTGCCCTTTAAATAAAACTTAATTTCAGCCCATTTAACGCGATCGAAAGCGAAATAATTACTGTTTATCTCTAATCGGTCCTTTATTAATTCGTACTAACTTTTAAATAATACTTTATTTTAATTAAGGTCGTTAAAAAAGTTAGGAATTACGATTTTGCCGCTTTTATCGGATCCATTAGTGGTTACGTTAATAGCTATATTAATAGCTTTAAAACGTTTCTTAAGCTAATTGATTTTATTTTGCTAATTATTGATTTCTTATTGCTTATTTTTTAAAACCGTAAAAAGGTCGGCCATGTTTTCTTTAATAGGAAAGCTGGGAAAATCCGAGCCATCCGCTGGCGCTTTAAGTTCCGTTTATTGCTTTTTTTTCTTTCGTTAAGCCACTTTTCTGTTATATTTTTCGATAAAATAATAGGCCCATTTAAAGAATTCTTTAATATTGCCTATGGCTGTTTTAATGGCGCTAATTAATTCGTTACGTTATAAATATGTTACGTATAAAGCAAAAATTATAATCTTAAATTCCATAAATAAGTTTTCGGGGCTATTTTTAAATATGTAAAAAAAGGCTAAAAGGGTTAGGTTATCGTTTATATTAGGCCAGGTTTTTTTATTTTTAACGGAAAAAGGTCGGTAAAAAACAAAAGGTCCATTAGAATTGGTTACGTATAAACCTATTAGGTACGTAATTTTTTTTTTCCAATTTTCGTTATAATCCATTTTCGCTTAAAAAAGGAACTTAAGCAATTCCTTTTTGGAACAAATCTTTTTAAATTCCTTATAAAAATCGGTTTTCATTTTTTTATTAATCTTAATATCGATCGTTTTTATAAATGCGGCACTAGCTTCATGGCGAATATAGCAAATAATATTAAATCGGCGTTATAACTCGGTATCGGATTTTTTTTTTGGAACAGCAATAATGTGCCTTTCGAGATTAAACTGAATCTTTTTTTCGGTACGTTCTTAAAGGGCGGCCTTTTTTTCGGGAATTCGGGCCATTTCGTAGCAGGGATTAAAGATTTTCGGTATTCGGGATTCGGGATTGAATCAATTAATTAATTCTTTGTATTTTTTTTTCGTTCCAATTTTAATGGGATATTTATGCCTTTCCAGGCGATAAAGCGAGTTTTAAATTATGTTACGGATTAATGGGCTTTATAGGGATTGATAGAATAAATTCCCAATTAATATTATGGAATCTAAAGCTAAAAAAAGAAAAAAGGAAAAATAAATACAGGAAAAAAAGATTCGAAGGTATATAAGCAAAAGGGCTAGCCGCTAAAGGGCGCTAGCCCTTCTTTGGAAATGTACATATAACCTTTGAGCATCTTTATATACATACAGCCTATATGCACCATAACAAAAATATGATTATGTTCCTTATTAAATTCCGAATCCGTATCGTTAATTCTTTCGTATTTAGCCAAAAAGGTAACGTAATTATTTTTTCGGCCTTTTTTGCGGTTTTTCCATTAAATACGAACGTTCTTTTATTTTTTTTCGGTATACTTAATAAACCAATAGCCTTTTTTTTTATATACCTAGCATTTACGTTTTTATATGCGAATTGGGCGTTTGTTATTATTATACCGGCCTTTTCGATTATTGCGATAATATTTGCGGTCGACGTAATATTAGCTAGGTTTTTTATCGTCGTCGTTATTATTATTCTTATTAACTAAGTATTGCCGCGATATACCTTTAAGGTTTTCATAAGTGCCGATAAATATACGGAGCTTATTAATTATATTTTCGAACCTAATAAAGGATTCGAAAAAGGCGTGTTAAAATTAAAATACGTTACGGCATATACAATAAATTGCGGCAATAAGCTATTGCTTCCTTTTAAAGTCGGGTTTTAATGCCTTTTAATATAAAAAAAGTTTATCGAGCATAATTTAAAGCATTTTTAAATTTGATTTGCCTTGGTTATTTTTATCGGCCTTAGTTTCGAAAAAGATAATCGAGGTTTAATTAAGATAATATTAAACCTTGTTTTGCTTCGTATTAAAATAACGTTTTATAGCAAAATATATATCAATAAAGCACTAATAACGGAATATATTATATAAAAAATAAATAATAATTCGTTTTAACAAAATAATTAAAAATATGACATAAAATTGAATTTAACGAATACCCGTAATATAATAAACGTCCAGAAAAAACCTAAACTTATTTTCGAAAATATTATATATTTTCCTTATATAATTGTTTTTTTTGTTTTAAGCCTTTTTAAAATGTCCGATAATAATTAATAAATATATCTTATTTTAAATTCGTATCGGCGGAATGTTATAATATATTAACTGGATTTAATTACCGACCGACATAGGAATTAATCCTAACGTAAGCAATGGTACCATCGGGAAAAAAAAACTAAAGCTTCTTAATGATTTTAAGGGACCTAGGAAATCGGGTGGCCTTTATTTTTCGTTTAGGCGTTCGGAAAAAAGGTTTGGTTATTAATTAGGTTTTGGTAAGGGTTAATATTTTGGGATTTAAAAGTGTCCTAAAAGAGGTATATACGAAAATCCAATTTATAATTATTTTAAAAGGGGCATGGTTTTTTTAATTAAGTCGTTCGTTTCGACCGTCGAATACGGCGGTACGTAAGGGTTTTTTTATTTTGACATATAAAGGGCTTATGAATTATATGCCGTATTATAACTTATATATAAATAATTAGGATACGGAGAAAATCCTATTAAGGAATATCTTAATTGGATTAGGTATTTCGGAAATAATTAGCCATAATATTTTTAAAGCGACGGGGGCGGTTGTTATCGGTTAAGGCGAAAATTAAGGCGGAAATCGATACGTAAGCCTGAATATTGGTTAATACGGGGATTAAGGCGTTAATCCGAATGGTTAAAGTTTTTTTTAAATCCAATTGATAATCCTTAAAAGCTTTGGATATTAAAAATTCCAAAGGCGGACTATTAATTCGGGTCGAATTAAAATTGGGTTTAAAATATAAAGCGGCGCGGCAAAAGCGGGTTATAAAATAAAAAGAAATTAAGTAATTCGCTTATTGGTATATATAATAACCGGGGGCGAATTTGGCTTTAAGGACGTTCCGGGGGATATACGGTTTTTTAATCGGTTTCGATTATTAGCGTTTTTTATGCCAATGCGTTAGGCCATTTGGCTTTGGCTGCTTTTAATTTCCTTATATTCCAAATAGGAAGTATTTTCGTAATAACGAAATCGGTAAGAGCTTTATTAAATTTGGCGTTACCCTTATTAACGTAAATCCTTTATTATATAAATATATTTCTTAAATTAATCCGTAATAAAAATGGCATCATTTTAAAGTTTTTTATTATAAAGCCTTATAGCCGGTTTTAATAATTTTCGAACGTTTTTTTGAATATTCGGACATTAAAAATGCTTAAATCCATATTTTCGAAATCGGCCAATATTATTAATATTTATATTAATTTTTAACGGTAATTTATTATATCCGAATCGAATTTTTTCTAATTAATTATTATCGAATTAAAATGATTAAGCATTATTATTAAGCGATTCGTAATAATAGAAATTAACTTTAATAACCGTATTTAAGCTTTTGAAATAATAGGGTCGATTTTTGGAGAATTATTAAAAGGGTTTGTTTATATATTACTGGTAGCACTTTAGGCCGAGGTTTCGGCTTATTTATATTTTAATATGGCTATTAACGAAAATAACAATAAAAATGGGATTCGAAATATAGGCATATAAAAGTAAAAAGAAATTGCAATATTATTACGATGTTTTTAATATTATAATAATAACTTTTTCATTTTGCCAATTTGTATTATTAATATTTAGTAATACTAATTAATGTTAGTAAATATATACGTATAATTAAAAAAAGCAAATAACAATTAAATAAGACGGTTATGTATTAAAGTGTTTAAGATAAGAAAAAGTTTATTTAAGGAACTGCTAGCGGAAGCTTGTAATTATATAAGACTAGCTTGTTTATATAATAGCAACGCGTGTTAGCGCGTTGAAATATAACCATCATTAGTATTAATTTTATATATTTTTCTATAAATATGTATTTAAAAAGCAATATAATCATTAAGAATTTACGTAAATTCATAAAGTATTCGTAAAGTTATGAATTTTTAAAGTATTATGACTAACGTAAGAAATTAGGTGGCCGAGCTTTGGGGCTGGCCGATCTTTGGGGCTAATACGTTACGAAGTTTCATCACACCTTCCAGCCAGCGGATTGGCACCGTTATTATACCAGTCTCGCACAAAAAGCATGTTCAACACACCACCAGAGGTATGTGTCACGTTCTTAATACATAGTTGCCTTGTGTGTGCATCCTTAAGCGGCCCTCTCGAGCGTGGACGCACTCTCTTGTTATTCTCTGTCACCGAGATCTATATTGGAAAGGGGCAGCAGCACGAATTTTTGTCCCGTTATCTCTTATTCCATATTAACTTTTTGCCTAGGCATACTAGGTACAACCCCTCTATAGCAACGACTCTCCCAACGCGCACCGCACTATCGAGCTTCCCGCCCGCAGCGTCTCGTTGGCCTCGATGTCCTTGTCCGTCGCCAGCTTCGGGTTCACCTCGACGAGGTCGATGGCCACCAGGTTGCCCGTCTCGTGCACGCTCTCGCAGATGTAGTCGCCCTCGCGCAGCGTCAGGCCGCCCCGCACCGGCGTGCCCGTGCTGGGCGCCCACATCGGGTCGAGCGCGTCGACGTCGAACGACAGGTGGATCGGCGTGTCGCCGATGTACTCCAGCGCCATCTCCATAATGCGGCCGATTCCGTGGCTATTATCCAGAAGTCAGATATTAGTCATCGAGAAGAAGAATGAATGATTGAATGGATAGACCGCACAGAACATGCATAACGGTGGGGTGTTGGGTCAAGCCAGGGAGGGTTTACTTACCGGTCAATGTCGAACATGCTGAAGGCCTTGATGCCGTTGTCGCGCAGGATCTTCTTCTCGCCCTTGTCGACGTCGCGCAGGCCGATGTAGACGAGCTTCTTGACGTTGAGGCGGTGCTCGGGGCCGAGCCAGCCGAAGACGTCGGGGTCGGTGGCGAGCCCCGTCACGAAGCTGACGGGCATGCCGTGGACGTTGCCCGAGTCGCTCGACTCGGGCGTGTTGATGTCGGCGTGGGCGTCGACCCAGATGACGGCGACCTCGCGGCCCAGCCGCTCGCGCACCGCCTTGGCCGACCCGGACACCGTCCCGATGGCGATCGAGTGGTCCCCGCCCAGCGTCAGCACCATCCGCCCCGCCGCCGCGTGCGCGTGCACCTGCTCGCTCAGCCGCTGCGTCACCCCGCTCACCGCCCGCGGGTTCTTCATGTTCCGCACCGGCGTGTCGTCCTTGCTGTTGGCCAGCAGGTCCGCGTTCATGTTCACCAGCTTCTCGGCGTTCGCCGTCGCCAGGTCCTCCTCCGACAGCACCCCCTTGTCCCCGTGTAGCTCGTAGTTCAGGTCGTGCCGCAGCGACTGCAGCAGGCCCGCCTTGATCAGCTCCAGGGGCCCATTGTCGACGCCCGCCTTGCCCTGTACACCGCTTCGTGTCAGTATGGGTGTGTATGTCCGTGCATGTGCGTGTGTGCTTCTTTGCTGGAAGGGACATGTGGTGGGGTGAGTGGAAAGCTATTCTCGTACCTGGCCTCCTGCAAAACCCACGGCTACGACACCGAGCTGGTCGGGGTGGGCGAGGAACTTGGGCTTCACCATGGAGGTGC
Organism: Diatrype stigma; assembly: GCA_022225965.2. Taxonomy (NCBI): domain Eukaryota; kingdom Fungi; phylum Ascomycota; class Sordariomycetes; order Xylariales; family Diatrypaceae; genus Diatrype; species Diatrype stigma. The sequence goes on along the minus strand of JAKJXP020000021.1, from coordinate 35,566 downwards.
TCATCTTGTCGGCTGGTTCTTGATGTAGTGTAGGTAGTAGTTGGTTGGTAGGAAGATAAGCAGGTCGTATATACGAAGTACAAGAAGGTTCGTAGGTATAAGGTATGAAAACGAGCAGGTAGGTTGGCAAGTACGCAGTAAAGCTAGCCGCCCGTACTTTCTTATATATTAGTAAAGAAAGCAATGTCTTAGGTAGTCGTAGTGGCTTTCCTTGAACCGATACGTAACGCGAGGTCACAATTCCCCTTCTTTGGTCGTTCAAAGGCGAGCTCGGCTTTGATCTTTTTTGGCTTTTGGAGGGGCTACTCTACCTAGCAGCCTAGCAGCCTAGCAGCATCATCTGCATCATACCTATGCGCTAATAACCCCCCGTCAGGTCAGTCAGGTCAGTCTGCCCTGCCACCCACGGCCACCCCTCCCTGGCCTCCCTGCATGGCACTTGCTGCAGCATGGCCGCTTCGGCACAGGGATTGGCTGGGCGCTGCCACGCTGGGTCGGTCGCGGTTGGTCGGCGGAATACAACCCACACGGGGGTCCTCGATCGGCAACAGGCAGCTTCTAAGCAGACTAGCCCTCCTGCTAACCCTGTTCTATCCGCGCTGCTGCCCGCGTCTGTCTCCCGTCTCTAGCTGGGTAGCAACGACATACATAGGCCTGATAGGCTCTGCTGGTCCTGCGGCACCTTCCAAGTAGCCATCCAGCCAAGTGATCAGTTCCTGCGCCAGCTCTTCCCAATGTTTCCTTCCGTTTTCTAGAACCCGAGCTGCTCCATATAAAGCGGCTATTCATAGATGCTTATCTTAGACTGATTGAATTTGATTTGATTTGATTTGGTTCGGTCTTAAGTAGTACCTATAAAGCTACTCAAACATCGCTCGCTCCAACAGCAACAACGTCTTGTCTCCCTCAGGCTTACGAGACAATCCTGCTTGGCACTGTGGCACTTACGTACGTCGAAGACCTCGAAGAGGCCGTCTTGAGCCGAGCAGCCCCGAGATTACCCACCGCCTGAATATCAGATCCATCGCCGGTATCTTATCTCCTGCCGTTAAGTGTTAGATCCGTCGCGTGCGATTGCCGTTAAGTGTTAGACCTGTTCAGTCGTCCGTCCGCGCTGCTCTCGTCCCCGGTCAGCTTTGCCGTTAAGTGTTAGACCCTATTTCAGCTGCATCGCGAGCCCCGGCCAGCTTTGCCGTTAAGTGTTAGAACGACCACCTACTACGTGCTACTACCACGTAGTAGCCCCCGACGCTCAATGCCCATGACTCGTTATTAAGTAACAGGAATTCGAAAATCCCTTCTTCCTGTTACCCACTTCCTAGCCCCTCCCTTCCGCCCAGTTTCATTTCATCCTGCCTGCCTGCCTGCCTTTCACCCCTCGACCCTCACACCGCCGCTGGCAAATCCGTTCCACGGCATCTGGATCGGCCTCTAGTTATAATCGGGGCCAGCTTTCTGGAGAGAGGGGAAAGGGGGGGATGCACTCGGCGATGGATGATGCATGGAGGTGCCAATCCCTCCGGAATAACTGACCCCGCCAGTTCTAGTTCGAGATACACCGCAGAGCATTGAGCACCATCCGGACCATTGCTCGCCAACAACATCCAAGCGAGGGCGGGATACGATAATTTTGCGGTGAGGAAGCTGAATGGCATCTTATATGTCGCGATTATTGTTCCGTCGTCACCCTAATCCCTCATTGCTGCTCTATCAGTAGCTAAGCAATGCATGCGAACTGAATGTAGCCTTTCTTTCTCAATGATTGATAGAATGTCTGACAACAAATTGACTGCCATAACTGAATGTCTTCCGCCATATTGAGTGCATAGCAATAGTTAGGTCTGGGTCGAACCAAGAGTGGCAGTATAGAACAACGGTCCTTGTTCGATGTATGCTCGTAGGACTATCAAACTCTAGCTCGCATAACACGTATCCAGGTGACTGACTCCCAAACGATGTTGCTACAGTCAAGATTACAAGTAGCTCAAATGTATTGACTTTCGCAGAAAAGGGTACTCGAATTTGTGTACTAGGAGACAACCAGGGAGCGCAACTCTTCCATATCAGTCACATCGGGCTCAGAGATGCGCAATGCCTTTTCATCCGCTACATCGCACGAAAAGAGCTAGGTATTGTCAACTATAGTATTCTTCAAGTAAACATATCCGAGGCCGGTATAGAAAGCTGCTCCTATTTGGGCGAACGATAACTGATAAGACCCTTCCAAGGAAACTTCAACCTCATGCCATCCACCTGTATACTCAATGATCATATGAAATCTTGAGTTACTTGCCTCATTATAAGCAATAAGCATCAGTAAACGTTCCCGTCCCTTTTAACAGTGTAATGATCAGATCCCGACCAGTAGCCAATGAGAAAAGTGGCATCGATAACAAGCGAAAAAGACGAGGCTGAATCAAGCGAGGGGGTCAAGCCACCAACACGACTTGAGCATGCTCAATATTCAAGCAAGGGTACTAACCGTACGTTTGAATATAAGGATCTCAAAGCGCAGCAAGGCCGCCACTGCTATCTCAGAAACAATATGTGAGTTCTTGCGGCTTCCTTATGCAATATCTCTCCCGGTCGATTAACCAAGCTTGCTTAGATCCTGATGTTGTAATTACGCTATTATATATTACCTAGCATCTTTAAACTGGTGATACATTTCGTTTGGCCATCAATTTACCAATATGGATTTGTGATGTAAGGCTCTATGATGTTAGCCAAGGTTCTCGAATCATAATCCCCTAGCTCCGACTCAAAGCCCATCATAACGGTATCCCAATCTTCCTGCGCCATGGGTAAACTGTAATCCATGTCTATCGGTTCCACAGGATGCATATCGGGTCTAATAGTTGGCCCATTGGGAGAACAAGCATCATCAAAAGCTTGTCTTTGCTGTTCTTGATGAAACGAGGGGGCCCCATACGCGTTTGATACTATGAGGCCAGCGATTCGACTGAATCTATCACAAGCATCATGCATCTTCTTTATGGTAGGAGAATCGTCTGCTACTGGTGCTAGGACCGACACTGCCGAGGACAGGAGAGCAACATCCTCAGCAGAGGTTGTAGCAATAGCGTTTCCTGCCAATACAATAAATGAGACAAATGGCACTAGCGACAAGACCCTATCAGGGGGTCAGCTTCAGAAGTAGTCATCAGACATGTCCACGAACTTACACGTTAAGTACAATGCGCCATCCCTTAGGTGTGATTTGCATCATGTCATTTCCCACCTTGACGAGGGTCGACAATGCCATACGCGCGGCCTCTACGCATTCGTCTGCGCATTGCAGCGGATGGGCTTGGGCGGAGCTAGGCGGGAGTATTCGATATACCAGGGTGAGCAGAGAATGCAACCTCAGCTCCATGATTGAAATGGCGTAGCCATGCATGTCATCCCAGCTTGGATCATTTCGATTTTCCTTGGATTCATATCTAGTCAGCAACATCTTGGGAACACGCCATGCGGGATGAAGACTCGCACGTACCGATACAGATCTAACGGTCTCTTGGATACCCCTGATCCGGGAAGCGAATGTTCTCACATGTTCGATACGGACAGACTGCGATGCGCGCTGCGCCGACGCGGAGAATAGATCTTGTTGGATTTCGCCGGTCATAACAGCGTAGTCAAGGAAGGCACTATATATACTATTAGACAGACCTTACGTTAGCTACACTGCATTGTTCGACCCCACGATTAGACCCCAGAGAACATACCGGCCGTGAGCGGTAGTTTCGTCGAGGAGACAGATCCGGAAATTCGAGGTCACGTCGTATTGGTGAATGACGGGAGTCCTGCCGCACGTTATGGCCAAGCCTTTATCCCACGCGTAGATGTACCAGAAGACCGTGTGCTTGAAGACGATATCCGGGCTATCCGCCTGGTTCGGCAGGCGATGCAACCCCAAGTCCAAACACGCTCTCGCAGCACCGCTCATGAGCCGCCATGCGATCGTGCTGTGTCCCCTCTTGACGTAGAAGGTTCCCTATGGTCGAGCTGGTCAGAACCGGCCCTCTACCTACTATATCACCTTAAGTTCAGGGGGTAGATATCAAACGTTCACGCAAAGGCGTGTCAGTGCTGGCTGGCTTTCCACTCACCAGAAGCGCCAGCGCGCGGCACGACGCGACGGACGGCTCGGAGCACAGGCGCAGGCTCTGCAGGGCGGCCTCGGCGTTCGCCGCCAGCACGTGGACGTGGGAGCGCATGTCTTCGACGGCGACGCCCATGCGCGCGCACGAGGCCCGGCCGATGTCGATGAAGAGGAAGTACAGCCCGGCGTTGACGCAGATCCACACCGGCAGCGACACCGGCCGCGTCGCGAAGTACACGTCCCGGCACATGTCGGAGAACTCGTCCTCCTGGATCAGAGGCACGTCCACGAAGAACCGCTGCTTGTCCGTCTTGGTCAGCCGGAGCAGCCGGAGAACCACGTCCATCGGCGGCAGCGGGATGCTCCCGGATCCCACGAACTCGTCGCCACTGCCACTACCGCCGCCGCGGTCATGGTCGTGGTGTTGAGTACCCACTCCCGGCTGGCGGAGCTGCGGGGTAGCAGCAGAAGCGGCAGCAGAAGCAGCGCGCTGGTGGTCAGGGATGCTGTACTCGCCCCCCGGTGCCACGCCGCGGAGCAGCTCTTGGACCTTCTGTGGGGGCAGTCTCGCCGCCGATGAGGCCGCCTTCTCGTGCATGAGCTCGGACGCGGCGAGGGCCTCCTCCAGCGCGCTCTTGACCTGGTGCACATGCGACTGGAACGAGGAATCGCCGTTGTAGCCCTCGTTGACGCTCGACAGGCTCGGGACCAGCTCGTCGATAACAATGGACCGCGGCGTGTGGTATGCGTGCGGAGCGTGCTGGTCCGTGAATGACGACGCTGGTGACGACGCCGTTCCCACTATTGATGGTATCACTGTCGCTGTCGTCGGACGCGGACTTGGACCTGGACCTGGTGGAAGATCAGCAGCAGGCATGCCGCCGAGGTCTTTACCGCCCTGGCTGCCCAACGTGAGCGACTGGAGCATCATCTTGACTTCGGCGAGCTGGCGGTTGACATCCTGCATGGCATCTTCGTACTTTGAAGACAGCAGCACACGCTGCCGCTTCTCGGAGGCCCCCCCGGTCGTCCGGCAGGCAGCTTTGAGCGTCACGCAACTCGCACATGGCGACTGTCTATCACATTTGGTCTGTCGGGGGAGTTAGCATGCACAAATTCTATAAAGTCGACATCAATCGATATGATATTCGTCACCTTTCGGGCCTTGCAATTATCGCACTTCAAACCAGCCGGCGTTAGTATTGATATATCAGTGTGGGAGGGTTGCGGAAACCGGGGAGTATCGTCTCGAAATGGAACTTACTGCTGGCCTTCGGTCAAACGAGAGAGTGTTTCCTATTTGGCTCATTTCATTGTTCCCTCCCCTTTTTCGCGGAGTATACTACTGCAAAAGGAAGAAGGAGAAAAGAAGACAAGAAAAAGAAAAAGAAAAAAGGGCAAAAGAAAAAAAGAAAACCCTGGCTGCCCCGGTGTCCTTCAGGTTCGAAAGCACAGGCGTCAAACCTCGGAATAGAACTGGCAGTTCCAAAGCTTCCAACGACTGGTTAACACTGGTTGCCTAGAATACTATCGGATTCCGAGGCCCCGGCGATTGCTTTCGCCTGTCAGCTCTTGACTCGAAGGGGTGAAGAATAAGTGGACCATGCCATCATATGTCATGACTAGGGTGCCACGTATGAATGGAAAGGGGCTGTGCATATATAGTAACTATAGACAACACATAGGAACATGGAAAATAATGACGAACAAGTATAAGGATAATCACCAGGAGCGAATCCGGAAAACAGTTCGATTAGTAAGATATATATAGTCTAGTTATTAAAGAAGAAAGTTACTACATAATACATAATGAAGAGGGTGAAGGGGGACAGCATCTGTTGGCTCCACTCGACGTAAAACCACCTATACAGTTGTGTGACTCCAAAGCAGAGCCACTGATATACATTAACAGTACCGGAGGTTCCCGGTTACCTCATTCCATACTCCCACGATTCTTGATATCTGTCACGGTACAGAATACAGGGGCTATACCGCTACACCACAAAAGTGGAAGTGTTGTGAGCTCGAGAACTCACATTCCTGTATTGCCATATGTACCCTTGTGCCCTATGAGGTGCGACCGTACGGGGGCCCAATCCCGTACCGTTACAATACCAATGCGAGCTTAGGAGCTTGCATCAAGATACCCTCGAGATCTTGAAGCCTCCTGGGACGCGCTTCTGGAATACCCCGGTCGGATCATACGCGGCGGCTACGTCTCGAATGTGCTGGATGTTCTTGGAGCCATAGGTTCCAATGGGATCCTGAAACGGATACGCGTAGTTGAGGTAGATGAAGTCCATGGCCCCATCCATCGACGTCGAGATCTCTTTGACCTGGGCCGTGAACTGCATCAGCCACGCCTGGGCCACTGCGAACTCCTTGTCGGTTGCGTTGGTGAGAGCAAGGCCCGTGGTGAACATGATGGCGTTGTTCGGGACCTCGTCTAGCCCGAGCATGTTACCTCCACGCTTCTTACCGATAGCGGCAATGTAGGTTGGAAAGGGCTGGAGGAACACAATCAACCGCACTTTCATCGGATCAACCAACTGGTCGAGATTTTTGGTGAAACTTCTGGTAAGCTCAACAACACGGCGGAGGATCTGCGGGTCGTTATTGAACGTCAACGTCGAACCGGCATTCCTGGAGACGTGGTTAGCTAGGCTCATGCAATGACTTGCTCTCATCAAGATAGCTTTGAGTAACCTACTTGGTACCATCAACGATCTGTGAACCGGCTGCAGCTTTTGCCATGCCCATCGAGGTTGTGGTTGCCGACAAGGCCGGGAGCTTCTTTAAAGGGTCGAACGCAGTCGTGACGTTCCCCGCGCCCGCAGTATTGACGTAGATAGTGGTCATGGTGATATCAGCCGTAGCCGCGGGCTCATAGTTCAGAAGGGTCACGAGGGAGTTGTCGCCGAGGGCCTCGTCCTGGTTGGAGAACCCGACGGCAGCATCGATCACCGCGTCGGTGTAGTTGGAGCCGAAGGTCCGCAGGTCGTAGTGCAGCGCGCGCGAGGGCAGGGCCTCCATGTCGTAGCGCGTCACGATGCCGAAATTGCTGCTGCCCCCCTTCAGGGCCCGCCACAGATCCGCGTTCGCCGTGCTGTTCGCGTTGACGACGGTGCCGTTCGCGAGAACCACCTCGTAGTTCACGACCGAGTCGCAGCCGAGCCCCATGCGCCCCGAGAAGAACGAGATGCCGCCGCCGAGGAGGAACCCGCCGACGCCGACGCCGCCGTCGCGCCCGCCCGCGACGACGACGCCCTCCTCCTCGAGGTCGGCGTAGACCTTCTTCCACCGGCCGCCGGGCTGGATGCGGGCGAGGTTGGTCTCGGCGTCGTAGCTCGACGAGTTCATCATGCTCAAGTCAATGGTCACGCCGCGGTCGATGTTGTTGGATCCGGCGTAGCTGTGCCCCCCGCTGCGCACTGCGATGTGCCAGTCGCCCGCGCCGCTGTCGACTTCGACCAGGGCTGTCAAGGCCGTGGCAACCTCTTCCGTGGTGTACGGCAGGACAAGGCAGTACGGCCTCTGACGGCCGTTCTCCGCGGGCCAAGTCTCGATTTCGGCCTCGTAGCCCGGATCTGCCGGGAACAGTATGCGGTCCCGGAGGCCGGCATCTTGCAGGGCATCGCACTGCTTGGTGTGAGTAACGACCTGAACGTGCCACTCCTGGTAGGTGGTAGGGTTCGAGGGCTGCATTGATACTTACAGCTGAGATTCCGCTGCTTGCAATCTTCTGACCATATGGCTCCGCTGCCGCGACTGATAGCCCACCGAGAGCGGTAATAGTAGTAATCAGAGCTCCGAACATGATGAGACTTCTAGATAGGTAACAGAACTGCACAAATTCTCGACTTAGGAAATTATATTGTACGAATTTCCCGGCGCGCTGTTGTGGGAGGTAGTGAAGACGATGTTGGAACTACATATCAACTGGGCCAAAGCTGGTCTCTTATAGAAACTCAATATCATTCCCGTGTCCCTCGCTTCGTTCGTAACTACGTGGACCAGTGCTGTCGTGGCCCTCGGCCGGTGTGTGGTCATTCCTCGGGCCCGCGGCAGCGGTGGAGTCTGTGGGTTTCCCAGGCTACCTACGGAGGCCTAGGACCCGACAACAGGCAGCGGGTGGAAAAGAAGCTGAGCCACCCCCGGGGCCTCGGGGCAGGCTTTGGGAATCAAAAACCCCTGTTATGTGCTGTAGTGCATCGTGTGCTGATGTGAGAGGCTGGCGCTGAGCATATAGGGAACTGACCGTTCAACCCCTGGTTCAGCGACAACGATTGCTGCGCCTGATATGACATTTCTGCATTATATGATACGCACCTAGGGATGCTTCAGGACTTGCAAGACAATATGAGACAGCTTTCTACCTGGAATTAGGCTTTTTAGTAGAAGTCCACATGACCAGAAACCTTGCCAAAATGTTGGGATGATCGAACCGATGTCTTTATTCACCCCAAGCAGTTGCCACTCTACAATTGCGAATTGGTAGCGCCGAACTGGCATGGACGTTAGTCTAATTCATAGCTCTCGATGTCAACTGTCAAGTGGTAATCAATGTCTCCGCGAAAAGCCATGAGAGCATAGGCTACAAAAGTCGACGAGTGCCTCAGTAAGCACCGCTCCCGGGCAGACGTCCTCTATTTGCCTGCTAGTAGAGAAAGAAAAAAGAAGCAAAAAAAAAAAAAAAACAAAAAAAAAAAAATAGGCTGGAAGCTGCCGATCAGCAGGAGCTGCAGCGGTAGTTAATAACCGAGCTAGCTTACACTCGAGCGACACATCAATCAGACCATCATGAGTACAGTAGGTATCGCGTGGATGCTCAACTCTGCCGCCCTTGGTATCACCTCCCCTTAAATACAGGCTTCCTCTTCTCCTTGAACGCCTGCAAGGCCTCATTCCGATCCTCGGTGTTGACAACGCGCTCGTACATGGCGTTCTCGACCTCCTCCCGCGCCCAGCTCACAGCCTGCAGGGCGGCCCTGACGGCGACCGGCCCGCCCTCGCAGATCTCGCCCGCCATCCTCACGGCCTCGGAGAGCGCGGCCCTGCGGGCGCGGGCGAGGATGCCGCCCTCAGCGCCGTCCGTTTCCGCCCCTTTCTTCTCACCACCACCAGCAACAGCATCGCGCTCGTCCTCGGGCACGACCTCGACGAGGCGGTCGGCGAGGCCGATGAAGTAGGCCTCGGGGGCGGAGACCCGGCGGCCGGTCAGGATCAGGTCGCGGGCGCGCGGCAGCCCGACCAGCGCCGGCAGCCGGTACGTGCCCCCGGCCCCGGGCAGGATGCCGAGCCGCGTCTCGGGCAGGCCCACGGCCGCCGTCGACGCCAGCACCCGGAAGTGCGTCGCCAGCGCCAGCTCGAGGCCGCCGCCCAGCGCGAGCGACGCCACCGCCGAGATGGTCGGCACGGGCAGCGCCGCGAGCGACGAGAAGGTGCCGCGCAGGGTGGAGAGGAATTCGGCCGTTCTTTTTTGAGGGGAATGGGGGGCGGGGTTAGCGCGGGTATTGGTGGAGATTAGTGCTGATAGTCGCAAAGCAAGCAGTGTAGAGAAAGGATATTGATTATGCAGAACTAGAAATCGATTCGCAACAGCGAAGAAAGGAGTTGGGATGGAAAGGGGAAGGGGGAGGGCTCACTCTTCCGGCGTGAAGCCTCGCCGCTCCTTGAGGTCGGCGCCGGCGCAGAAGCTAGCGTCGACGGCGCTCGCCAGGATCAGCGCGCGCGTCGGGCCCTTCGCGTCGGGGCCGGCGGCGCCCCCGAAGCGCGTCGGCGGGGCCGGCAGCTCCTGGCCGTCGCTCGTGTACTGGGCCTGGACGTCCTCGACCTCGGCGCGCAGCGAGGCGAGCAGGGCCTTGGAGATGGCGTTCCGCGCGCCCGGCCGGTTGAGCTCGAGGATGCGGATGTGGCCGGTGTTCGCGGTCGGGAGGTTCGTCACGCGGATCAAGGGACCGGTGGCATCGCTGGAGTAGGAGCGGCAGCAGCGCCGCGCGAGGAACGTGGTCTGGCGGCTCAGCCGTAGGAGGTATAGGCGTGGTGGCGGCATGGTGGGAAATGATATTGTTTAGGGGGGGGGGGGGGGGTTGTAGTGGTTAGGTACCTTAGTTGAAGCTGGGTGAAGCCATTGAATGGCTGTAAGAGTTAAGCTCCAATTGACCCATCCGGATATCCGCGGGCTTCCCGTTTATCGTCGGCTCATAACCAAGCGGACTTGTGAGTGGGACCATATTATGATGTCATGTGCTGCGAAAGTGCATAGTAGGTTAACTAGTGCATAGTACCCAAAAGTACCCAGACTCTGGCTACTCTTTCTTAGGCGTGGGGTGTCTGGTTACTTTTGCCCACCACCTTCGTAACGAGTTGCCTTTTGCACCCTAATTATAGAAACAAATACTTACTCTTATAGTCGAGAGCTTGTTAAACGCATTGGTATCACTGTTCCCAAGTAAAGCGACTTAGTTTACCGATTAGCATTTCTTTGGGCTGGAGAAGCTGATCATCGATCAAGCTCTGACACTTAACGGCCTTGATCTTGAGGCTAATCTGGGTGAGAGACACACACTAACACTTCGCCAATTCACGAAGCACTCACTAGTAACCATAACTTCCTGGTGTCAGTGTGTACACTCCTTCTTCTTACGGTATTACTGCTGCTTCTAGACAGGATCATGTTCCCGAACAACGTCCTGCCTGTCGAACGAGCTGTGGGTGTGATCAATGAGGAGAGTTTTATAGAACCTAGGTTGCCTAGTTGTCAAATTATGCATGTATAGTTGGATTTTAAAAGCCCCTATTATGTTTGAGTTTTTCAGGCCACTCATATTGTAAGGCGAGATTCTGTGTAGTTTGACAGACCGGCACCGGCTCGCTTCTCCAGCAGAATAATACCATTTCCCCTTGCAGTAAAAATGGGTATGTGTGCATCAGAAGTACCGAGAACAATAGACCGGTGCCGATCTTGATGTGAACATGGTTGAACGTCCAGCTCATAGAGAGTATTTTGAACATTAAATTGGCGCTAGAGGCTGAGAATTTTCTAGTAAATTCAGTGGGCGTTTTATAATCGGTTTCGTGAACTCTATAGCCTGAACGACTACCAAAACGACCAGATGAGGACGAAGTGGCCTACCACCTGGAGGGAGTATGCCGTGTTACTTGACAGTGAACGACAACCCAGTGGTTTAGTGGAAGGTAAAGTTGTTTTTCTAAATTCTGGTGGTGGGTTAGTAGGTACGAAGTCATACCATATCCTCAAAAGCCAGCATGATTCGTCTTTGACAGCATCACGCATAACCCTATTAATCCCAGATCGCGAGATGCTTTCTACCGTATGTAGCTTTTCTAGCTAGTAGGGTTATCGATATCCAGTGACTTAGGATACCTATGATGAATTAGTAGGTGATAGCTAAGTGTTGTTCGTCTCTTGTAGAAAGCTGTGCGCTAGGCCCCTTTTCTCCGCCCCTATCCATCTCCCCAGACATTCAATGGCGATACCTACCCATATACCACTCCGCGCATCAAATTAACTTCACCCCAGAAAGGCTAATTTCCACAACACATCAAGGGCGTTTGCGAATTTGAAAGACTCCATCACTTCCAGTTTCCCAATCCCACGTTCGCCCACGCCGGATAGCAATCGTCAATTCAACAGCCCAACTGCAGGACTTGTATCTAGAAACCCGTTGCACGTTTCAAGAAACTCTGTCTTCCAATGCACAACTTTTTCAAATCTTTAAGTTGTTAGATCCCATTGCTGTCAGACGCCAGTTCGGTCGGGCCGGGCTCAAATCTTCAGCACCTCTCGGTCGCATTGGCGCACGAAGACGCGCACCGTCTCTCATTTCAAAATACCACGCGAGACTCATCACAATCGCATATCGTGTCTCTTCTAAGCATATTCCTGCCAATCACATACGGATAAAATTTGCTTTCAAGGTTCAAGACATCCTTTTATTTCTTTTCACGAGGATCTACCTCATCATGGAGTCTGTTCACACTCCCACGAAGGAGCCTGTATCAGACTCAACCGTGGAGAGTTCATCCGATTCGCATAGATGGAGAAGCAGCACAGCCCCCCCTGAGAAGTCTACCACGTTGTCGGGCGACAATGAGGTAAACGGCACTGGCCGCTCTCATCGGACTGCATCCCCAACTTATACGCCCCCTTCGCCTACTACCACACGAGAATCAACACAGTCCCAGAACGGCTCTTCGTACCACCTAGAAGTGGCTCAGGAGGGAACCCAAAGCCAGGTGCCCTCCAACGAGGAAGCCGAAGAAGGGGAGGAAGCCGAAGAAGAGGAGGAAGCCGAAGAAGAGGAGGCAGAACCGGCCAGCACTACCGCTGCCCAAGGCTCGTCTAACCAGCCTTCCAGCGTCAACTCACAGACAACACAACGACTGGCATTCTCTCTGGGTACCATTGATATAACCCAGCATACTTCGTCGAACGTCATCGGTCCCATGTTCCTCATTCTACCTCAGGCTACGACTACTACTGAAACCCCTGCTGCTCCCAGGCCTGACCTGGAAAGCTACCGGCCCGCTGGCAACTTTGAGCGCTTGTTCCCCCAGTGCCATGTGACAGGCATCATAATTATTCCGCCAACCTTTTGTGTGCCACGGCCTCGAAGTGACCGTTGGGCCGCCCGCTGGGAACCGTACTAGCCGGGGGGTGTCCCGTCCCCCACTATGTACCAGGCTCCGACAATGTCTAGGCACCAGTTTACGACCAGCCGATGATGCTTGCCAGCGTTATATGGTGCCCCGGAGCGACAGCAGCAGTGGTGGCCCTCTATGCGACAGGGCGCCACTTGACCTACGACTAGGATAAATTCTTATGCCATCGGCACTGGATACTGGACACTGATATTTTCTTCGTCTCTTTCTTAACTTGTTTCATTTTTATTCTTTCCTGTTTCCCTCTTTTTGTGGTGGTGGCTCGCACGGGGCGAGCACAACGATATCCATATAGGCCTCTTATTACCCCCCTACCCTTTCCGATTTCCAACCATTGGTTGAAGTCCTTTCGAAATCTGGAATTCAGGTCATTTTCGATGTTCTCATTACACGGAGGTTGAGGGGGGAAATCGCCCTAGCATTGTTCGATACCCTAGCGGCATATGGTTGGAGTCGGCGTGAATCTTCGCAGTACGTCTGAACTAAAGCTCGGATGAATTCGGGTCGACATTGGAGGCTCTTTTATTTGGCTTGGCTTGATAGTCGTGCTTTTTTCCTTTTGTCCTAGGTCTTTGATTAGGGAGTGTCGTTGCTGGATTGTTTTTGTATGTCGTATTGGAGCTACAGTCATTAGACACTGGCCCTCACCGGGTGTTACTCGGATCTCTCATTACCTTATAATATAGCTCAACACACGTTTTCATCCCTATGTCTTATATTATAGTGAGTCCCGCCTAGAGTATCCTTGATCAGAAGGGGCAGGCACCACGGTGGACAGATAAGACGGACCTTTCCAAGAATATATGTCTCAGAAGTCTTCACTGTGTACGTATCGTAGCAATCCCTTACATTCGAATGGCGGATGTCTCTGGCCCCTTCAATGCGCTGTATAGGGGCCATCTTATCGGTAAGCGATCACCTGCTCACCCGAGTCCGTGACTTAGACGGCGAAAACATGCAGGGGATTTAATCATTATCTCCCGCTCTTTTCCCGAATATTCATATTACTTGGCCGCTATAATTAAGTACTAGTACACCCATTGTTACTTCGTAACCCGACACTCCTTCGTAGCGCTAACAGACGAATCCGACTCCGATGTGACCATGAGCGTGACAACCGCACTAGCCGTAGCATTGCCAGCCGCAGCAACCGCAACGTTTGCCGCGGTCGACCCGCCGAACGGCGCCGTTGCCAGCGCGTTTGGCAGCTCGACGCGCCACCCCTCGCCGTCCACCTCGACGCTCAGCCGGTACACGTCGGCGAGGTAGGGCGTCAGATCCTGAGCAGCAGCTTTCGCATTACTTCCATTGCCGATATATGTGCCTGTGTTGGAGAGCTCGAACGCGCACGTCACACCAGTGGTGGTGACGGCCGAAGAACCCCCCCTGGCGACGCGCCCGTCCCCTAGCCCCAGACCGTACACGCTGGCGCCCTTGCCATCGAGCGAGCGCGCACCGACCGTGTAGCGAAGGACTCCGTCGTCGGCGCCACGGGCCACGTCGAGGACGTACAGGTGCAGGCGGTTGGGCTCGTCGACGTGCTCGAACTGGCTGCCGCTGCGGGTGCCGGCGTGGAAGAGCGCGTCGGCCAGCTGGCGGTAGTCGCCGACGGATAGCATGGCCGGGGAGCCGTCGCCGGGCCGGTAGAAGTCAACGACGCCGATGTCCTGCGGGTTCGCGTCGATGGTCCACTGGAACGGCTGGGCGTCCTCGTCCTTGGTCTTGGAGATCATGACCCCGGAATCGGGTGTGAACGAGTCCGCGCCCATGCGGTCCACGACCTCCACGCTGTAGCTGTCGTAGCCGCCGCCGTCGCACAGCGGATCCGTCGCCGTGTCGCACGCCGGCGACAGGTCCCCGTCGCCGTCCGTGCCCAGCCGCACCAGGATCCCCATCCGCCCGCCCTCGTCGGGGCCCGGGTCGACGCTGCGGGCCGTGAGCTCCGCGACGACGACGGCGCCCGCGCCCGCGAGCTCGTCGCGCGTCACCATCACCACGCTCGAGTTGTCCACCAGCCCGATCCGCAGCTTGTCCTGCATCGTGTGCAGGCAGCCGAGGGACCCGCCCTGCAGGGCGGGGATCTGCCAGCGCGTGTGGGGGCCGCCCGGCCCGTTGAAGCTGCCGCGCGACAGCATGCTCCAGGGCCCCGTGTAGGCGCGCCGGGCCGGGTCGCCGTACGGGTTGTTGTAGTTGTCCCCGATGCCCAGCAGGTGCGTCAGCTCGTGCGCGTAGGTGCCCAGGCCGGAGCTCTCGGCCTGCGTCGACGAGCCGCCGCCGGCGTTCGGCCAGATGGTCGAGGCGGCCGCCCACGAGGTCCACTCGACGTACCGGGTCGCCGCGTAGTTGGGGAGCGAGCCGCCGTCGGGCGGCCCGAACGCGTCCGGCACGTCCTCCTTGGTCTGGAACTTCATCTCGCCGAACTCCTGCCACGTCGACGACTCGTCCTGCCCTGCTGACAGGATGAACGCCAGCTCGTACGAGTCGGCCTCGTCGTCGCCGACGTCCGCGCGCCAGAGCGCGAATGCGTCGGTGCGGAGGTCCGACGTGCATTCGTCTCCGCCGGGGCAGGCGCCGGGGTTGAAGCCGGACGTGTCCACGCCGTATTGGTACGACTTTTCGGGCAGCTCGTAGGCGCCGTAGACCGTCAGGTCAACGCCGTAGCGGCCAGCCGAGTCTTCCATCCAGTACTCGTGGAGCGTGTGCCCCTGGTTGAGGTCATTGGGCGTGTTCAGCAGGTCGCGGTAGAACGTGGGGACTTCTGACCGGTTGAGCCCGGACACGATTGGTTGCGGGTTGCCGAAGACGCTGGACCCGGCGGCTTGGCTGATGACGAAAGGCATGTCCGGGTAATCGACGGCCACGAGCGCGATGTTGAAGTTGCGGATCGACCCCTTTCGCGTGGGATCCGACCAGTTCGTCCCCGGCGGCGCCTTGTAGTCGGCCCAGGTCATGTTGTCGGGATTGACCCAGTTCTGGGGGTCGATTATCCTAAACGGGTCATCACTCGTCTGCTCTTGCCGGGCGACGAACGGCGCAGCTTGAGCACAATGGGCGGCGAGCAACAGTAAATTGTTCAGAACGGCGGCCGCTGAGGCCGTCTGGCGGCGATAACCTTCGCCACCAACATGTGGGAACCACATCTTCGGCAACAGTGAAGCTGCAATGTACCCGACGTGAGAGTCCGCGCGTAGTAGACGGGACAGCAGACATGTCTAGCCATCTGGGAGAGACATGGGGCTTTTTATTCTACGCGACCTTGGTAGAGAGCTCGCGAGCACCTTGTTTGTCTGCATAGCCGACGCACTATGCCTGCGAAAATGTCTTGGCCGCAACGAAGTGATGATTGATGGGCGATAGTTGGTAGGTGGATTGATATCGAACGTAGTAGTTGATACCACATCGGTTCTAGAGGCACTTCGGCTTATCGCTGTGACCTGCCGGAAAAGGCCCAATTCACCGGCCGATGAGGAGAACCCTTGTTCGGAAAGTCTAGGCACCTCGTGATTGTCGCTTTTCGAACATTATTAATGGCCACTGCTGTATACACCTCAGTTTCATGCCTGACTTTTTTGAATCGACATACGACTGTCCTGCCATACTTGCGACAACCCGCCCACAGTAGATTCGAAATGTTATAGCACGACCATTTGCCTTATCACACATATAGATTTCGAATCAGGGGAGATTGTATCCACATCATAAGGTTGCCGTTCGAAATGGGGCAATATAGCATTGGACAACAATTTGATGAATTCAGTTTACTGTATTCTTTCAGCATGCATATGGCTCTTATATCAGTAAGGGGGTCTCAGGGGAATCACTGAAAATGCGCAGGTACAAACATATCGGACCCCGGGGGGGGGGGGGGGGGGGAGGTTAGCATTAAAAGGGGGAGAGGGGTATTGAAAATCATATCATGTTACCATTTGCTGAACGAAAGCTATCATTACTTGCTGTTGGATGCATAGGGTGCGGTGGAATATGGTGATTCAACCAGAAACATTATTCACAATGCCAAGTTGTAATACTCTTCTACAACCAGCCCGACAAGTATCAGATGCCTTCCACAACTGGCTCAGTTCATATAGAGTCAAAAGATCGCATTCGTTCAATAGCCTCTTCCTGCACTATTGCACTTCGCTCTCTGCTCTATATATAGTCTCAAACCGCCAATCAAGCTACCACTTATTCTTAGCGTAGTCCGCAACACCCTGAATGATCTTGTCTGTGAAAGACTCATCCTCCTTCCTGGAAGTTTTGTTATCATCATCGTTCTTTTCGGATTTGCCACCAAGTAGACCCCCTAGGACACTTCCACCAGAGCTAGTCTTAGCTTCGTGGCTCTCGGTCCTTTGAGAGGAGTCGTGGGCTTTATAGTCTTTACCATCGCCACCTCCCGTGCTATGTCCACCAGACTTCCCCGGAGGATCATTACCGTACGATGAGGTGTGGCTGCCGTAGCTGGACGTGTCGTTCCGCCGCCCACTATCATGAGTCTCATCGTCTCGGCGGCTATTTCCATAGTTGCCACTTGAATGGCTGGGGCGGTCATTCCCGGAAGAGTTTGTGTCATGGCTATAACCAGGGTTGCCATTTTGTCTCCCACCACCATAGCTTTCGTGCTCTCGGGAATCATTTCTGTAGTCCCCATCCCCAGATCCCGACGGTCTGCTCATGGACGAGGGATTGCCATGTCTGGAGTCATCGTCACGTCTACCTCCGCTGTAGCTGCCATTACCTCGGCCACCGCCGCCGAGCCCAGTGCCGTGAGTGTCATCGACTCGAGGCTCGCTCTCATCCCTACCACCATAAGTGCCACGGCCTCCGCCATTGTCGTCGGGGTAGCCGCCTCTTCTGTCACTTTCTCGTGAAGGCTGGTAGTTACTCCTGGGCTCGGGGGATTCATGACCGGAGTTGTGGCCACGGGGGCCATTCCCATCCGTTGTCTCGTAAGAATGGGCTACAAAACACGAGTCAGTGCTCATAACCCCGACAGGCGTGGAGATCTGGGGGAGAACAAAAGCTTACCACTACGCCCAGAATTGCCGTTGTTGCCGTATGAGCTCATATTCAACGGAGTCTTCGGTTAATATCTGCAATTGTGATGTGGTGTCCTGGTGATAATAGCAGATGATTTTGAGAATATAGGGGGATATGAACCCCACGTTCACTTTAGTTGTCACTTAGCGCCACCGACCTCATCATGCCAAGCAGTATAGATGGTTGATCATCTGGCCAAGACGAATACAGATCAAGGCAGAACATCCCGAGTGGAGCAGAGCATGACGCAAGCTGTCTTGAGCCAAGCGACAAATATAAGTGCAGCTTTCAGGACAAACATTGACCATTTACCAGTTCGATATCTCGTGATATGGAAACAATAAATGGTGCATCTTGAGCAGATTATGACACGATCACTCGACAATATCATCTCACCATCTTATCTGCAATTTCAAGGCCTCAAAATATTTGACTTCAATATGCGTGCAGGTATGTTCATACAAAAGGGGTTTCAAAAATGTATGATAATGTATCTCGTGGTATTGCATGGATCTAGGTACTATGTATTATCGAAACGAGAGTCGTTATTCATTGTTATATAATTTATACTAGTAGTGAATAGAACCGTAATAGAAAACGATGTTGACGGGAAATGGAACACGATGAATAGTTGAGTATGCAGGGCTCGTATACATATCATGATAACAAGACGTTAAGAGCAAGTTTCTTCTTCGCACTGACTTTTCGTATGTGTATCCAAATATATATGCTTCACTCAGATTCATTTTCGGAAAAGTTATGAAGTGCGTACTATTTATGGCGTGTTCCTCGTGACTGTATGTAAAGTTGGTCCGATGGTTTCGGTCTATCATATTTTACGATACAATGAGCCACTTTTACCAAGTGATGTCATACCCATGAAGCAGGGATACGGTAAGCAACAGCCTCGGAGGTGATAGCTCGTAAAGCCTTACCTCGGGACCAGGTTAGCTCCGGAGCTCCTTACGATACCGAGACGACGTTGGTTGTCCAAGCTAACCAGGACACCAACATTGGGATCTCATCATGTTGGACGCCAAGTAGCGAGCAATGAAGAGTTTTCGAGGTGATATGGAATTTTGAATGAACGGGATTGGGAATAGTCCCATTGTAAACTGGAGTTTCAGCGGATTTACCAGGATTTTCATACAGAGGAGACTCCATCGACGGCTATAGTCCCGCAAATCACCCGTTGTGGGCTTTGTGGGAAAATAGCCTTCGAAGTTACTCGAACACTGTGCGTGTAAAGGACGACTATGGTGTGTTAAATGTTGCCAGCCAAGCTCAGACCAACAGAACGAATCGATGGTTTGATGGAGCCACCCACTGATCGCTTATCTTGAAAGAAGGATGGCATGGATGGATGGCATGGATGGCATCTTCTCGCCAAATAACATCAGTTAAATCTCGTATCCGCTTACATCTATGTATCTAGTGTTGGTGCTAACAAAATCGAGATACCCTCTGGAAAACTCAGTGTTGAAATCCATCAACCCAATCAGTAGATTATTCTGGGCCGAGCCGCAGTTGGTTGTTTGGATCAGTAGCCGGAAAAATATTCACGTCGAGGATTCAGAATCCTTGCCAATATGTAGCGATTTAATAAGACTATATATAGAACCGACGTCAGTACTTTCGGAAGGACCAACCACATTGTGGTCGATGCCCTCATCTTATGAACTACCAGGTAATAACAGGCTTGAGAGGCAGATGGGAATCTGATCACAGAGTTTGTTTCCTAATCCTCTCCTCTGTGCTCTATCGATAAGCCATGTCTTTCGTTGATCTCCGCATGTTCCGGTGTAAGCCGCTCAAATCGGCCCATTTCTCATGCAGGTCAGCCTGACTGTAGCGATATAGCATAGTATAGCTGCAAAGCTCGGCCTATGAGGAAAAGCTGACCGCCTTACCGGCACTGTGCCATTTGGTAGGGCTATTGGGGAACAGTGGAGTGATGCTGGAATGTGTGAATGTTGGGTTCAGAAAGCCATCGATGCCGCTACGCCAGCTATTCACAGCACCTATAAGCTATGGAGTTAGACCAGACAGCCCACCCAGTGCCTTGAATACGATGCCACGGATGACTACCAGATCAAGTGACCCGAGAAAGCAAACAACCTTTCATGGCGTCTCTTGATCTGTTGCAATTTGCACGTGTGAGACCCGTATTCAAGGCTGCTGGGCGCCCGGTTTGCCGGTCTGGCCGGGCAACAGGCCTTCCCCGCCCCTGTCCCTCGTCGTTAACAGGGAACTAGTGCGATCCGATCTTTAGTCGACCTCCAGTGTCCACCACTGCTAGCCTGGAGTAGGTAGCGACTGGTAGCTTGGAGGAAGAAATTTCTGATAAACATTTATAACGTTATTCGATGGAATTCTCTTGGTAAGTGGCTGGCGCATTGGCGACTGGGCTAGAGATAGGCACTAGATAGGCTATACCAAACCGGCCTCGGACGATGCTGGTGTCGCGGTTTCGAGTGCAACAGGTCGGATAGGGTGTAGTCCGTATCGTAGTCTGTATAGCTAGCTGTATAGCTAGCTGTATAGCTACAGTAGCTGTGTAGCTAGCTGTATAGCTGTATAGTAGCCTGCTGCTAGAGGGAGTGCTACGACGTATACAGACTAGGTACTGCTGAGTGCTGCGGAAGCGGCCCAGCTCAGGGCCTTAGAGGGCCTTAGAGGGCCTTAGACTGAGGAAGTGGCAGGGATTAGTACGTCATAATTCATATTCCAGAGAAGGTTGCCACAAAATGGCTTGCGGGCTTGACGCTACTGTCGTGTTCCATCGTTCAATCAAGCCGAACAAAATCCCATCCACTCCACCAACAACGACGTTACCTGGTGACAACGGTCAGAGTCCGATTGATTCGTTCATTGTGGTATGATGTTGGCTGTCACCAACTCATACCAGAACTATTTTGTGTGCGTTTGAATCCTTCTGTTGTGTTCGGATGGTTAAAATTCCCATCACACTTGAAAAATATAGTGCTACGACGTAAATTAGTACGGCACCACCCGAAAAGGCCCATAGACCTGGGAAAGCGGCGGAAAGGTTGCCCCACGGTAGCACGGCAAGGCATGGGTTACGCTGATCCAACGGTACTACGTACAAGTACCGTACCGAGATCCGATGAAGCTGACATAAGAGAAACACAAACGTGGACGTAAACAACGTGAGCCTCTTTCGGTCGCCAAGCCCGAGGATGACTGATTATAGGTACATAGTAGCAACGTGCTAAGGAGGGATGCATATCTACTATATACCTAGTATAGTGTTCTTTCCTGTCTAGATGCGAATGTTTACATGCAAATGCAGAATAAAGTTTAATAGCTGTGTATACTATGTATCCGCAATTGATGGACGGGCGATCAACTGGAGTGAGTGAGTACTACTAAGATCATAGGTGTGAAGTATCTACCCGAAGTACCCAGCTGACTCCAGTAAACAAATCTTGATCGCTGAGTCTTGGCGGGTTTTGGTGGGCAGCCAGGCGGGCTAGAATCCTGCAAATAACTGGCTCCATCCGTATTCAATGGGAACGATGGGATCCTCTAAACCCAGGTTGGTCCAGGGCAGTCAGGGGTATGAGCATAAGCTAAGCTGGTATCGGACTGGTATGAGCTTGTCGTCTCCACAGCAGACGCCCGACGACGGCCAATCGCTTAAGCGTAGACAGGCCAATCACAGACATCGACGTCGCATCGAGTTGCTTTTGCGCGCGGGTCCAACGGGCCCTTCACACTCTTGACACTGTTAACAGACTTTGACAGGCCTTAACACTCCTTAATAGGTAATAACAAGCAGTGGTATCGCTCGCTCGTTGGCTATTGCCACCTCTAGCTGAAGGATTTGCGAGAATCATTGACTTTGCTGGCAAGCAGTTGACCAAGCCTCGAGCTTTTGCGGCGGCGGCGGCTCAACTCGGAGCCTGTCCGTGCCTGTGGAATGTGTCAACCCCTGTCCTGTCCTGTCCCGTCCTGTCCTTGTCCTGTCCTACCTTGTCCTGCCTAAGCATGCTACTACCGTAGTACTACGTAGCGACGAAGCTGGAGCTAGTCGCCGCCGGCATACGTAGTGAGCTGTAGTAGGATGTTCTGTAGGAGACAGCATGGTTGGCACCTCGGGTCAGATTCCCACTTTGCAGGGGAACACGAGAAGAAACGAGAGGCTGAGAGAGAAGCCCTCCACTACGTTATGACTGTACCGGCCGTTCGTTCGTTCGCTTGTTCAGTCGCCGTAGGGCATTAGGGTATCCTGCAGGAGACATAAGAACCCCCCGGGTCTGCCCTCCACGTTTGCTTCTTTTCCTTCCTTTCCTCCCTCACCCCGTACATAATACTGCCAAGTCACTCGTTCCGCTTGCGCAACTACAAACGAAACGTTGTCAAGACTATAGTCCCTCGCTGAAAACCGAGTACCACTTTCGTTCTACAACAACAACGACCAATAATAATATTAATAATCAACAAGATGCGCGGTGTTCAGACTACCTTTGGGGCTCTTGCCATGGCCGGCATGGCCAAGGCTGCTTACCCAGTCGTGTCTTACCCTGTTTTCGTCAACAGCACCTCCAGCTCTGTTGCCTCCAGCTCCGTTGCCTCCAGCTCCAGTGTCTACGGCACCGGCGCCAGCTCCAGCTCCAGCACCCAGTACACCACGTCGACCATCTACAGCACCCGTACTTACACTGTTACGTCGTGTGCCGCGAGCGTGACTGACTGCCCTGCTGGACCTCACGAGACGACCGAGGTGATTCCCATCACCACCACCGTCTGCCCGGTCACCTCCGAGAGCAGCAGTGCTTACGTGACGGCTACTCCTACCACCTACCCCGGTGTGCCCGAGTCTTACACCACCAAGGTTATCACCTCGACTGAGACCTACTGCCCGGAGCCTACCACCATCACGTACGGCACCAACACCTACACCGTGACCGAGGCCACCACCCTCACCATCACTGACTGCCCCGTGACTGTCACCACCCCGGTGTACCCCACCACTGCCCCCCCGGCGGTCACCAGCACCAGCACCAGCGTGGCTACTTACCCCACTGTCAAGCCTACGACTTCCAGCACGGGAGTGTACTACAACACCACGTCGGCGCCCATTGAGTCCACCACCTCGACTCTGTACTCCACCATCGTGAGCACCGTCACTGCGTGCGCTCCGGACGTCACGAACTGCCCGTCTAAGCCCAGCCTGACGACCTCCACCATCGTCATCGGCACCACGGTCTGCCCCGTCACCTCCTCCACTGTGACTGAGGCTACCTCGTACCCTACTCTGCCCCCGGTTGTGCCTACTTCGTACCCTACTACCTCTGAGTACTCTACGAGCGTCGTGACCCCGTCCACTGCCGCGCCCCCCACGACTGAGTCTACTACTGAGTACCCTACTACTGTCGTCGTCCCCCCTACGACTGAGTCCACTGAGTACCCCACCACTGTCGTGCCCCCTACGACTGTGTCGTCTGAGTACCCCACGACTGTTGTCGTCCCTCCTACCACCGAGTACCCTACCACTGTCGCGCCTCCCACGACTGAGTACCCCACCACTGTCATTCCCTCCACCACCGAGTACCCCACCACTGAGGTGCCCACGACCTACCCTGTCGTCACCCCTAGCAGCAGCATCGTCACCTCCGTGACCTCGCCTGCCAGCTACCCCACGACCTCGGCCCCGGTCCCGATCGTCACTGCTGCCGCTGGCCGCAAGGGTGTCGAGTTCGCCGCCGCCGCCGCCGGTGTGCTCGCTATCGCTCTCTTCTAAGCTCTCATCTGATTGGGATCGAGGAGAGAATGGGATACGATGGAAGTAATGACTTGAAACGGTGAAATCGCGTGCGCACTCAAACCACTCCATACTTCCATTCCTTGCATATATGCATGGGACGGATGGATGGGATGAGTGGGTCGACGCCGTTTCTACTAATGGGAAACAAATGAGAGGAATTTGGATCGGATTGGATTTGGAACTGGGACATGGATTGGACTGGATCGGTGACGAAATCTACGACGACAAGGAAATAAAGTTAGTTTATATTAGCCCCCTTTTTATCTGTACATATACTTTTCACTTCGGAAGTAGAATGGTTCCTCATTCTGTAGATTTATAATGAAAGGGTATACTCTTCACCTTGCCGCCGTTGCTCAGTGACATGGACACTGCTTGACTTTCCAGTTCCCACGTAGCTATATAGCCGCTCGGTTGCACCTACACCCCTATATATGATTTTGTACTGTATGGATATACTTCGCGCACGGTCTAGTTGAACTATGAAGGCATTTCCAGCGTGTAGGAAAAGCCGCCTGACTTCGCCCCGAGAGTTATCTCATATCAGCTTCTAACCGCCAGCTCTGCAGCTCTATATCTTTATCCCCACCCCCTGCTTCTTAACATTGGCAAGCCTGTGATCTGGGCACAGTATACTGCCCATCAATGATGGTATTGCTAGTCGTAGCGAAGCTAGTCGCAGCCAAAAGCACAGTCCGATAGCCGTCTCATCAAAGACCTTCCATGAAAATGGCCAAATAACCTTGAGACCCAATCAGACATAAGTTCAACTCATACCGGTCGAATCTCAGTTGCCGACCGAAATAATCGAACCAGACACAGCTTCCAGTTTATCTTTGAGCTACTAGGCCGGGAACTATCTTCTAGTTCAACCTGGGGAAACTGTCATGAATCGTATCATCAACATGAAACTGTTCCTGAGTAGCGGGCGGAACTGTCAAACGAGTCATAGATCTGGGGTTCCATAGGCTAAGCCAAGGATGCGACTAGTCTAAGCAACTCATATAATTGTGACCGCAAACCAGGGAGTTGATAGTATAATGAAGAACCCCATGCCAGGGGGGTAAGGAACTTCGCACCGGAAGAGCGAAGAAAATAAGCCAATTGGGGTAGAAGAGGCCTGTAACTCCGAATGTTTCTCAGCTCAGTGAATGAGACCTCCGCTATCCATGCGGGGCCTATGAGGGGCTTTGGGGAACCCCTGTTCGCCTTTCCCCATCGCCTCACGACTCCAAAGAAACCAGATTAGGCAATCACGGAAGGCATTCCGAAGGACAGCACAACACTTCCAGAGCGCGATGGAGGATTGCAAGTCACATAAATTCCGGCTTTCGCCATATAGGTGTCAGTCTTCAAAACTCGGCCTGATTAATTACCTACCACCTTAATTCACCCCATACACACATCCACGACATATAACCAACGGCGCGACCATGAAGCCCCTCGCCCTACTCCTCGCAGCCGGCACCGCGCTCTTCTCGACAGGCGCGTGCCTCGAGAAGAACCCGCCGCGTCTGGCGGGCAAGCCGACGAAGATGAGCCCGGAGGAGTTCCCCTGGACCGACCCCTTCGCCAGTAGCGAGGAGCAGCAGTTTCTTCCAGCCTGCTCGGCGCGGCGGACGTTCCGGGCGTCGGAGTTCCTGCTCGACGACCTGGCGCTGCCGCCGCCGCGCGGGCTGGAGCCGTACAGCGGCGTGCTGAAGAAGGCGCTGCGCGACAAGCCGTACCCGGGCGGCTGGGACGGCGTCGACCCCCACGGCTACGACCGCAGCCTCGTGCAGATGGACTACGCCGACGTGCCCGTGGCGGTGCGCGACTGGATCGAGAAGCAGCAGCAGAGAGAGGACGACGGTAATAATGGTGGAGGAGGAAGCCTGTTCTCCGTCTTCGAGCGGAAGGGCAAGGGCGAGAAGGCGACTGAGATCGCTAAGCCCCCCGAGAACCCCCGCGCGGTGCGGGGCGGCGAGGATGACCCCGCCGACAAGGATAAGGTCGTGCTGTTCGCCCCGGGCGCCATTTACCGCGCCCTGCCTCTTTGGGTGGCGGAGGGCAGCGATTGTGCAGGTGAGTGAGAGTAGACCACGCTGTATTATCTGACTACCTGATCTGCCTGCTATGGAACACTATGTTATGACAAGTATTATGGTATTCCAATGCTGACATGCCATTACTTCAAACAGACACGCTTTCGGACCTCTCCAGGTATAGCTCGAGCCCATCCGACGGCGCCGTCGTGGCATGGACCACGGAGCACACCAAGGCAAAGCGGTCTAAGGGCAGGGATATCGACTTCACCATCACCGCTCAGGTACTCAAGAAAGCGGAGGAGGGCGAGGGCAAGGCCAAGGAATCGCCTTCGGAGTCTACCAAGGAGGAATTGTAAAAATGCGGTCCTGGTTATGTATTATATCACGAAGATAAAGGTAACGTTAAACAACAACACTATAAACAAAAGTTTAACCGCTTACAAAGGTAAATGGGGGTGATTTGTTCTATCAGCTCCAGATTGGACTTTGATACGTATATAATACGACTTGGCTTCAACTAGTAAGTATGCCGATCGGTAACATGATGTGGGCAGCTCCATGTAGAGAGCGGGCCGGCTTCCAGGTGCTTCCGTCCGGAGATTCGGCTGCTGCGGGGCCGAAGCCAGTGGGTACTCCCAGAGTCCGCGACCGTATCATGAAAGCCAAGAGGGCCAGGAGGCTGGGCTTCGAGATCGCATTCGCAAACAACTGCCACGCCACCGGTTGAGTCGTACGCACCATCTTATGTGGAACATGACACAGGGCTGACGGGGTCTTAAGATGACGTTACACCTTGCGGCAGTAGATGGCGCACCGAGTATTCCGTTAGAGCTGGAGTTTATAGCCTGCATTCTTGCTGGACTCAATCTCCTTGACATCTCCCGACCTGGCAGTGCCTTGAGCTTGTAAGAGAACATCATAATTGATATCGCTGGTGACGATGTGGCCGTCCGGATGGCCTTGGCGACAGTCCTCGCCGTGATTACAATGCTTCAGGCAACACGACAAGTTTTCGTTCCTGAGCACCAGGACCAAAGCGTTAGCCCCCCCTGAAGAAGGCGTTCCTACACAACCAAGCATGACCATGACAGCGATGATAGCAACTAAGACATTGTTCTTCGAGCTATTATTAACCACAGCTAAACCAAAGTACAATGTAGCTTGGCAGTAAGCACTGTTCAGAACTAGTGAACCTCGGAGAAGCACGGATTGGTATACGCAGTCTAAGTCACATGTTGAATAGGGGTACCACGCCCCACATATATTGTGTATATATGTCAGTGTAGTCCCCCAACCTATTGGCAGGACACTTCAGATGGGATCTAACGGGGATCCATCATATACAACAAATATAATATTCCTCTCAAGGAGAGAATATGAGACCGTCCTAAAAGAGACCGTTCTCGCTAGGTATATAACGTGGCCCTTCTCATTCTCCTTGTATCTCATTTCGTCTCAAACGGAAGTACAGATTAGCAACCATGTATAGCATCGCCCATTGCCTAAACGCCGTCATCCTAATGGCTAGTCTCTATGTGCCGGGACTTCTTGCCGCCGCCCATTCCCTCGACAGTAGCACACGGACTTCTCACGTCACACGCGCCACGTTCAGAGATGACTTCGACGCTTTCAGCACAAACGCTTGGAGCTGCGAATACACGTGTCCCGTCGTCGAGGGCGGCAAAGCGCGCTTCCGGCTGCGGTCCGGCGTGCCGCCAGACAGCCCGGGCTCCTGGTCGAAGGCGCGGTACAAGGCGCAGCGCTTTACGTCGGGGAACTTCACGGTATCGTTCTCGCTGACGGCGCGCCCGACGGAGCAGCCTGTCTGGTGGGGCGTGGCGCTCTGGGACGACGGTCCCAACGATTTCAGCGAGATCAACTTTGGCTACACGACGGACCAGAGCTTCAGCGACACCCAGCTGTATTTCGAGAGCGCGCGGCGCGGCAATGCCAGGTCGGTCGCGGTCGATGTCGGCGTGGACTTGTACAGCGAGGAGTATCACACCGCCACGCTGGAGTATGATGCCGACCACGTCGCTTTCTTCTTTGACGGGGAGAAGGTCGGGGAGATCACGGACCGGAGCTTCATCCCGACGGATCCCATGGACTTGCTTCTTGGCCCGCGCTTGGTTACCGGCGGTGAGCCGCTGACCGAGGGCTTCACTCAGTCGATTGACTGGGTAGAGATCTTGTCCTAGCGAGCAACCTCTGTTTGGTGGCAATGGATTGGATAACGACTGGGAGTGGGCGATTTAACACATTGTCCCTCATTCGTGTCAAATTCGGGGGATCGGAGATAAGGAGGATGCAGGAACAGAATTACTATTACCATAAAGAATGAAAGAAGCGATCTCCAGTCTAGCGAGCGGAAAACCTCCATGTACAATAATGTGTCTCTACCTAATCGCTAGGTGCCGATTACCACTGATGTAATCCAAGTTCTCCTATCTAGCCCCTATATCGCGACAATTCACCTAATGCGTATCACGGCATTAGCCTTTCTCGTCCACTCAGATGTAATTGGAATAATTGAATGCATTGGGAAGTGTCTTGTCAAAGGAGGTTCCATTTGAGTGAGCAACTGCCGCGAGCTTCTCTACTGCCTACCGTAACTGCGCAACTATAACACCAGTGTCAATATTGTTGCTCTTCATAAGCCCTGTCCGCCGTACATCTCGCAATTGGAACTTAACCATTTCTTCCAACTTGTGGTAGCAGGGCTACCGGTATACCTTCCGCAACAAGTGACCTTAAGATGGAGCTGAAGAAAGGACTTAGGGATGTCCACGGCCAAAGCAGCAGGCAACTAATGATGACAGCACGCTTAAGTGTCATCCATCGGCGATATATACCTCTTTATAACTACGTACTATATCTAATAGGTCCTCCAACTCGTCCTCGGGCGTGTCGATGGGCATGCTATCAACATACAGCGTCTGTACGTGACAATATGCAACCCCCCTAGCGAGATAACGCTGCCCTCGTTGATCATGGTAGAGGAAGACATGAAGAAAGAAAACTCCATGCCATAGAACTCATTCAGTTACCCAGGCAAATGGACGCCCAACGACAAATGTGCCATTGACAATGGCCTACTCGAGGTCTTTTTCCCTTTGGTTTCTCCGCAAATGCACTTGGATAGAACCTTTTGCATGTGGATCCGTCGGACTACAGCATGAGGGTATTTCTTCTCACGATGGCAATTAACCGATTTGAATATAAGCGGAAGACAGGATATAGGACATGGCATAACCATTGTTACCAGGCAGCCTTGCTGAGCCAGCCATGGGGATTTCTCCGCACGAAGAACTTGCGCGCCTCATCCAGGAGCAGAATGAAGAGACCGAAGGCAAATGGGAAAAACCAATACTCCACCGGAATTGGAGCTGACCCAATGACAGGTTGAAGTTGGGGGATGTAGGTCCAGAGAATCGCCATGCCAAGCGCGAACAGGATGGCAGGGATGAGCTTTAGGTTGCGGGTCTGCTTGTTGAAGATAGGGGGCTGCTGGAAGATGCTCCACCGCCTGGTGCGCACCGCGAGTAGGTTGAACCATTGCCTGTAAAAGATAGGGTTTCTGGTCAGTACACCTGGTTTGGCGGATTCAAAGGCTTATCAGGAAAGATAGGTATATGAAGAGTCTTACATGACGACGAGATTGACGAAGTAGATGGACGATGCTACGTTGAGCTTCTCGGCATAGTAATCTGGGTCGATGTAATCCGGAAGAACTCCGTAGGAGAGCCATAGTGCGCTGAAAGGGATTCCGTTACGGTCGAGGTACCAATAAGCCATGGCGAAAGAGGCCAGTGTTTCGATCACACCGAGGACCCCGTACGCCTGGACGACGAGCTGCCAATTGACCAGCCGGTCTTTCTTGAGGTCGCGCGGCTTCCGCAGGAGAACGTCGGCCTCTGGCTTCTCGTACGATAGGACAGTGGCGGCGGCACAGTCGGTAAAGCAGCTAAATGCAACATATTCGCCATTAGTAAAACCGAAACGCCAGTAAAAAGCAGATCCAGAAGAACTGGACCATTCGCACATGATTGGAGACCTCTAGCAGTATAATGAGAGGGTGTAAAGGGGCAGGGGTGAGGGACAAAAGAAGGCCACATACCAGATGATGATCATGAGGAAGGAAGAGAGGATCTGCGGCAGCCCGAACAGGACGTTGGTCATGACGGGCCAGAACTCGGCAAAGGATCCGGCAGGGAGCAGGTAGCAGATGACCTTCTTGAGGTTGTCGAAGACGACGCGGCCGTACTGGACGGCCGCGACCACGGACGCGAACGACTCAAGCAGGACCATGTCGGCGGCCTCGACGGCGATGTCCGAGGCGCCCGCCACGGCGATGCCGACGTCGGCCGCCTTGAGCGACGGCGCGTCGTTGACCCCGTCGCCCGTCATGGCCACCACCATGCGCCCGCTCCCGGCCCCGCCACCACCGGCCTGGAATGCCCGCACGATCCGCAGCTTCTGCTCCGGTGTCGTCCGCGCGAACACGATCTCCTCGTACTCCGTCAGCGCGCGCCACTGGTGCTCGTTCAGCCCCGCCAGCTCCGGGCCACTGATGACCAGGGACGTCCGTGGGGCTGTTGCCGTCGCCGGCGGCGACTGTTGCTTTTCTGCTACCACCGTGTCCATCGACCGCGACCCTGCGGCGGCGGGCTCTCGCGGTAGCGCCGAGACGCCGTCTACCATCTGGAGGTTGGTAGTGCTGATGATGCCGGCTTCCTGGGCGATAGCAAGCGCCGTCAGGGCGAAGTCGCCGGTTACCTGTGGGAAAGATGGGGATATGATCAGCTACTTGCTACCACACACGCAGACGTAACTACATATCATGCACGTGATAGGTCGCCTCCCTTCCACGTGCTTATCGGTATATATGTGTATGTATTCATACTCAGAGGCTGGTGAGTGAGTTATTTGCACTTAGCTTGCTTACCATGAAGAAACGGATGCCCGCACCTCGGAGCGTCGCGACGACATCGCGGATCTCGGGGCGGAGGGGGTCGACGATGGCGACGAGCCCGACGAGCGTGAGGCCGGCCCGGGCGTGCTCGCCGCTCACCTCGTCTTCGAACTGGGCGGTGCCGGGCGGGCTCCGCACCGCGGCCTGGCGGAGCACCTTGCGTGCGAGCAGGATGCAGCGCTTGCCCTGGCGACTGTACCGGTCCTTAACCTGCTCGAAGGCGGCGCGCGTCTCGGCGTCGAAGGGGCGCGCGTCGCCCGCATTCGTGGTGAAGTGCGAGCACCGGTTGATCAGCACGTCCGGCGCGCCTTTGATGGTGAGGAGACTGGTGCAAGTCAGGTAAGATGAAGGGTTAGCGAACCGCCGTAGATGTAGATAAACATGGGAATGGGTAGGACCTGTGGTGAGACTTACGTATCGCCGGGCTGAAACGCATCCGCTTCGGCTTCTGGCAGCGTGTCGTTCAAGCAGTCTCGCTTGAACAGGGAGAACGTGCGGATCATGAACTTGTTCTTGCTGTTGAACGGAAGCTCGTATGTCTTCTGCCAGCACTGGCGGAGGTGATGGACGGGGCCTAGTCGCTCTGAGAACCGGAGGATTGCTTGGTCTGTGGCATCTCCATAGACACGACGGGTTTCAATGGGCTGCTGCATGGTGGCGGCGTCGAATTCTGCCGCATTGCAGAGACCAGCAAGCGCGCGAACCTGGCCGACAGCACTGGTCACGATGCCGGCGAGCTCTGGATCTGTGCTTTCTGCCTGCTCATCCTCGGCCTCATCTACACTGAGAGTGTGATTCCCAATGGTGCATTCAGTAACTGTCATCCGATTCTGCGTAGCATTGTTAGAAAAGATATGTCTATCCATCAAAATATAACTACATACCTCTGTGAGAGTCCCGGTCTTATCGGAACAAATGACCGACACTGAGCCTAAAGTCTCGACGGTCTTTAGTGACTTACACAAAACCTTCTGCTTTCGCATCAGGTTTGCAGTTATAGTCAACCCGGCGGTCAGAGCAATAGGCAAGCCCTCAGGAATGAACGCAATAGCAACACTGACACAGCTGACAATAAGATTGGGCACACTGATCCAGTTCGGGTGGGACTTTCTTAGATACGCGCTCCTGAAAGTGGTAGTCAGCATGAGACGGGACCACAATTAAAAAAGGGGGAATAAGGGGGTAGAAATGGAGACATAACCCACCAGACGATGAGGACAAGAACGATCATTGTAAGCATGATGGATACGATTATGAGGACGAATCTCATCACTTCTTTCTCCAAGGTAGTCATCTTGGCCTTCGGCTCGTTTGTCAGAGCTGCGATCCGTCCAAAGACTGTCTTGTCGCCAATGGCCACAACCAATCCGACGCATGAGCCGGACACGCAGTGTGTCCCCTGCAAGCCAATACAGCGAGTCTCAAGGTAGTTTTCATCGGTTGAGTCAACGGTCGCCGCAAGGGGCATCGACTCGCCAGTGAGGATAGATCTATCGAACTTAGTATCGCTCACGGTCTGGAGGAAGCGCATGTCGGCCGGGAGCTTATTGCCAGCCTTGATACAGACGATGTCGCCGGGCACCAGATCAGCCGCGGAGAGCGATACTTGTACGCCGTTGCGGATGGCGAGGCATTCTTCCGGGAGCATGCTTTTGATCGAGCTCATGACCCGAGATGAACTCCAGTCCTGGTAAATGTTGAAGGCTGCCTGGATAAGAAATACAGCGACCAAGACGATGGCCAAGGCCTAATAGTAGCAGTTTGGTCAGAACCTGATAGACACGCAGTTCCTTCTCAACGTTCCATCACTGACTGCGTACCATATTTGCCAAGGCCGGAGGATCTCCCAGGGGCTTCCAAGCGATGAACACTAGGATGGCTCCTAGGAGCAGAATAGGCCCAAAGCCTTTGAAGAAGTAGCCGAAGTATCTCTGGAGTCTGTCCGACTTGGGAGGAGATGGGGCGTTGCGACCGTGTTCCTTTAGCTTGCGCGAGACTTGTCCGTCCGAGAGACCTTCCGCTATCGAGGATCCAAGCCGGCGGACTGCCTCGTCGGCCGATATCACATGCCAGTCAAGGGTCGACAGTTCTAAACCAACGACGTTAGCAGTGAGCTGCGACGTTATCTAGGAACGTGGCTATCGACCCCTGGTAGTTGCGTCGTTGGCCTTTTGAAGCGCGGCGAGATCCTTGCTCTTGGACTCCTCGATGTTGAATGACCTGAAATGAAAAGGATGTTGTCAGTATCATGTACTTCATTTTCTGCAATCAGCCTATAGTCGTAGAATCTGATCCCACACTTCCTGCTATATCTGATCACAAATATTGTCACATATGACTGGACTATTCACGGCTATGTTCACATCATTGGGCCTTGCTTAATCCAGGTGATTATGAATGTCCAAGTAGATATAACGACTGGACGATATAGTGGCGACACGACTTACACTGTACGATAGTGAATTGGGAGGGTAACCGATAGGTCTACCTCGCGGCGGGTTCGTATGCTGGATATAGACATAGAGCGACGAGGCGCATCATCACCGCGAGAAGGTCGGGCAGCCTCCTCGTCGTGCCAACGGACACGTTCCGTGGGGCCCTTTTTAAGGTCATCGGCGTCATCCATCGTTTACAAGATGAACAGGTCTAAATGGCGGATATATCAAGAAAGGCTGAGCACGAGACTCTGGAAGACAAGTTGAAATTGGAGGGTCAATATGGCAGTAGAGAAGCAGTGAGATGAGACGCATAAAATCTAGCTGCGGCATACGTTTATTATAGTCATGTCAGAAATACGGTGAAGGGTAAACCTCCTGGGAACCTCTTGGGTGTCATTTTCAGCACCACAACAGGATGCGACACTGTCCGATGCTGGACTCCTTTGTCTCAACCCACAGTGCTGACTCGAGTGTCTCGTACTGGAACGACGAAATTGCATCACATGCTGATGCGTGAACCGAATGTTGCAGCGTGCCTCCAAAGTAAGGTTTGGAGAAAAAGGGGCAGTGCCGCGTAGCTGGCAAACTCTCTCTCCCTACCTCATCCTGAAATTCGCGCACCGATTTCAGCCAAGCCCTGCGGAGCCCTCTATCAAGAGAGCAGGGAGCCAGCCAACATTGGAGCTCAAATATCAATAAGCTTGCAGCTAGATTAGCTGCAATGGGTCCTTTTGAGCTTGGAGACAATGTTGCTGACATCATGTGGCGTGACTGCATCCGTACAAATGAGGTAGAGGAATAACAATAAACAACCTTTTACCAGGTATGCGCCCGAGGGCATTGGCTGGGAGGTCTGAGAGTTCTGGGAGGCCGCCCGAATTCCCTCACGTAAGGATAGTTGTGGGCCCCGAAAAGCCTTATTTTGAATAAGCTGTGGTCTGTGCACTGGGGAAAAGCTGAAGTGCTGTGATAGGCCAATACAGCCGTTAGTGTCCAACGGCTTTCCTGAAGAGGAAATTCCTGAAATAGACGTTTTGCTGAACATGCACTTAAGCATGCTGCGTGATGATGGATTGCTTCATATCTTCCCATTCGCGAGTCAAGGAACCTCCTCTCAGCTCCCACCCTGCCCCTCCTCATCCCCCAATATCCAAATTTTCACTGCGCCATCTGTTTCGCAGTCTGTAGTCTGCAGTGGGTGATCGCGCCAATGAAGCATGGGGATCCTGTCTGCGGGGTTGCAAATCATATTATTACTAACCACGAAGTGCTGAGTGATTTATTTCACCGCAGTAGTTATACACAATACCTATGCAAATGCCGGGATGGGGTGTTGTCTCAGCTGGATCTGCTCAGCTCGTTGGGGATTGTTGATGCGATGTAAGCTTGTCATTACAATCCGATAAGCCCAGGGATATCCCGCATCTACTCAAGGGTTCAGGGTACGCTAGTGAGACAGAGGCTGAAGACGCTGCTACTGTACCAGATGGGAAGTAGGTGGACGTTCTGGGGCTTCGAGCCGGTAGATATGTGTATGAGATGGCTCAGGTCGGTCGGCTAATGAAGATGCTGGCGAAGTTGTTGAAATTCTTACAACTTGTCTTAGTTCTTCCAAACTACTTCTGGTTATCATAATCGTTCTCCCTTTTTCGTCTCTCATCTAGTCACGTCAATCTACTTACCTGTATTCCGGTTCAACACCTTATGTATATGCCTAGATCTAACAGATGTATGTCTTGGCCCATCGGGCCTTTGGCCTATCAACTATCGCATCAGGTACATCCATACATGTCGGATGACAACAAAGGTAATAAGTCGTTTTAGCCTGACAGTGGCATTTCTTGAAAATAGCTGTAGCTCTCCTAGCAGGGTTTCAATCCACTCCACTCCATCTACGAACCACCTCCGTGGAATGGGGTGGACGAGATCCACGATTTTGGTCGATAGACAGGACGATTGTGGATATCGTGGACATTCGTGAAAACAAGGGTTGTACGGACCAGAATAGGGGTTGCACGGACGGAAACCTTTGGTCGAAATCGCCAAGATTTAGCCCATATTTTGGTCTGTGCAACCCCGTTTTCACGACGTTCGCGAGGAAATTTTCGTTGCTACATTGTGGGCACGAAAAAAAACCTTCGTGGATGGTTCGAAAGGGCTCGTGTCCAAAATCCGTGGACACGCCGTAGACGCCGTAGAGTATATTGATACCCTGTCTTAACAAGGCCCCACCTTCTCTCTCTTTCCCTCCCTCCCTTTGTCTCTGTCCCATATCGCTTTATTGCACTTTTCCTCCTAAATATTATCCGTACGCAAGGTGCTGTTAATATTAAAGCGTACATTATACATAATTTCTTAACTCTTGGCATTTTTGCTATTAGCGGATTCAAAATAAAATTTTTCGGGCCTTTTTTAAAAAAACAGGCTACGGCCCTTCGCTGCGCTACGGGGAGCCTCTTTTTTTAAAAAAGGCCCGAAAAATTTCCACGCATCTTTTAAACGCTATTT